>CM031597.1:80469432-80471932 GCA_018398815.1 Conus ventricosus
GGTTTCTGTTATAATCCTGTGATTTTTTTTTTTCGGTTTGAATACTTTGTTCTTTTCAAAGAGACACCTCTTGTAGCCCACCCCTACCCCCAGAACACACACACACATCAACAATAACAACAACACTACAACAACAATAACAAAAACAGCAGAAACAACAATGAACAAACAACTAAAACGGAAAACAGAAGGCAGGCTTTATATATTCGATGAAGAAATACAGATTTATAATCATTCTAAGGAGCCTCCGAATCATTTTAGTCGTTATCAAGTTTTGGCGTGGCGCCACTGGGGAACACGAAGGATGCGACACTAAAGAAGACCTTGCGCTGTTCGATTCTGATTCTGTTGCTCAGCCAATCTTGAAAAGCCGTTATCCATTCAGCACATTTTGTTTCTTCAAATTTACATATGCGAATATAATGTTCGCAAGCATTAGAATGAAGTAAAAAATGTTTCTGCTTTAAGCAGTGATCCAACTTGGTTTTTGTTTGTTTGTTTTTAAAAACAGAATACTTTTTTAACATTCAATTAGCATTCAACCGTTTTTAATTGAGCAACATGCTTGGTGCGCGATTTCCATTCCTTCATCTCCTCGCTGCATGCTGACTGCCGAGGCACAGTCCTCGGCGCTTACTGTCTGATCATTTTTTTTTCCGTCGCACAACGAACCTTCGGCTGACCTGCCAAACGGTAAAAGAGTTATCGTGAGCAAAATCGTTTTATCGCAGGCGCAAAATGGGACTCTGGAATTCGATTTCACGACGCGATTATCAGCAGAATCAGTTTCGTCGTCGTCTTCTTGTACATGATTCTGCGTTAAATCCAATTTAATTTGTAATTTTATGTATTCATGAATGAATGCATGCACACTTTTATGAAGGCGAACTGATGCGCATTGTTTTCTCTATGCATGCATGTTGTTGCGCCCTAAACAATCAGGCCGGAACTCTGTCAAAAACCGGTCATCCTATGCTTAAAGTCGTCTTCAGGGTCAACGTGATTTGACTGACGTCAATGCCGAAATAAGTTACAAACTGACACATTTCAGTTATGCCTGGAAGTACACGGACCAATTTTCTTACAGACTAATAATAACGGAATTCGCTGAATGATGCACAACTTCAAGATACAGCTTACATTGTATACTGTGTCCAGATGTACGTGTATATAATAAATTTAATTACGTGACATGAAAAATAATCGAAGGTGAAAAGAAACGTATGCACCCTCCCTCCATCTGAAACCATGTATGCAAGAGATAAAATGCATGTAGTTGTAATTTTTATGTATTCATGAATGAATGCATGCACACTTTTATGAAGGCGAACTGATGCGTATTGTTTTCTCTATGCATGCATGTTGTTGCGCCCTAAACAATCAGGCCGGAACTCTGTCAAAAACCGGTCCTCACAATTGTACGGGCTTAAATATTGATTTTCACCATTTTCCAGGCCGGAACAAAATGCATGGGGTGTGGTGGTGGGATGTGGTGTAATCTTCCAAATGTTTGTAAACGCATACGGGGAGGGGGAGGGGGGGGGGGGGGGGGGGGGGGGGCACAGGGGCGCCTCAGCCAAACGACATTGTGAGCGATCTTCTTAATCGAAATTTGTTATTTATTCTCTGATCATTGCATTTATCAGGCCAGCACTACTGCCTTGTTTTTCACGCCCGCTCCAGTACTGACACATGTTCGATCTCACTCACTAGATTTCTCGGTCGTACCTACGACATCATGAACACTCCGGCGTACAGCGGAAATCGCGAAATGTATGATGGTCTGACGACGACGAAATCGGGTCTAGACCAATCCGAATGGGGATCGCTTTTTTAAGCCTGCAAGTCAGCCAGTTCTCCGTTGTTTTACGCGAGAAAACCCACACAAAACCGGACAAAAAACTGAGTCCTCGAAAAGGTAATGTTGAAAGCAGTTTGCCACTATCGGCAACTCCACTTTACGGTTATTTTCAGACGTTTTATGGTCCGGAATTCTAGTCTGAGCCTGAAAAATGGCACCCCTAGAGCCGGAACAGCTGGAGGAACCTTTCCCGTGCCTGGGCTGAGCAGCATAAAATTTCTCTGGGCTGGAGGAGGCGATTTTCAGATTTTTTTTACGCTGGATTTCTGGCCTGAGCATGAAAACATACTTAAAGATAATGGCTGAGATTGATACAAGTATGTATGGGCGCATGAATGTCAACAACATTACATGCGATTATATATTTACATATTTCTTTGTTGTTTGATATTACTATTATGAAAATACATTTTAAAAAGTGCAAACAAAAAACAGACCAAAGCTAATCATCTACCACTGTTGAGTTGGCAATGGACACAGATGTAAAAGCCATAATGTTACTATGCGCACTCGTTCTTTGTCAAACTGCAAGGAGGATTACTGTCCTTTTCCCATAACCACCTCAGTCATGCTCAGCAGGTTACAGGTCCTGTGACTTGTTCAGTCTTACGTGTTGTCCACCCATGCAAATCTGTGGGA
>CM031597.1:80479432-80488591 GCA_018398815.1 Conus ventricosus
TCTTTTACATTTTTTACTTTTCATAAAACCCAAGTTTTTGTGAGGTTTTGACTGTAAAAAATGATTAAAAGGCTTCTGACAAAATTAAAACTGCTGTTAAACCTTGATTTGTTATTTGGGGGTAAACTAGATACCCAAATTGAGGCATACGTTTACGGATATGAATAAATGTGTCTGAATGAAAGGTGTCCTTTATGTAGAGAATCAGCGAAAACAAAGTTCGTTTTGGTTTACAGTGATCTGTTCTCAATAACTGTTGAAAATCGAATCCCTAGAAATCACATGATCTCCCATGTGTGTTTCTTTTGCTTATCAATGTCATAAATGATGACAATGCCATTTACACACAATATAATCCAGATTTGTGGTAAGAAAAAACAATTTTGCTGTAGTATTTTCATGTCATATTGGAAAGCATTCACGACACTGTCCATTTACAATTCATTTTGTAAAAAAGTTGTGACTGCATCTTTTATCTTCAGCATGGCCTTCAATAAATGCATGAATGAATGAATGAATGAATGATCTCTCTCTCTCTCTCTCTCTTCCTTCTCTCTCTCTCTCTGTTTTATAGTCATTATCCTGTTTTCTTTAAAAATGTTTGCGTTTGTGTTTTGCTTGCCTGTAAACACGTGTGCATGCGCACAAATGTATTTATGAATGTGTTTTGGTGAGAAGGTGAGAGAGTGCATGCACTTAAGTGAGCGTTAGTTTATTTACAACAAATTTCTTTACATGCATATGGACATATGAAGAGTCTCATTTGAGCCATTGGGTGCTTTAGATCCAACATGATTGCACAGTGATTAATGTTGTAAAGAAATGAGTGAGTGGGCCTTTCGCACAACGTGCTTGTATTAGAGAGTAAGCAATGACAAAACATTCAGAATAAAGAAAAACACAATCACCAGCACCCGTAACAAAAGGGGGAAATGCAGACTGAACGGGAAAGAAATCTTAAATCTAGCGGGGAGACGTACACAGATAATTGTAAACAACCAAGCTTATTTTTTGCATAAACGACAACTTTGGGGTTTAAGTTTGGGGAACTACTTTGGTTTCACAATTTTATTTGTTCGTTCTTGTTCTGGACGGGGAAGCACGTGGGAAAACGAGGGTGGGGGGGGGGGGGGGGGGCGTTCAAGGTATCTAAAAACCTCCCCACCCCCCCCCGCCTTTTTCTATCTACCTGACAAGATCTATAATTCTCCCCTCTATGTTCACTGGGGCGAACTCAGAACCCCTTCAGGCCAACCCCTCCCCCCCCTCCATTTTTTATACAACTAGTCAGAATTCATTCCTGGGAGCCTTTATCTACCCCAGTGTTAGGTAAAAAGGGTGCCTCAAGCAGCACTGATCTGGAATCATGCCCCTTCAATCGCTTCCCCACAGGGGGCCGGAGTGATTTCCTTTTCTTTAATTAAATGCAGAAGGAATGGACATTCAGGCGAGAACTGATCTCTCTGACTGAGAATTACTACAAAAAGAAAAAAATCTGTTCAGTGATTATTTTTGTAATCTTCCAGAATAGGTTGTGTACCATCCTATTATCTGGATCCACACAAAAATCCCAAAAGATTGGTCTTTCGGCTCAGTCTTTGTTCCCATGTTTCGTTGTAAATCAGTCTCAGTTATATATATATACTCTTTTGAACGACAAACAAACTAAGGTAAATACAAAGACACCCCTTCCCTCTCCCTCTGAAAACTTCCCGCACAAAAAAGAATCCCCAAAAGTCAAGACTTTGCTATCAATGATCTAAATCCTGTGTTATCTCCCTTTTGGGGACCACAACCAGAATTTGGGGATGGCAGTTAGCAACACTCACGACTTCCTCCACATGCTGATGGCCAGAATCACATGCTATAGTTCACAGGCATCCTTGAAGCTCAGCTAGTATGGGGTTGATAATCTTTGATCAGAACTAGGTCAAAGGGTAACCAACTGCGTATGGGGAGAGTGTTAAAAGTAACACAGAAGAAAGGGGGTTGGTTTATAATTTAAACGGGGAGGGGGGGGGGGGGGGAGGGGATTGGTTAAATCAGGAAGTAAAACGTTCATATTGTTCTCTGGAAACACCGATATCATATGTGGCAATGTATGGACAGACAGAGAACAAAGAGGGAGAGAGAGAGAGACTGGTGTGTGTGTGTGTGTGTGTTGTGTGTGTGTGTGTGTGTGTGTGTGTGTGTGTGTGAGAGAGAGAGAGAGAGAGGAGGGGAGGGGAGAGAGAGAGAGTGAGTGCGCGCGCACGCGCGTTGTGCGTGCGTGCGTGGGGTGTGTGTGTGTGTGTGTGTGTGTGTGTGTGTGTGTGTGGGGTGTGTGTGTGTGTGCACAATCATTCGTCAGTGAATGCTTTTTTGCTTGAATTATTCATCCACTGCCAAATAGCTGTATGACGCAGTGTAGTGGGTCACTGATAGCAGTGAGCTGTCGTATTGTTTACAGCAGAAAATAATTGCTTCCTGGAAATCATCGGTGGTAAATTTTTGTTCCACGGAGGTAGGTGCACGGAGGAATAAACCTGCGGGGAATTGTGGATGTGGAATTTGTCTACTGGTGTCTTTATTTTTAACCCAAACCACTTTAAATTTAAAGTTTGTGATATTATTCCAAACACATTTCCACATACAGCTCCATCTCCATTGCTGAGCTCACCAAAGCTGTTCCTGGCACTTAGAATGGTCTCTAGATCAAAGTATAAAGACGCCTTCATCCTCTCTCAAAGTAGGAAGATTCCTCATTTCCCCGTGACTCTTTCTCTGTTTCAAAGGCCCTTGGTGGCCATTGCTTTTACACCCTTTTAAAAGGTGAAGAAGCTCTGTGCTGCCTTCTGGGTGATGCATCACTCACTGTAAAACATATTCCTTTACTTTAGGGTGTGATGACTAAAATGATGTCGACATTAACACTTTCCAGTATACTCCGTGAAAACCTTGCTCAGAGATGTACCACCCCTTATAACTTTTTTTAGAATTTCTTGAAGTATTACAAACATTTCCCTCTAGGATTTTACAGAATAAAGATTTAAAAAAACTTTTTGCGTCTTTTTAAGAATCGGTTTTGATAAATAGTACGTGATTTGTTCTATCTATGTGTAGAGCAAGCGTGATGAGATGATGGTCCCTATACGGCCATTTTTTCCCGAAGATGGAGTATGGCTGCCTTAATGGCGGGATAAAAAACGGTCATACACACAAAACTCCACTGCCCGTCTATACAGGCAGTGTCCCCATGAGTATCAGCCTGCGAACGCAGAAAGAAAGAAAGAAAGAAAAAATGGCCATTTGTAGTCGATGGGCTATAGGCAACAGTGAATTGGCCTGAATGTGATCGTAAAAAAAACAGCCTCGGTTTTACGCGACACACTGCAAATTCAAACTCTGGTAATCTTTTGCATGTGGTATTATTTGAGTGATTTCCCTTTCCCCACAAAGCAGGTGAAAAAGCAGATCCGCCGTGACATTTGTCAGTCTGATTCCTTTTGGATTTGAATTTGTTTTGGATTTGTTATCGGCATTCCCTTTTTAACTGCCACGTATCCAATGGTTTGCGCAGTATTCATCCAAGAAGATGGTTAGTGGGATTATGTCATGTATCGAAACTGCCGCTGAACCTCTGATTCTCTCCTTTCGAGTGAACCAGATTTAGCACCTCTGAAATAAAGGCACATGGCTAGTCGTTACAAAAGTTGTCTGAACAAACAGGGTCTTTTATGCAGACAGTCGTTTGAAGACAATGTTCATTATGCTTAACCAACAGGGTCCATCATGTAGAGAATCAATAAGACAAATGTTCATTTATTTCACGGTGCCTGATCAGCCATGACAACTTATACAGATATAATGTCACATAATAGTGAGAACGTGGTCTGCAACTTAGCGCTATACTTTAACGTATGTAGATATGTAGTTAAGAGAAACAATATGTCATGGTTATTTGCGTGTTTAAATTTGAAAAGCTTCACGACGCTGTTCTATTAACAATCATTTCTGTAAAATTTTGTTTTTGCTTCCAACACATTCGGCGTTCGCTATATAGTGAATGAACATTTCTCTCTCCCCCGCACCCCCGTATGAGTGAGTGTGAGCGTGTACGTGTGTTTATGTTCATGTTCACGGTCCTTTATTTCATAAATCTGTGTGTGTGTGTGTGTGTGTGTTGTGTGTGTGTGTGTGTGTGTGTGTGTGTGTGTGTGTGTGTGTCTGTGCGTGCGTGCGTGCGTGCGTACGTACGTTCGTGTGTGCATGTGTGCGTGCATGCCTTTAAACGTGTGTGTATGTGTGCGAGTATCTTTCAATATGTTACTGTGTGTGTGTGCACAGGTGCTTGTTTATGAGTGGTTAGGTGAATATGTGCACGTGGTTTTGGTGAGCGTTAGTTTATTTAAAGCAAATCCTTTTACATTTGTATGAACACATCAAACGTCTCATTGTCAGCTGGCCATATTTTGGATCCAACACGACGAAACGATGATGAAACTAGTAAACGAAATGGATAAATCACCTTTATCACGACACACTTGTCAAAGGGTGAGCAGCAGGGAAAGAAGATCAGAACAAAAGCGAACAGCGACAGCAGCGTGCAACCACCTCAACACACATGTAAAAAACAGCCTGAACAGGACAGGAAGTTTTAAGCAGAGTCATAACCAGTCAATGGGATATAAAGAAGATTAATTTTTTTCTTAAGCTTTAATTTCGTGGCAGGATCTGAAACTTCTCCGTTTTAAGACAAGTTTGTTATTATGTGTGTTCTCTTGGAATGGATAAGTGGGGAAAGTTGAAGGAGGTGTATGGAACTTCTGAAACACACCTCCCGCTCCCCAGCAGGCAAACTGTAAATAATCTGAAATCTTGCTCCCTTCCCCACTGGAGAAGGACTCCAGGATGACGTCTCAGCTATGAAATTCATCAGGCCCTCAGTTCTTGGTGCCGCCTATCTGCTTGTGTACTAGGCGAATGGGCTGCACAAACAGCACTGGCCCAGAGTCGTGAATAGTCGTTCTCCATGGGAGCCAAGCCAAAGAGACTTGCCTTGTGTAGTAAGTGCAAAAGGAGATGGGACGACCAAGTGAGAACTAATTGCTCTCCAAGGGAAATCACACACACACACACACACACACACACACACACACACACACACCACAACAGAACACACACACACAAACACACATAGGTATTTGAGTAATCTTGCTGAAACAGATCATGTGTCCGCCATTTGGACCAGTCCTTGCCACTGATCCACATCAACATGTAACGGATTCAGCAATATTCCATCGTTCTACCAAGTTTCGTTAACATTCCTTTAGCAGTAATTTTTTGCATACTCTTTGAACAGACATGAAAATTAACGAACAGACCTGTGTGAAAATACGCCTTTTAGGTGGAGGTGAAACAAAGAGAAAAAAAAACAACAACCAACCAACAGCAACAACAATCCATCCAGCACAAAATGAACCTCTAAAAGTTGACTTGCCATCAGTGATCTAAATCCTGTTTATCTCCCTTTAAGGGAACCACAGCCGGCGTCGGAGATGACAGTCGGCAACGTTAACGACTCCCCCCCCCCCCCCCCCCCCCCCCTTCACACTGATGGCCTGAATCACATGCTACAGCTCACCAGGCGCCCTTGAAGCTAAGCTAATAGGGACCAGAGGACCGTTAAATCAGAACTAGGTCAAAAGGTGACCGACCGCGTGAGAGGAGGAGGTGCGAGTGGCCGGGAAAGACAAGGAGAAAAGGCCATGAGAGAGCGACAGAGGAGAGAAGGATGAAGAGAAGGGCTATTTTTTTTGGGGAGTCGAGGGGTGGCTGGGAGGGGGGGGGGGGGGGGGGGGGCGCTAGGGGGGGGTGAGAAGCGGGACTTAAACCCTTTTATATTGTTTCATGGAAAACAACATCGTCATGGCTAAAAAAGAATGTAGTGTGTGTGTGTGTGTGTGTGTGTGTGTGTGTGTGTGTGTTTTGTGTGTGTGTGTGTGTTAGCGCGCGCGGGGCCCCGTGTGTGTGTAGGTGTGTGCGTGTGTGTGTGTGTGTGTGTGTGTGGTGTGTGTGTGGGGTGTTGTGTGTGTGTGTGTGTGGGTGTGTTTGTGTGTGCATGTGCATGCATGCGATGTGCTTGGTGTGAGCATGTGTCTGTGCGTGCATAGCGTGAGTGCGTGCGTGCAAGTGTGTTTGTGTGTGTGTGCGCTTGTGTGTGTGTGTTGTGTGTGTGTGTGTGTGTGTGTGTGTGTGTGTGTGTGTGTGTGTGTGTGTGTGTGTGCATGCACGTGTGTGTCATGCAATTAGAGTGAGTGTGACCCGTTTCATCACCCCCTGGAGAGGAAGTGTTCGTGTGTAAATTTTTTTGGCTGCTTTCTTTGATTTTCTCTGAAAGCAAGGTGTTGATGTATAAAATGCCGTCTGCGGCGCTACATGTTTCGTTTATCTTTTCCAGTTCAAAATTGGATTACATGGAGTGTGTGCGGTGTATGGTCGCTACTCTATGGAAAAACTGCATAGCATAAAAACTAGTATGGTTCTTGCTTTGTACAGAACAATTCTGATGATGAACTAGCACGATTCTGCTCTGTGCAGAACAATGCTGAATGTTTAAATATCATGTTTCCCTCCCTCTGTACAGAGCAATCCTGAATGATGAATAGCATCATTCCTCCTCTGCAGAGAACAATTTGAATGATGAAAAGCATGATTCCTGTCTGTATAGAAAAATTCTGAATGATGAATAGCATGATTCCTGCTCTTTTACAGAACAATTTGAATGATGAATAGCATCATTCTCTCTGCAGAAAACAATTTGAATGATGAAAAGCATGTTTCCCTGCTCTGTATAGAAACAATTCTGAATGATGAACTAGCATGATCTGCTCTGTATAGAACAATTGAATGATGAAATAGATCATTCTGCTCTGTGTAAGAACAATTTGAATGATGAATTAGCGTGATTCCTGTTTTGTAAAGAGCTATGGTAAATGTTGAATACCTTTATTCTGATCCATGGTCTCACAGAGTCTAACAGCTGAGGTATCCTCTCAGTTTTCCCCAGTGTACCAAATGGGTGACTATCAGCGGCTTGGGGATGTAGCCAGCTGAATGAAATTGAAAGGTCTCATCCTTCACTTTCCAAATCAAAACTAACTGACTTACGGTGCTCCGCAAGATCTGCAAAAGGGAAGCTTTATCCTCTGGAAATTACTGATCGGGCGGCTATCAAAACAGGTCTTTTGGGGCGAATGGGGTTACAACAGGCATCCTGGAACGCAGGTGTTTTGGAGATTCTCACAGCAGGAGCTGCCACTGCCGAACAGCAGGGACACCAGCGTGGTCGGCTTTGAAAGGAAACCGTCAGCGGCAACTAATCTGGGTTATGTCGTATCGTACTCGTGCATCGTGTCGTATTGTATGGGCAAGCCTGAACTGTGATTTCGCATTTTGTGGCGTTGTAGTTTGTCTCGTCCGGTTTTTAAATTAGTGGTATTGCTGTAATTATGGGCGTATCCCATGGAATGAGCGTTGCCGGCCCCTTGTCTGAAGGACTAGGAGGAAAGCAGATTTTTTTGTCATTCTCTCCTCTCTCTCTCTCTCTCTCTCTCTCTCCTCTCTCTCTTCTCACACACAACACACACACACACACACACACAGCGTGCGCGCGCTCGCACGCACAAACACGCACGCACGCACACACACGCACGCGCGCGTACACACCACACACACATGCGCGCGCGCGTATGTATGCGCGCATTCTCTCTCTTGTCTGTCTGTCTGTCTCCCCTCCCCCTCCCCCCCCCCCCCCCCCCCCCTCTCTCTCTCTCTCTCTCTCTGTCCATTACCATGGTGGTAAATATCATCAATTCAATTCATCACCAACACGCACATAAACTTTGTACAGAATCAATAAGACATGGGAGAGGGGGAAAGATCAACCCAATGTTGAAATCATTACGGACATGAATGTACATCCCCATTTTGCTACCATAACATGAATCATCCAAGTAAGTGCGTTAACAATTCATCCAGCCCCAATTAGTAACAGTTCATCATGGAAACAACCCGCACAGTAAGTAGCACCCCAGTGTATCTTTCTCCACGTTACCCATACTTATTACCGTAACTTTCAGTTCTTGTTCGTGGAGATCTTCGGGACCTCGACTGGGGTTTCACGACTTTCTTATACATTTGCATCTGCACATAAACCCCCTTGACCCATACTGGATTGCCACCTTTAATGGTATTAACCCTGGCGCGCGCGATACACCCCAAAACACACACACACAACACACACACACACACACAACACCACCCCACACTTACCTACCCAAACTCTCTCTCTCTCTCTCCCCTCTCTTCTCTCTCTCTCCCCTTCTCTTTCTCTCTCTCTCCCTTTGTCTGTCTGTAAGTCCGTCTGTCTATCTAGCTCCCATCTAGCTCTCTATCTTTCTATCTGTCGACCCGTCTCTGTCTCTGTGTACCTCTATTTATCTATGACTTTAACAGTGAAAACAAAAGGTTGTTTTAAAGAAGACTTTAATGGTCCCCATACGACGCTTGCGACGTTTTAATATTTACTTTTAACGCCTCTTCTTCATCCCTACCCCCCTCCACAAAACCACCCCACACACAACACACACCAACACAACACACACCACACACCACACCACAAAATCTTTGCCCGTGGTCTTCACGATCAGGAATTGTTGGTGTGTGTGTGTTTTGCGCGCGTGGGTGCGTGCGTGCGTGCGTACGTGGTGTATGCATGCTTGTGTGCGTGCGTGCGTGTGTGTGCGTGTGTGTGAGGTGTGGGTGTGTGCGTGCGAGTGTGCGAGTGTGTGTGTGTGTGTGGTGTGTGTGTGTGTGTGTGTGTGTGTGTGTGTGTGTGAGAGAGAGAGAGAGAGAGAGGGGAAAAGAGAGAGAGAGAGAGAGACTGAGTGTGCGTGCGTGTATGCGTGCGTGTGTGTGCATTTGTTTTCCCTGAAACGTCAAACGGCACATTTTGTTTTCCCTGCTGCGAGACAGTGAACACACGCGAACAATGAATGATTGATCATGCGAAAGGCTTTTGACTGGTTAACACAAGCCAAGGTCCCATAAACAAGCGCATTTTATTCTCCCCGATGTGATCACCAGCCAGCCCAAAATGGCGTCTTGGGTGTGACACGG
>CM031597.1:80489591-80499591 GCA_018398815.1 Conus ventricosus
AGCGACTACTTGGGGAAAATCTAAAGAAAGACTTGGATGAAAAGAAAAACATATCCGACTTGACCAGATGTGGACTTATCCAAGCGTCGACTTTTCCAAACCCCGACTGTGTTTCACATAACAAAATGATGTCACGACAAAGCAAGCTAAGTTCTCAATTGGTATCGTCATATACCCCATTCAGCAGAAAAAAACAACAAACAAACAAACAAAATAAACAAAGAAAGAATTCCCCATCAGCCGAAGCAGACTGACAGGCAGGAGTCCGATAAAAAAAAAGAAGAAATCACCGGAAACAATTATATAATTATATAATCATCTGTCAACCAGTTCCTCTACACCTGATCCATGTAACATTCACCATCAGAACATTACAGTCACGAAAACGGCAGAACAGCCGAGCAAGTGGGAGGAGGGGAAGGGCAAATGGAGCAGGAGGAAGAAGAGAAGGCCAGTCTCCTCCCAGAAAAAGGCCAGCACGGAATCCCCCAAAATGAAGACGCGGACTACCCAGACCAGCTTCAGCAGTAGCAGCAGCAGTAGAAGCAATAGTAACAGCTTCACCATCATCATCATCGTCATCATCATCATCATCATCAGCAGCAGCAAAGGACAGGCCCAGATGCAGGTAACAGCCTGCCTAAGCCCTACAACATCCCGACATGACATTTCTCAAAGCTGGGGGGATTTGCGCCGGCGCCAACCCACAATAATTTATGGACGGCCTTTCTCTCTCGCCTCCCTTCTTCTGCTGGTGAGCTTCCCTGGTTTATTCTACCGTAAGACAAGAACAAGAAAACTTCAAGAAAGGAGGTCGGAAAGGAAAAAAGGAAGAAAAAGGGAGAGAAACTGAAAACTATGGAAAAAAAAATCATGAAGATGATGAGAAATATTGATTGCGTGCGTACACGCAAAATCACACGCACGCACGCACGCACGCACGTGCGCGCACACGTAATTGCCCTCTTCCCACACCCCTTGAAACGAACTTTCCATTTTCATAAAACGCATGTCGCCACGGCATAATTACAATACATTCATCTGCAGCCGTTATTAACATAACAATCATCTCAGTTTAAGCACAACAGCTTAAGTTTAAATTTCAGTGAGAAAGTAACGTAAGATATTTGGTAGGCATTAGTCATGTCAGAGTGGCACAGAATATGCTAAATGTGCATGAGTTTTCATATAAAAGAGAGGGGAAAAAACCTAAATAAGAAAAACCAAACGAAACCCACAACGATAACTAACCAACCAAAACACAAGAAACCAGCAATGAAAGATTTTTTAAAATTTCTGCCCCATGGTATATCACAGATTATTGGTGACTAAAACTCTTGAATTTTAGCATCCTAGAAATCTGATGACAGGGTGTTATAATCGATGTCAACATATGGTTTGTTATATATGTACGGTTTTAATAAACCTGCAGCAGCATAAATTAGGCCAATTATAAGTCTGCTTGCAGTGTGTGGTCGACATTAATGATTATGCAACAAAAGCCATTTAGTATGTATGTAATGAATAAGGTAACCATGTTTTTTTCACCGTGTTATTATAAATGATTTCCAGCAAGTTAATACGCTCGTCCGTTGTGTATCTGTATAGTTCATTTACAAATGACGGTTAATTAAAGCTTTACATGATTAATTCTACATTATGACTAAAAGAAAAAAAAAGCTTCCCCAATACCAACGAAATCAATTTTGTCTGTTCTGGTTATGTCGTCAATTCTAAACAGGATTTGTTCAACATTACACGAGGAATATTCGTAAGAATTTTTTTTCGAAACATCTCCTGATTCGATCCAGAAATTTTCTTTTAGAATTGGTGCAAGACTACAAGTAGTGATTCAGTTTGTATCTTTGAATATCACATTAGTTGCATTGGTGATTATCAATGAACCATTTTAAAAAATTCAGGTGACATTCTAAACTAAAACACTGCGGACATTTTTCAATAAATACCTTTTGAGTTTTGTTTCTTTCATCTTCCTTATATTCTTTACACATATCTGCTCTGAGCGACACCATACACACACACACACACACACACACACACACACGGAGGAAGAGGGAGAGAGAGAGAAAGAGAGTGAGAGAGAGGGGAGAGAAAAGAAAGAGAGAGAGAGGGAGGGGGGGGGGGGGGGGGGGGGCAGAGACAGATGGCGACAGAGACAAAGGGGCAGACAGTCAGACAGACAAAAATGGATTGGGAAAAGGCAGAGGAAACGAAAAGGGTGGAGAGAGAAGGAGAGAGAGAGAGAGAGAGAGAGAGAGAGCGAGAGAGAGAGAGAGGGGGGGAGGGAGATAAGGGAAGGGAAGAAGGAAGAAGATGGTGGTGGAGATGATAATGGTGATGAGAATGAGGGATTGATGATGATGATAATGAATGATGGATAATAAAATATGAGGAAAAAAAAAAAAAAAACCCCCAAAAACCCGAAAGCAATAAGAAACAGGCAAACAAATCCAACTTACGAACAACAAGACAGAAACACAGAAAGAAAGGACAGAAAGGAAAGACAGAAAGAAAACAGAAAGAAACACAGAAAGAAAGAAGAAAGTAAAAGACCAAACGAAAGAGCAGAGAAACGACGGTATAGGTTCCTTAACAACAGAAAAGAATCTGCTATGGCTATGACAGTAAAGATGGGGTAGGATGAAGAATGGGGGGGGGGGGGGGGGAGGATGAGGGATGGGGGGGGGGGGGGGGGGGGGGGGGAGGCGGAAGGAGAGGAGGGGGGGAGAGATGCAATTTATGTTTCTGGCAGGTCCGATTCATTTTTAATGACCGTCCCCATGCCAGTCCACAGGGAAGTGATTAAGAAACAAAGAAAGCTGAAAACCTGCGCACGGCTGAGCCTGGCATTGATGTTCGATCACATTCCCGGCAGTATCTGGACGCCACGATTAAAAAAGTTTCAAATCAATATCATCAAAGACGACATTCAAAGGACATACCATAGTTTGTTTGTTTTTTTAAAACGCTGTCGTTGTTTTTTGTTGTTGCACAAACTGGAGATAAAACGAAAACGGAATTTGTACCGCAGCTAATCAGCGAATCTCCAATGACCTGGATTAATTAGACGGTTTTTTTTTTGAATGGGTGGTGGGGTAACGGTTGAATATTCTTATGCAAAAAAAAAAAAAAAAATATATATATATAAAATAAAAATAAAAAAGCAAACAAAAAAGTTGTATATTCGTATTTATAGCAAAATTCCTCGTTTCGCTTTTCAGGGATGCAAAATCCCTAGACGGAGAAATCTGGTCCATCGAAGGAATGACGTCTTGGGTCAAACAAAATGTCTGCCGTTTTCTCCCTTGGACTGAGTGTGTAATGGCAGTCTTGGCTTACGCGGCATTGGAGCGCATGGGAGAGATTGTCCACAGGCTAAAAGGGTTGTAGTGGTGTGTTGGCAATACTCTGGAGTGTACATTCACACGCAAAGTCCATTCTGACTCTGGACGGTCCATGCTTTTCCATGTCACATGTTGCAGTCGGGAGGGAGGGAGGAGCGGGGCAGAGGTGGCGAGGAGGGGAAGGAAGGTGGGGAGGAGGGTAATCATCATAATGTGTTCATCAGAACGCTGCCAGCAAACAGTCTTCCTGAGGTCTACCCCCTTACACACACACAACATGCACTCGCACGCATGTCCACGCACGACCGCAAGCACGCACACGCACGCACACGCACATACACCGCGCGCGCGCGCGCGCACGCACGCACGCACGCACGCACGCACGCACGCACGCACGCACGCACGCACGCACGCACGCACCCCACACACACAACACACACACACACACACCACACACACACACACACACACACACATAGAGAGGGAAAAAGGTAGAGAGCGAGTGAAAGAGAGAAACAGACAGAGACAGAGAGAAAGTGAGAGAGACAGACAGACAGACAGACGGACGGACGGTCGGACAAGAGGGGGGGGGGGGGGGAGAGAGAGAGAGAGAGAGGAGAGAGAGAGAGAGAGAGAGAGGAGAGAGAGCAAAAGGATGTTAAAAGACTGACGAATCGATAAATGAGGAGGTAAATATTTTAACATCGTTCTGTCCACGTTAGAAACGACAGGGGAGAGAGAGAGAGAGAGAGAGAGAGAGAGAGAGAGAGAGAGAGAGAGAGAGAGAACAAAAGGGAATTAAAGATGACAAATCAATAAAGGAAAGCTGTTATATTCAACATTGTTTTGTCCACTTTCAAAACAAGAGAGAGAGAGAGAGAGAGAGAGAGATGGGGGAAGAGGGAGAGTGAGATAGAGAGAGAGAGATAAAGAGGGAGGGAACGAGGGAGGGTGAACAAAAGGAAATTATAAGAATGACAAATCGATTAAAGTGAAGAAGGTAATTATTCAACATCGTTCAGTCCAGTTAAAAGAGAGAGAGAGAGAGAGAGAGAGAGAGAGAGAGCAAAAGGAAATTAAAAGACCGACAAATCGATAAAAGAGAAGAAGATAAATATTCAGCATTGTTCTGTCCATGTTAAGAACGACGGTCTCTTTCGTTTATGGACCGGACCAGAATGAGAACTTCCCAACTGCCCTCTCAAATCCAGGATACTCTTGGCGCGGTTTCATGGCTGCGTGAGTGTTTATCAGGATTCATGTATGGAATGCCGTGACAGTGATCATAAAGATATAGGAAACAGAGCGAGAGAGAGAGAGAGAGAGAGAGAGAGAGAGAGAGAGAGAGAGACAGACAGACAGACAGACAGGACAGACAGACAGACAGACAGACAGACAGACAGACAGACAGACAGAGAGACAGACAGAGAGAGAGAGAGAGGAGAGAGAGAGAGAGAGAGAAAGAGAGAGGGAGAGAGACAGACAGAGACAGAGAGAGACAAACAGACAGACAGACAGAGAGACAGTGAGACAGAGAGAGACAGAGCGAGACAGTGAAAGACAAAGACAGAGTAAGAGAGATACTGAACTCGTTGTCACTGTGTCACTGGGCAATACACTTGCATTTACTCTGACCCGTTGCGCACCAAACACAGAACGCCACGGAATGGATGGAAACAAAGATGACCTCACCTCCTCACTCCACTCCCCTCCCTGTTCCGTGTCATCGGGTCCATCGTGACCGGCACCTGGGCCAGGTCAGTTTTATGTTTCCCCACCACCTTCAGCCCCATGTGGACTATAAACATCATGACTCGGCTTCCCACCTCCTGTTTTTCTCCTGGGTGTCGCATCAGTCGCTGCATTATAGTTATTTTCCACATTATTGCTGCTGTTGCCGCCGCTTTGAAGGACGGCTTCAACAACTCCGACTTTGATGCGCTGTCATAGCAACCGTGCCGATGTAATCGATGAGACAGAATCGATCAGAGAGGGTCGTCGGCACCGGTAGCTCAAAAAAAAAAAAAGACAAACAAACGAAAATACCATTCTATGATCGTTATGCTGCTCTGGTATCCAGAGAAACGTGATTTGATAAATATTCTGGTTTCTGTTATAATCCTGTGATTTTTTTTTTTCGGTTTGAATACTTTGTTCTTTTCAAAGAGACACCTCTTGTAGCCCACCCCTACCCCAGAACACACACACACATCAACAATAACAACAACACTACAACAACAATAACAAAAACAGCAGAAACAACAATGAACAAACAACTAAAACGGAAAACAGAAGGCAGGCTTTATATATTCCGATGAAGAAATACAGATTTATAATCATTCTAAGGAGCCTCCGAATCATTTTAGTCGTTATCAAGTTTTGGCGTGGCGCCACTGGGGAACACGAAGGATGCGACACTAAAGAAGACCTTGCGCTGTTCGATTCTGATTCTGTTGCTCAGCCAATCTTGAAAAGCCGTTATCCATTCAGCACATTTTGTTTCTTCAAATTTACATATGCGAATATAATTGTTCGCAAGCATTAGAATGAAGTAAAAAATGTTTCTGCTTTTAAGCAGTGATCCAACTTGGTTTTTGTTTGTTTGTTTTTAAAAAACAGAATACTTTTTTAACATTCAATTAGCATTCAACCGTTTTTAATTGAGCAACATGCTTGGTGGCGCGATTTCCATTCCTTCATCTCCTCGCTGCATGCTGACTGCCGAGGCACAGTCCTCGGCGCTTACTGTCTGATCATTTTTTTTTCCGTCGCACAACGAACCTTCGGCTGACCTGCCAAACGGTAAAAGAGTTATCGTGAGCAAAATCGTTTTATCGCAGGCGCAAAATGGGACTCTGGAATTCGATTTCACGACGCGATTATTCAGCAGAATCAGTTTCGTCGTCGTCTTCTTGTACATGATTCTGCGTTAAATCCAATTTAATTTGTAATTTTATGTATTCATGAATGAATGCATGCACACTTTTATGAAGGCGAACTGATGCGCATTGTTTTCTCTATGCATGCATGTTGTTGCGCCCTAAACAATCAGGCCGGAACTCTGTCAAAAACCGGTCATCCTATGCTTAAAGTCGTCTTCAGGGTCAACGTGATTTGACTGACGTCAATGCCGAAATAAGTTACAAACTGACACATTTCAGTTATGCCTGGAAGTACACGGACCAATTTTCTTACAGACTAATAATAACGGAATTCGCTGAATGATGCACAACTTCAAGATACAGCTTACATTGTATACTG
The DNA here is from genome assembly GCA_018398815.1 of Conus ventricosus. Taxonomy (NCBI): domain Eukaryota; kingdom Metazoa; phylum Mollusca; class Gastropoda; order Neogastropoda; family Conidae; genus Conus; species Conus ventricosus. Next base: position 80,496,218 of record CM031597.1, read on the forward strand.
TGTCCAGATGTACGTGTATATAATAAATTTAATTACGTGACATGAAAAATAATCGAAGGTGAAAAGAAACGTATGCACCCTCCCTCCATCTGAAACCATGTATGCAAGAGATAAAAATGCATGTAGTTGTAATTTTATGTATTCATGAATGAATGCATGCACACTTTTATGAAGGCGAACTGATGCGTATTGTTTTCTCTATGCATGCATGTTGTTGCGCCCTAAACAATCAGGCCGGAACTCTGTCAAAAACCGGTCCTCACAATTGTACGGGCTTAAATATTGATTTTCACCATTTTCCAGGCCGGAACAAAATGCATGGGGTGTGGTGGTGGGATGTGGTGTAATCTTCCAAATGTTTGTAAACGCATACGGGGGAGGGGGGGGGGGGGGGGGGGGGGGGCACAGGGGCGCCTCAGCCAAACGACATTGTGAGCGATCTTCTTAATCGAAATTTGTTATTTATTCTCTGATCATTGCATTTATCAGGCCAGCACTACTGCCTTGTTTTTCACGCCCGGCTCCAGTACTGACACATGTTCGATCTCACTCACTAGATTTCTCGGTCGTACCTACCGACATCATGAACACTCCGGCGTACAGCGGAAATCGCGAAATGTATGATGGTCCTGACGACGACGAAATCGGGTCTAGACCAATCCGAATGGGGATCGCTTTTTTAAGCCTGCAAGTCAGCCAGTTCTCCGTTGTTTACGCGAGAAAACCCACACAAAACCGGACAAAAACTGAGTCCTCGAAAAGGTAATGTTGAAAGCAGTTTGCCAACTATCGGCAACTCCACTTTAAGGTTATTTTCAGACGTTTTATGGTCCGGAATTCTAGTCTGAGCCTGAAAAATGGCACCCTAGAGCCGGAACAGCTGGAGGAACCTTTCCCGTGCCTGGGGTGAGCAGCATAAAATTTCTCTGGGCTGGAGAGGCGATTTTCAGATTTTTTTTACGCTGGATTTCTGGCCTGAGCATGAAAACATACTTAAAGATAATGGCTGAGATTGATACAAGTATGTATGGGCGCATGAATGTCAACAACATTACATGCGATTATATATTTACATATTTCTTTGTTGTTTGATATTACTATTATGAAAATACATTTTAAAAAGTGCAAACAAAAAACAGACCAAAGCTAATCATCTACCACTGTTGAAGTTGGCAATGGACACAGATGTAAAAGCCCATAATGTTACTATGCGCACTCGTTCTTTGTCAAACTGCAAGGAGGATTACTGTCCTTTTCCCATAACCACCTCAGTCATGCTCAGCAGGTTACAGGTCCTGTGACTTGTTCAGTCTTACGTGTTGTCCACCCATGCAAATCTGTGGGACGCCTTCAGCTGTGTCTGTGGTGACGTCACGGCGAGATATATTCCCATCCAGGTAAGCTGACGGTGTTTGACCACTGTGAGGTGGGACTCTAGTCTGCAAACGTCTTGGTTGACTTTTCGCCTGCCATAGTTACCTGTTTTATGAGATGCAGGGAAGCCTCTAGAAGCATTTCTTCTCTTAAGCCTGGTGTTCGCGCTCCATACTGTCAGTGTTCAATTCTGGCATCCCTATAGAATGGTGGCGGTGGTGGTGATGATGATGATAAAAATGAATATTTATTTAGCATACTGTCAATAATACTCCTCTAACAACAAGAAAAACAACAATGATAATAATGATGACAATGATAATGATAATGATAATAATATCAATAAAATTGATACTTGCATAGCACACTACACACAGAACGGCTCTAGGTACTTTACAAAGAAGAAATGCATATGTACAATACATCATATCTGCATTGCACATATACAAACCAAAATGCACCTAACAAACAATATACATACGAACATATCCCTATACAAATTTATCGCAACAGCGCAGACATGCATGTACGCACACTTAGGTAACAAAACATGTAACGTACGCGCAGAAATGCATGCTGTTCATGTGGACATTTCACAACCAGAATTAACACCGACAGAAGAGATGAGTTTTAAGGCCAGACTGTAAGGAGGCGAGACAGTCAGAGTGCCGGGGGTCTTAGAGAGTCTGTTCCATGTCGTTGGGGCTTGGAATGAAAAAAGACCGTTGTCCGTAAGCTTTGGTCCCGGTATGAGGATGCCAAAAATGAACAGTCAGCGACTAACAGAATTTCACTGTCACTGGAGAGCCGTTAGACCGGGACCGATGTTCGTGCCAAGGCGCTAGCGGACTTCGCACCTACCTGTAAATCTCTCATGAGCCAGGTAGTATGACACCGCCTATTCACCACCTGCTCTTGAGAAACTCTTAAGTCCGCTGTCATCTTAACAGGATTCCTGGCTGGTCCCGGGTTCGGGATGCTGACAGTATTGAGTCTTCTCACGGCAGAAATGGGTAGGTCGATCCTCGATCTGATCTCCACTGATCTTCGCTGTTCGGAATTGATCCGGGATGTTCGTAGTGATCGACTGCTTCCATCGTCTGTCCGTTCAGCGAACTGTTGACACCTGGCTTCACTGGAGCCGTCTGCTGAATTTGGTGTGTGTGTGTGTGTGTGTGTGTGTGTGTGTGTGTGTGTGTTGTGTGCGCGCGCGCGCGCGCGCATGTGTGTGTGTGTGTGTGTGTGTGTGTGTGTGTGTGTGTGTGTGTGTGTGCGTACATATGTGTGCATGTGCGCGCGCGTGTGTGTGTGTGAGAGAGAGAGAGAGAGAGAGAGAGAGAGAGAGAGAGAGAGAGAGAGAGAGAGAGAGAGAGAGAGAGAGAGAGAGAGAGGAGAGAGAGAGAATAAGAGAGAGATCTGAGTGAGTGAGTGTGTGTGTGCATGTGTGTGTGTGTGCGCGTGATCGCATGCATGTTCGTGTGAGTGTGTATCTGTATGCCTGCGAATGTATGCAAGTAAATGAGTGTGAGTGAGTGTGTGTATCTGTGTGTGTCTGCACGCGCGCCTTCATGTATGCGTGCATGCATTCCATTCCACAGAGTGTATATATATATACATACATACATGTGTGTGTGTGTGTGTGTGTGCGTGCGTGCGTGCGTGCGTGCGTGCGTGCGTGCGTGCGTGCATGTGTGTGTGTGTGTGTGTGTGTGTGTGTGTGTGTGTGTGTGTGTGTGTAGGGTGGCTGCGTGCGTGCGAATATCTATCTGTTCACCTTTACTTTGTTCATCATTTCTAAAGGACTTTCAACATTATCTTATTTCAGTGGTTGTTCTACTCTTTAATGTGACTTAACCTGCAAAAACTGAAATTTGAAAAATATCGGTTGCTTGTGTTTTTGTATGCTGATGACACCATTTTAGTGGTTGAAATTAGATCTGTTTTGCAAAAGAAACTTGATATTTTGCAAATATTTTGTGAGAAATGGAAACATGGGGTAA
>CM031597.1:80504591-80509591 GCA_018398815.1 Conus ventricosus
CAATATTTCTTGCAGTCATTGCAACACCAAGCTGCTCTGTAAGTTGCTGGAATGGTGCTCGGTACTCATTCTTGGAATATATATATATATATATATATATATATATATATATATATATATATATATATATATATATATATATATATATATGTGTGTGTGTGTGTGTGTGTGTGTGTGTGTGTGTGTGTGTGTGTGTGTGTGTGTGTGTGTGAAAATGACACGTTCAGGCCAGTGTTTGGTACTTTTTAACGCCACCATTCTAACATCATGAGCCTCAAGAGATACCTAATTTGATACAGAGACCTTATCTGTTCATCGAATTTTTTGTGTCATCATTTTTACGCAAAAAAGGTTATAATGTTATCACATCTGTAAGTTTTGTCCACACCATTTAAACACTGTCGAAATTATTAAAAAAATTATCCAGTCTGATGTATTTTCTGAGTATAGACTGGTTTTGGGATTTCTTTCTACATTGTTACTGTCATACAACCAACGCTTTGTGAGGTTTTGACTGTAAAAATGATTAAAAGGCTTCTGACAAAAATTAAAACTGCTGTTAAACCTCTGATTCTGTTATTTGGGGGTAAACTAGATACCCAAATTGAGGCATACGTTTACGGATATGAATAAATGTGTCTGAATGAAAGGTGTCCTTTATGTAGAGAATCAGCTGAAAACAAAGTTCGTTTTGGTTTACAGTGATCTGTTCTCAATAACTGTTGAAAATCGAATCCCTAGAAATCACATGATCTGCCATGTGTGTTTCTTTTGCTTATCAATGTCATAAAATGATGACAATGCCATTTACAACACAATATAATCCAGATTTGTGGTAAAGAAAAAACAATTTTGCTGTAGTTATTTTCATGTCATATTGGAAAGCATTCACGACACTGTCCATTTACAATTCATTTTGTAAAAAAGTTGTGACTGCATCTTTTATCTTCAGCACTGGCCTTCAATAAATGCATGAATGAATGAATGAATGAATGATCTCTCTCTCTCTCTCTCTCTCTCTCTCTCTCTCTCTCTCTCTCTGTTTTCATAGTCATTATCCTGCTTTTCTTATAAATGCTTGCGTTTGTGTGTGCATGCCTGTAAACACGTGTGCATGCGCACAAATGTATTTATGAATGTGTGTGTGTGAGAAGGTGAGAGAGTGCATGCACTTTAAGTGAGCGTTAGTTTATTTACAACAAATTTCTTTTACATGCATATGGACATATGAAGAGTCTCATTTGAGCCATTCGTGCTTTAGATCCAACATGATTGCACAGTGATTAATGTTGTAAAGAAAATGAGTGAGTCGCCTTTCGCACAACGTGCTTGTATTAGAGAGTAAGCAGAATGACAAAACATTCAGAATAAAGAAAACACAATCACCAGCACCCGTAACACAAGGTGAAATGCAGACTGAACGGGAAAGAAAATCTTAAATCTAGCGTGGGAGACGTACACAGATAATTGTAAACAACCAAGCTTATTTTTGCATAAACGACAACTTTGGGGTAAGCTTGGGAACTACTTTGGTTTTCACAATTTTATTTGTTCGTTCTTGTTCTGGACGGGGAAGCACGTGGGAAAACGAGGGATGGGGGGGGGGGGGGGGGGGCGTTCCAAGGTATCTGAAACCTCCCCACCCCTCCCCGCCCTTTTTCTATCTACCTGTACAAGATCTATAATTCTCCCCTCTATGTTCACTGGGGACGAACTCCAGAACCCCTTCAGGCCAACCCCCTCCCCCCATCCCATTTCTCATACAACTAGTCAGAATTCATTCCTGGGAGCCTCTTATCTACCTCAGTGTTAGGTAAATGGGTGCCTCAAGCAGCACTGATCTGGAATCATGCCCATTCAATCGCTTCCCCACAGGAGCCGGAGTGACTTTCCTTGCTTAATTAAATGCAGAAGGAATGGGACATTCAGGCGAGAACTGATCTCTCTGACTGAGAATTACTACAAAAAGAAAAAAATCTGTTCAGTGATTATTTTTGTAATCTTCCAGAATAGGTTGTGTATCCATCCTATTATCTGGATCCACACAAAAATCCAACAGATTGGTCTTTCGGCCTCAGTCTTCTGTTCCCCAATGTTTCGTTGAAATCAAGTCTGCAGTTATATATATATACTCTTTTGAACAGACAAACAAACTAAGGTAAATACAAAGACACCCCCTTCCCTCTCCCTCTGAAAACTTCCAGCACAAAATGAATCCCCAAAAGTCAAGACTTGCTATCAATGATCTAAATCCTGTGTTATCTCCCTTTTGAGGGACCACAACCAGAATTTGGGGATGGCAGTTAGCAACACTCACGACTTCCTCCCACATGCTGATGGCCAGAATCACATGCTATAGTTCACCAGGCATCCTTGAAGCTCAGCTAGTATGGGGTTGATAATCTTTGATCAGAACTAGGTCAAAGGGTAACCAACTGCGTATGGGGAGAGTGTTAAAAGTAACACAGAAGATGGGGGTTGGTGATAATTTAAAACGGGGAGGGGGGGGGGGAGAGGGATGGTGGTTAAATCAGGAAGTAAACGTTCATATTGTTCTCATGGAAACACCGATATCATAATGTGGCAATGTATGGACAGACAGAGAGACAAAGAGGGAGAGAGAGAGACTGTGTGTGTGTGTGTGTGTGTGTGTGGTGTGTGTGTGTGTGTGTGTGTGTGTGTGTGAGAGAGAGAGAGAGAGAGAGAGAGAGAGAGAGAGAGAGAGTGAGTGCGCGCGCACGCGCGTTGTGCGTGCGTGCGTGTGTGTGTGTGTGTGTGTGTGTGTGTGTGTGTGTGTGTGTGTGTGTGTGTGTGTGTGTGTGCACCAATCATTCGTCAGTGAATGCATCTTTGCTTGAATTATTCATCCACTGCCAAATAGCTGTATGACGCAGTGTAGTGGTCACTGATAGCAGTGAGCTGTCGTATTGTTTACAGCAGAAAATAATTGCTTCCTGGAAATCATCGGTGGTAAATTCTGTTCCACGGAGGTAGGTGCACGGAGGAATAAACCTGCGGGGAATTGTGGATGTGGAATTGTTGTCTACTGGTGTCTGTTATTTCTTAACCAATCCACTTTAAATTTAAAGTTTGTGATATTATTCCAAACACATTTCCACATACAGCTCCATCTCCATTGCTGAGCTCACAACGCTGTTCCTGGCACTTAGAATGGTCTCTAGATCAAAGTATAAAGACTCCTTCATCCTCTCTCAAAGTAGGAAGACTTCCTCATCCCTCGTGACTCTTTCTCTGTTTCAAAGGCCATTGGTGGCCATTGCTTTTACACCTTTTAAAAGGTGAAGAAGCTCTGTGCTGCCTTCTGGGTGATGCATCACTCACTGTAAAACATATTCCTTTACTTTAGGGTGTGATGACTAACATGATGTCAGACATTAACACTTTCCAGTATACTCCGTGAAAACCTTGCTCAGAGATGTACCACCCATTATAACTTTTTTTTAGAATTTCTTGAAGTATACAAACATTTCCCCTCTAGGATTTTACAGAATAAAGATTTAAAATACTTTTAGCGTCTTTTTAAGATATCGGTTTCGATAAATAGTACGTGATTTGTTCTCATCTATGTGTAGAGCAAGCGTGATGAGATGATGGTCCTCATACGGCCATTTCTCCCCGAAGATGGAGTATGGCTGCCTTAATGGCGGGATAAAAAACGGTCATACACACAAAACTCCACTGCCTGTCTATACAGGCAGTGTCCGCATGAGTATCAGCCTGCGAACGCAGAAAGAAAGAAAGAAAGAAAAAATGGCCATTTGTAGTCGATGGGCTATAGGCAACAGTGAATTGGCCTGAATTGTGATCGTAAAAATCAGCCTCGGCTTTTACGCGACACACTGCAACATTCAACACTCTGGTAATCTTTTGCATGTGGTATCTATTTGAGTGATTTCCCTTTCCTCACAAAGCAGGTGAAACGCAGATCCAGCCGTGACATTTGTCCAGTCTGATTCCTTTCTGGATTTGAATTGGTTTTGGATTTGTTATCGGCATCTCCCTTTTTAACTGCCACGTATCCAATGGTTTGCGCAGTATTCATCCAAGAAGAGGTTAGTGGATTATGTCATGTATCGAAACTGCCGCTGAACCTCTGATTCTCTCCTTTCGAGTGAACCAGATTTAGCACCTCTGAAATAAAGGCACATGCTAGTCGTTACAAAAGTATGTCTGAACAAACAGGGTCTTTTATGCAGACAGTCGTTTGAAGACAAATGTTCATTATGCTTTAACCAACAGGGTCCATCATGTAGAGAATCAATTAAGACAAATGTTCATTTATTTCACGGTGCCCTGATCAGCCATGACAACTTATACAGATTATTAATGTCACATAATAGTGAGAACGTGGTCTGCAACTTAGCGCTATACTTTAACGTATGTAGATATGTAGTTAAGAGAAACAATTATGTCATGGTTATTTGCGTGTTAAATTTGAAAAGCTTCACGACGCTGTTCTATTAACAATCATTTCTGTAAAATTTTGTTTTTGCTTCCAACACATTCGGCGTTCGCTTATAGTGAATGAACAATTTCTCTCTCCCCCCGCACCCCCGTATGAGTGAGTGTGAGCGTGTACGTGTGTTTATGTTCATGTTCACGGTCCTTTATTTCATAAATCTGTGTGTGTGTGTGTGTGTGTGTGTGTGTGTGTGTGTGTGTGTGTGTGTGTGTGTGTGTGTGTGTGTCTGTGCGTGCGTGCGTGCGTGCGTACGTACGTTCGTGTGTGCATGTGTGCGTGCATGCCTTTAAACGTGTGTGTATGTGTGCGAGTATCTTTCAATATGTTACGTGTGTGTGTGCACAGGTGCTTGTTTATGAGTGGTTAGGTGAATATGTGCACGTGGTTTTGGTGAGCGTTAGTTTATTTAAAGCAAATCCCTTTTACATTTGTATGAACACATCAAACGTCTCATTGTCAGCTGGCCATATTTTGGATCCAACACGACGAAACGATGATGAAACTAGTAAACGAAATG
>CM031597.1:80517091-80527091 GCA_018398815.1 Conus ventricosus
TTGTGATCCCGAGGGTCGTAACTGTTTTCCTACTTTCGATGTTTTCTTTAAGGATAACGGTTTTCCCCGCGGAAATAGGGAAAACAGTTGTGGTCCTGAGGGAGAACACCGATAATAACGGTTTTCTTTGGGAAAACAGGGAAAAACACTTCTGATCCTCACAGGAAACAGGCGGAAACAGTTAGGATCCTGACGAAAACACACGTGATCCTCAGGCTTAAACTCGTTTTCCTGCAGGATGATAGCAGTTTCCCTGGGAAAAATAGATATTGCAAGCTTATGACGCTAACATGCTTCAATACAATCAGGCTGAGCACCAGAGAAATGGGGGGAGGCGATATCTCCCATTTCTCTGTGAGCACCCCCGCGGGACAGTGCAGGCACAGATGCAGCGACTGCAGACTTCCATGGCCTTGCTCCACTCGCACAGTGGCTTACCGCTGCTGGTGACGTGCACGAGAAGCAGGTGGCGGATTCCCGACATGGTGGGGCGAGGAGGAAGAAAAGAGGTAGCGAGGGTTGGTGGGTGGGTGATGGCGTATTATTGTATCTGGTAACGGAGATTCCGTTAACAAAAATTACCCCATACGTTTGCTGTGGAAGTATCCACACAAAAGCATATGCTTCGTGACAAACAAGACGGGATGGGTGTACCAACCTAATATGTTGTTTCCGCGTGAATAAATGTTTGGTTCAGCTTCCTATTAACACAGCTCCAGTAATGTGAACCCACCAACTGAAATATACTTAGCCGGACACGCCCCATCTTCTTCTCCACTCTCCAAGCGTGCACGCGCGCAGACAGACAGACGGACAGACAGACAAGCAGACAGACACACAAACACACACACGCGCGCGCGGGCATACACACACACACACACACACACACACACACACACACACACACACACACACAAACACGCGCGCGCACACACACACACACACACACGCACACGCGCACGCACACATTCATCCACCCACCCACTCACACAGAAATCGAAAAAAAAACAAACCCGAGAGACTGACGAGAAGAGAGGGGAGACTGGAGGGGAGAGGACACCTTCATGATACTAAAAGACTTATTTGAATCTAATTTCTCGTAGCAAAAACATGCACATACTTATGAAGCTTTTTGTCACATCACGATCATACATACCCCCCTTCATCTGAGCATCAGATACAGCTTGCTTGAATGAGGCATGTCTCCCTCAATGTGGGCATCAGCTGCAGAAGAAGGGATATTTCCCTCTACCTGAACACCAATTACAGTCTGAATCAGGCTCAAGGCCCTCCCTCAGGGCAACAGGTCAGAATCAGGGTCACCTCCCTCAAACTTGGCATCAGGCACTACCATAATCAGGCATGCCTCCTTCCAGCTGAACATCCGATACAGAATCAGGTACACCTCCCTTCGTCCGGGCATCAGCTACAGGGTTGTTGACGAGCAACATGTAGCAAGCAAACCATACAGAGAGCAAAACGGCCAAATGCTCCTATTTCAACGACTTCGTCAGGGTGTAGACTGCGAACAAACCCGTAGCAGCAGGAAAGATCTGGAGGTTCTTCGAATGTCATCGGGACACTCTTGCTTGTATTCCCTGACGGTTCACAGACTGCAAGTCAGACGGGAAGAATTTGTGGTGTGATCTAGACTGGCAGATCATACCTTACTTGTCTTTCATGGCAAGTATGGCAGCAGATGTTTGTTCAAAGACTTATTCACAACTGCAGAGTAGGATGTTGTCTGCAACAAAACTGCCACTGTGACATCTTTCACAGCACTCTTCAGAACGTCTGTTCACAGCTGTCCTCCACAGCCCTTCTTCTGGCACTTGTTCGCCATTATTGATCAAATAAAACGTTGCATGATATAACATCAAACAGCCTAACAGCCGTAAGGCTTAGCTGCACACAAGTCCCTTGTGTTTTGATCAGTGTTATACACAAATTTTGATACGGGCAGCCCCATGCTTGTCTATGTTTATAAAAAACATAAAACCCCCAAAGTATTGACTAATAATAAGATACAGTAATAACGGTATTACCCATAATGAAGACACTGATACTTCTAACAACACTGATATATTAATAATGATTATAATCCGTTGTGATAACATGATGGTAGGACACGACACATTCCTGGGTGGGCTGAGACCTGCCGGGGCAGGTTGGGACACTGGCCCAACGAAGCCCACCCAACTTGCTTTCCTTGACATTAAAAAAAAATCCTCGTCATTGACAAACTGCGGACAAGTAAAACAAATGGTGGCACAGATGGATTCATTCTGAGAATTTCAGTTAAGAAAATAACCTTCAACGTTCAAATGCCTAGTGTCAATGCAAAGAAAAAGGAAACAGACAAAAACAACAACAACAACAAAACGGAGAAATGTTACCCACAACTCAAACAGAAGAAGGCTGTTCAATTCAGCGCTAAAGTACGTGCCTTTCAAGCACTAGAGGTGGCGCCGATTATCTGGTTATTAAAAAAAAAAAAATGGAACGAAAACGAAAGAATAATGATGTTCGTGCCTTTTTGTGGGGTGACCTAGCCTGTTCCCACGGCCCCACTCCATCCCAACCCCCTCCCTTTTCCCCGTAAGTTTTGTTAGTAAGAAGCCAAATCAAGCAACCATTGATGGAGAAAGATTTGGTCTGGTGCACTAATCATGGTTTTTTCCCACTGACATCGGAAGGTTTTTGCATTGTTGTAATGAGTCTCACATTATCACTGCGACAACAACGCGAGTCCGTATGGAACGTTTGTAATGTCGCTAACGGGCATAAAACATTAAACTTCAGACATCTGACGTCAAAATACTCAGGAATTAATACAGAGCGGATTAAAACGTCTTTTACCGCATAAAAATGATGTAAACGCGACAGACCAGACCGAAATAAACACAATTTTACAAAATAACAGTGTTTTTGAGACTTTAAACACCAAATGGGCGCTCTTGAGCTTTAACGGAAGAAATGGTCAGATCTGGTCTGAAAAAAGATTCTGACTGCTGGCTGAAGATCAAGACGATGATCTTGCTACGGTAACCAAAAGACCACTAGACTTCACACCATAAGGGAAAGGGGGGGGGGGGGGGGGGGGTGATAACTGCAAGTAATGTGCACGTGTTTCGTTTGCTTGCTGCTTGCGATGGACTGCATTAATGACACCACACAGATGAAGACGACGATCTTTCTACGGTAACCAAAAGACCACTAGACTTCACACCATAAGGGAAAAAGGGGGGGGGGGGGGGGGGGGGGGGGGGGGGGGGGGGGGGGGGGGGGGGGGGAGGGGAGGTAACCTGCAAGCAATGCGCACGTGCTTCTGTTTGCTTGCTGCTTGCGATGGCCTGCCTTAACAATACAACTGACGCTCAAAGCGTTGCAAGTCTTTTTTCCCCCACGACGAATCTGTCAAATTTGACCTTCAGCAAAAACTATGCCAAGTCACATATCAGCCTAAAATGTTTCCAGAAATATGCTCTGTAATGAGTCAATGTAGCCATCTGCCGAATATCGTATCCTTTTTTTCTAATTTAGTGAAACAGTTCAATCAAACTGCAGTACTGAATACAATTAACAAAATAAACAATACCGCATTAGAGCATTTCAAACAAATTTCTTGAGATGGCATGGTCCCTTCGATCTTAGGCCTATTAATCTAGCGTGAGATTCATCATACTGTATAAATCCACACTCTTATCGTTGGGAGGTAGGGCCTTATGATGGTGAGGGGTTGGGGAAGGGCTAGTATGCCCGGTTTTTTTTTTTTTTTGTAGTCCCTTGACATACAACTGAATTGATAATCTGTGACCAAGAAAGTCAAGTCAGCACACACACACACACACACACACACACACACCAATTAAAGTGAAAAAATAAAGGTTGAAAACAAAGGGTCCATGCCCATCAACATTAAAAAGAGAGAGGGGGGGGGGGGGGGGGGGGGGGGGGGAAGGAAGAGACAGTGGGAGAGAGAGAAGAGAGGGGGGGGGGTAAAAAAAAAAAACCCTATAAACTATAAGCCCACCGTGATAGAATCCTGTCCCTGTACCAGTAAGCCAATGTTACAACACAGCCGCAATACAATAACATTATTGTGAAAGTATCACACACACACACCACACACACACACACACACACACACACACAAATATATATAAATATATATATATTTTATATATTATATCTGTCAATAATGTTAAAAAGAAGGTTAAAACTCAAGGTTAAAACTCGACAAATTTTTTTCCCTAGCGGCGTTGCGCTGTCATCAGGATGATTTTTGTTTGCCCACCGCCATGTTATATAGCGTGGGGCTCACGTTTGGGGTTTTGTTAGCACGTGCGGTTGGCTGCACGTGTTTTTTGGGGCTTTCAGTTTTGTTTTGGATGTGTTCACTAACAACGATTTCCATTTATCCTGCAGTTGTTTACTATTTCTGTTTTGGTGTTTAAATTGCTAATGTGTTTGCATAGTTTTAAAAACCATTTTTCAGTTAAACATAGGTTGCACCTTTGAAACATTGCTGTAGGGTGATCTCTTTTATGATTTTCCAAGGTAATTGTAGCTTGTTTTTGCGTCCTTTAAGTTTCCAGATAATTGCTCATTTCTGTTGGTTTTTATATTTTTCTTTATTTGAATACTGTTTGGGTTGACATATCTGGTTTTGAAGTGGTTTTTCATTTGATCCCTATGTTGTTTCTTTTTCATTTTTCTGATGTTACAGTAGCCTGGTATACAAGTTGTTGTGGAGACATTTTTTGTTTAGTGGGCACTGCTCCTTTCTCGTGCAATTGCAAGTTTCCTTTCTTCACCCCTTCTTTGCTGTGTTGATTTTCATTTATTGGGATGCGTCAATCGGGTTTTTGAGGTTGGCATACATGAGTACGATAGTTTGACATGTTTTTTGTTAAATATTTTGGGGACATTTTGTGCTCTTTGGAAATAAAGTTGCTAATTTTGAAAAATTCTTTCCCTATGTTTGTTTTGAGTTTCCCGTCTATGGGGGTTATACCAATAATTTTTCTTTTCCTATTTTCTTGCTTTTATTTGTGTTTTTGGGCCGGGGTTGTATTTATTTGTAATTGTATCCACTTGTTTGTAGTCCCTCCTGGTATTCCACTGCTGCATTGTTGAACAACTCTCCCCATTGCATGACAGTTTGATAGTCTCTTGTTTATGCCATGGGTATGGTCTTTATACAGATGTGGATGGTTACTTTGGTGTGTACAAAAAGGTGTATCGTTGTTTTTTGAGGGTTTATATAAAATGGTTGTTGAGATCCAGTGTTATGTCTAAGTAGTTCACTACCTTTTGTTTGCTTCAATGGTGACTTTAAGTTGTGGTTTTGGAAGATTTGCATAGTTCTTTTTTCTTGTTTCGATGGTTCTTGGGTTGTTTGTTAGTGCAGCAAGGCCATCGTCTCTTACAGTCCACTTGTTTTCCGAGTTTTTTTTGATGTTGGACAGCATGAATGTCCGACCAGTTCACATGGTTTCTGCACCATCATATGAACCCAGGGGTTTCGTCAAGGTGAGTTTTTTTGGTTTTCCTGATCCAGTTTCATTCTGCTGTGTATAATTTTTTTCTTGGGTGGAGAAAAGATTTCCATTTTTGACCCTGTTATGTCTGTGTGTTAACTGGGAAACTTCAGGCTTTGGAGAGTAGTTCCCTCATCTATGATGGGGAAAATCTACTATCAAAGTGATAAATACTGTATTACTTTGTTTATTGAGTTTTTTGAACCATTGGATAACTTCGTATGTGTTCTTCCAAGTGTAATCAGAGTTTGATTTTATGTCCTTTGTTATTTTTCCAGAATTTTCTTGCTTATTTTGCCCAATTCAGATTTCGATGGGTTATTAGTCTGCATGTTGGATTGTATGAAAGTTGGGTTTTTGGTCTTTGAGTGTTAGAAAGCTTCTTTTTTTTGCTGGTCCTTCTATCCTTCACTTAGGCTATGCCTCTGCAAGTTCTTATCTTTTGTGCGGATACTGTCATGTATAATTTTGTCAGCTTTTGTAGTTTTTTTTGGATGTTTTTGTCAAAGAGTTGAGAATATTCCTTTGGTTCCATTTTGTAGTAATTGCTATTTTGTCAGCCTTCACAAATATTTTTTTGTCATTTTTTACTTGTTTTATTGGTTTTCTAATGTTGTTTGGGAATCGTTTTAGATTTTTTGAATTCAATATTGTTTCATTCTTTTCATTTGATCTTCAAAGGGTTTCATATCGTCTATGACGGGGGTGATCGCCATATTTGAAATCGTAGTGTTTTTGTCCTCTTTTTTGCATTCGGGGTTTAGGAAAAAGAATCTTTCCATCTCATATTGCGTACATAAAAAAAACTCGGAAAACCCAAATCGGACTGTACAGAGACATGCCTTGCTGCACTAACAAACAACCCAAGAACCATCGAAAACAAAAAAAGAAAATATGCAAAACTTCCAAAACCACAACTTAAAGATCACCATTGAAGCAAACAAAAAGTAGTGAACTACTTAACATAACACTGGAAACTCAACAACCAATGTATAAACCATACAAAAACCCAACATACACCCTCTTATGTACACACCAAAATAACCATCCACCATCTGTATTTAAAAACCATAAACCCCCTGGGATGAAAAAAGAGACTATCAAACCTGTCATGCAATGAGAGTGTTTAAACAATGCAGCAGTGGAATACCAGAGGCACTACAACAAGTGGAACAATTACAAACTACAATACAACCCGGACAACAACACAAATAAAAGCAAGAAAAATAGGGAAAAGAAAAATCAATGGTAAACCCCCCCCCTACACGGGGAAACTCCAAAAAAAACATAGGGGAAAAAATTCTCAAAAACCTAGCAACTTCATTCCAAAAGAGCACAAACTGTCCAAAATATTTAACAAAAACACTGTCAACTACGTACTCATTATGCCCCCAAACCCCAAAAAACCTGATTGACCATCCAAAAAAATGAAAAACAACACAGCAAAGAAGGTGAAGAAAGGAAATCTTGCAATTGCACGAGAAAAGACATGCCCACTAAACAATAAATGTCCTCCACAACAACATTGTATACCAGGGTACTGTAACATCAAAAATGAAAAAGAAACATACATAGGGGTCACTGAAAACCACTTCAAAACCAGATATGCAAACCAAAAAACAGTCATTCAATAAAGAAAAATATAAAAACCAAACAGAACGACAAATATATCTGGAAACTTAAAGACGCAAAAACAAGCTACAATATATCCTGAAAATCATAAAAAGAGCACACCATACAGCAATGTTTCAAAAAGGTGCAACCTATGTTTAAAATGAAAATGGTTAATACTATGCAAACCCACACTTAGCAACTTTAAACACCAAAACAGAAAAAGTAAACAACTGCAGCATAAATGGAAATCGTTGTTATGAACACATCCAAAACAAAAACCTGAAAGCCCCAAAAAACACGTGCAGCCAACCCGCACGGCCAACAACCGCAAACCGTGAGCCCACACGCTATATAAAATCGGCGTGGGCAAACAAAAACATCCTGAAAGACAGCGCAACGCCCCTAGAAACAAATTTGCGAGTTTTAACCTTGAGTTTTAACCTTCCTTTTTAACATTAATGACAAATGTTGCCCCCCAAGGGTCGATCACTTTTAAAATCATTTTAGGCTCTTTGATTATATTCATATATATATATATAATATATAAATAAATGAAATTAGCAACGTATATATTCGGCATGAAAACGCCTAGTCATCAAATGTCAGCATTTATCGCGGTATTTAATACATTCAAAGCCACCGAGAAACAAGCCTTACCCTCTGTAAAAGTCATCAGACTGGTCAAAACCAAACATTTACTTTCAATAATGATTTATGGTCAGCGGAGACGAGTGGGCGCGTACCACATGTCTAGGTCTGGGTGGGTGGACATGGCTTAATGTCATACAACCCCCTATCATTTCAGCTTCGTGCCTGCCCTGCAAGCAGTAATCAATCTCACGCAGAAAACAGAGAAAGCTGTACTGTACTGTACAGTACTGTACCTGTTTGGTACTGGTTTAGTGGCGCTGATCCTGACCAGACGACTCCGACATCAATATCGTGATGTCGCTGCGTTTCATGAGTCCATCTTTAACCATAAGTTAGATGCCAAACAGTACACTTACGAATCCCACCAGACTGTCAGTCCAGAAAATAGCCTCTTTCTCCCGCGAACGGAATCATTGCATCACCGGTAATGCTAGTTTTCAGGGGTTAGTTCAGAAATACAAGAGACATGAGTCTGAAAAGATCACACATTTACACACGCACGCACGCTCGAACACACGCTCACGGAACTCATCCACACACGCACACACACACACACACACACACACACACACAACACAGGGGGAGAGAGAGAGGAAAGGGAGGGAGAGAGAGAGAGAGAGGGAGAGGAGAGGAGAGAGAGAGAGAGAGAGAGAGAGAGAGAGAGAAAAGAGAGAGAGATAGAGAGGGGGGGGCGTGTTTTGTATGAGTCTGTTCAAGAAGCTGAGAACATTGCCACGTTCGAGAGAAGGAAAAAAAACCTTCTTCCGCCCCATTGAAACAGAAACACCCACTACCAAATAATCATACGTTGAGCATCACAGCAAATGCTCTCACCTTTTCGAAAGGGCCAGTGGCCCGAAGGAACGCATCATGCTGGTTGTTTTTCAAGCTGGGGTTTGATTTTGAACGTTTCCAGCGAACGTTAATAAACTCACTGCCGGGACTGACGAATGTGACTCAAGGGCCCACCCCATGCGACATAAAAATGCAAGGAAAATAAACGCGCAGTGTTGACTGAATGCTGTTATAGAGACATACACGTAAGAAGCCAACGAATTCTTTGCAAATTCACCCTAGTTATTCAGTGTTTTGTACAACCGAGTCTCACCGAGTGTTCTTCATACTTACGCAAAAAAGAAATTCTGTTGGCCTAGACCTTTTTTTGCCACCTGTTGGTGCCTTGAACTTGTACAGATAAATTCATCACGCTTTCTAGTCACCTGAAAGCGATGCTATTCAAACACAGCTAAGCTGTTGTTCCGTCGTTTCTGTATATCATCTTCGTTCTTCTTGCCTGCCGACGATCTTCAGGGTCGAAACGCGTTGCTTCAATACAAGCACTTGTTTATTCTATTCTTTCAGCGACCCAGCTTTGTTTTCAACCTTGTTTCTGGCTCACGCCTGCAATCATCCCGACTTACAACCGATCTTTGCAACTAGTGGTTTTCTGTTGTTCGCAGTATGTATAGTTTGCGGGCATTGTTGACTTAAAGGTTTGTGTAATCACACTAACACTGGGATGTCAACACGTAGTCCCGTGCACATGTCGTGACACATGTTCGATAGCCGAACCAACCTCTCTGCGCTCGCGTGTTCACACAATCCGTTCACTACAGCGCATTGTGGATCGATCTGTCTGAAAGCTGATCGAAGACTGGGGTTATGCTGCCACTGGGAGCGGCGCGCACACATCACTCTGTCCGTGGCTTTCATCGGAGCCAGGTAAGGCCGGCCAGGTTTCCGGCTGATTACGCAAGACAATAGGGAGAGTGAGTCACACACAAAATGAAATCAAACGGCAACACGCTGCCGTAGCCATCAAATGGCGGGTAAACAGGGAAACAGAAGAGGAGGGGGTAGGGTGGGCGAACATGGGCGGTGTCAGGGAAAGTCTGGGGAGGAAAAGCAATGGTACTTGCTTCTGTCTACGCTCGGCCGAAAAGAAAGGACGGAGGAAGGAAGGGAAAAAAACCGAATATAAACACCGAGAAAGGAAAATGGAACAAAAGAAAACGAATGGACCAGCTTATTATCTCTTACTCTGTCTCGTGAATGAAAGACAGAAATGAGAAAGGGAAAAACAAGACAGACTAGCAGACACATTAAAAGGAAGGCGGAGAGTAGATCTCTATACATGAAAGGAAAAGACAACGAAGACAAAAACAAAGAATGAAAGAAAGGCAAGGGGAAGG
>CM031597.1:80537091-80544591 GCA_018398815.1 Conus ventricosus
TGCAGCTTTTGTTCGATTTTAAGAGCTTAATGCATATTCTTTACAACAATATTCAGCCAGTCAGAAATCATCATGGCAGAGGCCGGCTGTGTGCAAAGAACAAAGGCAGAGGCATATTCTGACCATTACCAGATCCTTGCATGTCACAGCTCCGAAAGGGGTACCTGCATTATTCACTCAGGTGTTGAGCATAACTACACACGCCTTCATGATTTCTTTGTTCTTGTAACCTTCATGAAAGTCAGCACAACTATACATACTAATAGATTTTTGACAAACATACTCTATTTCAATCATGCTAATACGCTCTGTCCATGTGGACAAAATAAATAAATAAATAAATAAGTACATAAATAGATAAATGAAAATAGTAAAAAGCTTTTTTTTTATCCTCACCTTGTCGCAGGTTCACTGACTGTTGGTGATTTATCTGTCAGGTATATTCAAAGTGAGTAATTTTTCTTCGGGAATGATGGAAAATATCAACACATTAGTCTGACATTGTGACCTTGAACTTTGACAACACATAAATGTGAAAACAAGCGGAAGGCATGAGGTTCGTAGACATTCTCATTGTCCTAGTTTCACAGAATTGCATTCACACATTCACACATTCACACACACACACACACACACACACACACACACACACACACACACACACACACACACACACGCAAGCACGCACGCATCGCGCGCGCAGGCATAGCAATTTCACCTTGACTCTCGTCGTTGAACCATTTTCTCACTAATACCTTCGTCACCGACGATTTTATTAAAACCGCGTTCGACGCGAAGAATTCATTACGGTTGAAGAAAAACAAAACAGAACAACAACGAGTGGGTATTTTTGAACCAGGAAGAATCACTGGAATTTTCTCTTAAACGACATTTGAAGTAGAGAGCTCACTTCAATTAAAAAAACAATCACACACACACACACACACACACACACAACGTGGACCTTCTTCGATCTGGGCAGGACAGGACATTATTCTTTTTTAATCTCCCCAGGGCTCGGGTAGACAAAAGGTTTTACCTGCTCCCAGGCAAAACCACCTGCCCATCGACCGGCGATAATTTTAAAGTCTGCAACGCACTGAATGAGGAAGAATGCAGAAGACACAATTCATCATTGTCTGCCTGTCAATTAGCAGCCCAAAGCAGACAACCTTTGTGCTCCATTCTGATCGGTCCGTGTCTTCTGATTCCAGCATTCGTCTGACAGAACACGTCACGATGTCGATGGTGTAAACAGTAACTTCAAATTGTACAATCACGAAGCGACATCTCAGACCGTCACGATGATTATCCAGTAAAGGCAGACTTATTCTGAACTTTAATTTTCACGAAGCAGATGCTTGAAAAAAAAAAATACTGCCCTTGCCCCGCGGGACGGTTGCAGCCTTCGGCATTTGCCCGACACAAGTAATCGCCTGCCTCTGGCGCTCGGGCAGCCGTGAACCGACGCTCCTTGACAGGTAACACGTGCGTAAGGAACTCGAGCGTAGAGCTTCTTTTGAAAGTATGGATCTTCTTCCACCATGGAAGCCCGCGGAAGGTAAGATGCGAGGCATGGCGAGTGTCACCAATTCCTGTGCTGTCTCTGGCAAACGTCACCGATATCAGCACAGTGGCAACGACTGCATATATCATATCAATGATTGACAGCCCAGCTGAGCACGAGTTGAAGTACTTGTAGGAGTCAGAAGCCTGTTAAAATCACAAAACAAAACTACACAAAAGAAAGAAAACATGACGCAGATTCACTATAAAAAACATATCAATTCCTGACACTCAAATTGTAATATAATATACATTTTATGGCAATGTATTTCGTTGAAAAATCGTAAATGTCTATATTAGGTCTCTTTTAAGAACTAAACCCGCGCTGGTCCAACCAATAAACGCGATAGCGCGCCTGCAAAGCAACTGCGACCCAGTGGAGAAGAAAAAAGTCACGAAGTAAGTATGAGAAGACTGATAAACAAGTGACAGCTGCAAACACGAGAATACGTCGTCTTTCACCGATAAAGAAAAAGAGAAACGAGTGACTGACTGACAAACAGGAGAACAAACAAATCATTATTGGCAAAGAAGAGGAGAAATAAAATCGTTTATTTACAAAATGAAACAAGTAGCAAGAAGGCAAAAAAAAAAAAACCCACACAAAATAAACCCAACCAACAAACCAAACAACCAAACAAACAAAAGTCACTGACTGACAAAGAATTGGAGAAGAAACAAACCATAAACTGACAGCGGAGAAAAAAACCCAAGTCATTAAACTGATAAGCGGATAAGAAAACAGTCCTGAACTGACATCCGAAGGAGTAACGTGTCTTTCGACTGATGATTGGAAAGCGCCACACGCGTCGAAGACGGCGAGGCGCACACACAGACACACGACGAAAACAGAAATGCCCAGCAGCAGGCTGTCTCCATCATCATTACGTTGGCCTTCACCGCTTCGAGTCTTGATATAGGCACGATATCAGCTTCGTTTCATCAGTGCGGGGTTGACGCCCTCTCCCGGTCCCCCCACCCCCTCCTTACCTCCAACATGTCCTTGGGTTGGTTTTTTTTTTCAATAGACCCCACGTCTTTTCTTCAATTTTTGGCCCACGGAGCGCAGCGTGTTTTTGTTTTTGTTGATGGTTTTGATGGTCTGTTTTGTTGTTGCTGCAGTGTGTGTTGTTTGCTTATAATTCAAACAGATTAGTCAGCGCCTTGTGACGTCTCTGTGACAGGGCAGAAACGAAACTGGGAAAAACCAGGCAAGTCAAAAATGGCGTCTTTCTATCGTAACACTCTACAACCGGTAAACACCACGCCTACTGGGCACCAACCGTCAGAAACGTTTACAGTGCTTGGCGAATTGCGTAGCCTGATTCATACATATGTATATATATATATATAACACTGAGAGAGACATATATAGATGTGTGTGTGTATATAATATATATATATATATATATATATATATATATATATATATATAACACTGAGAGAGACATATATAGATGTATATATATATATATATATATATATATATATATATATATTATATATATATATATATATATAATAACACTGAGAGAGAGACGGGGTTTTGCGCCAGAACATCAGGAGTTAGTCTAAAGCAGAACACATCGGTAGCTAGTCGATTAAAACATACATTACAAGATTTCGAACAGACAAAAATGCATTAAGTTATCTAAATCGAATACGGTACGATATTCGAAGACGGTTAGAGACGTACCTAGCAGTGAAGCAGGTTCACAAGACTCTGAAGAAGTGGGCAGTCTGTTCAGAGACATGGGCGACAGAATCAAGGAAAGTGTCTGAGTATTGTAGAGAGGGTGAAAGAGAGGGGGACTCTGGAAAGGAGGAGTTACTTCTCACATCTGAATCTTTAAAAATACGTAGTCTGTGCTGGACCTCAGGAACTTCTCCTTTCAACTGTGAAGAGACGCAAGCTGATATGGTTTGGGCACAACACTCGACACACTAGTCTGTCCAAAACAATCATGCAAGGCACCATCGAGGGCGGGAGAAGAAGAGGAAGACAGCGGAAGAACTGGCATGAGAACATCAAGGAATGGACCGGACTCCATGCATGTGAGCTGCTGCCGGCGGCTGCTGACAGAGACAGATGGAGAGGGGAGGTTGCGTCTGCGGTCCTCAGGTTTCCCCAACGACTACTTCTGTAGTCATGGGCCTGAGAGAGAGAGAGAGAGAGAGAGAGAGAGAGAGAGAGAGAGAGAGAGAGAGAGAGAGAGAGAGAGAGTGTGTGTGTGTGTGTGTGTGTGTGTGTGTGTGTGTGTGTGTGTGTGTGTGTGTGTGAAACCGGCAGGGAGTTCATGCGGTTTGCAATTAGTAGGAATAGGTGTCGTAGTTTCTTCGCCAAGATGATAGTTTAAATTCTACGTTCACTCTAAGGCACCACGGACGAATTTCTCCCAACAATTAAATCCTCCTATCTGACACACCTTTACAAATTAAAATAATGTTAATTACGGCAGCTCAATTGATGATCCCCATGAAATGTAGAACAGCATGGTTAAACAGATATGATGTACATCAATTATAAGTGTACTTTCTGCCTGTCTGCGTCGTTCTTTTTCATAAAATACTTCGCTATGTATACTGACTTCCATAAAAAACGCGAAAACAAAACAAGCTGAAGGTTGGGGGTGGATTTTATTGGTCACAATTGTACAGAGTGGAAGCGAGAATTCAACGTGATTTGATTCATTACAACGGTAATGTGTGAAAATGTCATCAGCAATATGTCTTTTGTGTGGAAAATCCAAGGTCACGTGACAAACCAGCTTGAAGTCCTAATACCGTGTGAGGCCACCATTTGCGTTGACAACTGCTTGACACCTGCGGCTCATTGAGTGGACCAGGTGGTTGATGCGTCCCCTTGGCACACCAGCCCACACATGGACGATGGCCTGGTGAAGTTGAGCCGCTGTTGCTGGTCGTGGACGCAGGAGGTCCAACCGTCTGCCAAGTTCATCCCAAAAATGTTCTATTGGGTTTAAATCGGGACTGAGGGCTGGCCAGGGCAGCACATTGACGTTGTTATGCTGAAGAAATTGCTGGGTGGCCCTGGCAGTGTGTGGTCTTGCATTGTCCTGTTGGAATGTCCAGTTTGGGTGTTGCGCAAAAAAAGGATCGACATGGGGTCTGAACACCTGGTTGATGTAGCGCTGTGCATTGACACCCTGTCCGCGACCAGGACCAATGTTCTGAAAGATGACTGGTCCTATGGCGTGGTTAATGCCAATTGCACCCCATATCATAACGTTCGGGCCTCCCCAGGAGTTCCGCTCTACCACACAGGAGTCAGCATAGCGTTCACCAGGTCGACGCCATATTCTGACACGACCGTCAGCCATGTCAATACAAAAAACGGCTCTCATCTGAGAACAGTATGCGTCCCCACTGCTGTCTGCGCCAGTTGATTCGGGCTTGTGCCCACTGCAGCCTGTCCTGCCGGTGTCTTGGTGTCAGTACCGGACCTCTGTGAGGACGCCTACATGTCAGCCCGTTCTCCTGAAGATGCCGCCGCATAGTGTTGAGGCTGATTCGTTGCTGGAGATTCCCAGGCACCTGTCGAGCAATGTTAGCGGCTGTTTGCCGCCTGTCCCGCAGATGGGTTCGAACAAGATGGCGATCCTCTCTTTGTGTGGTGACCCAAGGACGGCCTGGCCGGGGACGATCATCAGTGGTACCAGTGACTCGCATGCGGTGCTGCAGACGACAGATGGTTGAGATGTGGACGTTAAAGACGTTGGCGACCTGCCTGGCATCCACACCAGCCTCCAGATGGCCTCGGGCAAGATTGCGTTCCTCTGCTCGTTGTCTTGGCATCTCTGTAGCGCTCAGACGGCAAGTCGTTACCTGAACCTTGTAGCGCGGCTTTATAAAGGCTGCATGCCTGCGTACTTGTCGCTGGTTAACTTCGCTCTGCATGGTGTGCACGTGCCTCACATGCAGCAACCAGTTTGCCATTTTTGTTGACCCTCCAATGCCGGGAATGATGTGTTGCTCACACAATTTTTTCACTGCACGTGAGTCTTGGACCCAAACAACTTGCCACAATGGTTCAATATTGTATATTCACCCCTTTTCACCCGAAAAATAGCCTTTCAAATTTTCGCGTTTTTTATGGAAGTCAGTATATGTAGAAAGGGAGGAGGGGGTCAATCCTGTTTGTTGGTGGTTTGCTGTTTTTGCAGTTTTTGTTCTGTCCTTTTTTACCTCCTGCTGCCTTGTCTTTGCAAGAAAGATACGAATCTGTCTTACTGATAATGCAATTGCAAAGAAGTAATAAGCTTAACAAAATATTTATTGAACTAAGAGAGAGAGAGAGAAAGAGAGAGAGACAGAGACAGAGAGAGTGAGAGAGAGAGAGAGAGAGAGAGATAGAGAGAGAGAGAGAAGAGAGAGAGAGACAGAGAGAGAGAGAGAGAGAGAGAGAGAGAGAGAGAGAGAGAGGGGGGGGGGAGAAGAGAGCGAGATTAAACAACCTATTAAGTGATTCCGTGTTTTTAATCGTTTCTAATCTATTTCATCTTCGATACGAAAAGAGAAGGGAAACAATTTCTAACTACCCCCCCACCCTCCCACACACACACACACACACACACACACACACACACACACACACACATCCAAATCCTTTGCCACCGGTGACTGGCAGAGATACTTTACCCAATGTTCACACTCACTGTCTATAGTGTATTAGTGTATATCAGGATGCACGAATCTGCATCAGTTTTTACTCCTTAAACGTTGCTCTCGTAACACACACACACACACACACACACACACACGCGCGCGCGCGCGCACACGCGCACGCGCACGCGCACGCGCACACACACACACACATTCACACACACAAAAGGTTATTGTTACGTAGAATAAACAATTCGATGAAGGACTGTTCGTTCTTGAAACATTCACACGCATTCGCGAAAAAGACGGTTCTATGAAATGTCCCCCCCCCCCCCCCCCTCTTCAATCATCAGTCGTCAAAAGTCATCAAAATTACGCTCTTAGCAACCCAGGGTTCCTAAGTATATGTGGTATCAACCGGCATATAACTTACCGGAATTATCGTGTTTAACCTACACACACACGCGCGCGCGCGCGCTCCGTCAAACACACACACACACACACACCCCACACACACACACACACACACACACACACAATCACATCTATGGACACCCCACACCACACACATCAGCTCACAAGTGCACACTCACTAATACACACACGTTTGCAGTAAATAAAACTGACGATCCTAGACCATTTACATTTTTCAGTTGAAATGTGTCGAGTCATTTGTATCTGGCACTGGAAGGTCCCGTCAGAGTCTGCCCCATCTTCTGAAAGTCTTCGCAGCGTTAGTCTTGAGATTATGCCAATAAGGTAAGGTTTCTTGCTCTTCCTTTTAGTCTGGATGTGCGGCCATTTCCTTTCCTGATGTTGAGTTCTGTAAGCTGGTCTATGGTACAGTGACTTCGGTCTTGTTTGGTGATTCTTCAGGTATCTAATCAGGCACATTATAAATCCACTGGTTATTGTTGCCTTGCTCGCCGTGTGTCTGCTCTCTCATTTCCCTTGACACTAGTATATCCCAGGAGATCTACGAACATGAGCCTTTTTCACTGAAAGGCGGCAACTGCTTCATGCTTCTAATTCCATTTGCCACTTTTTGAAGTAAGTTCACCGAGTCGGTCAGTGATACTGCTTGTTGAGTGAGAACTTATGTCACTGTTTCTACCTCCATTGTTGGGCTGGAAGTTGTGTGCACCATTGTCCTCCTGTAATGTGTGGTCAGTTTGCTTCACCGTGTATGCCATGTCGACTTGCCCTTGGTAACGGAGCGTCAGTGTATATCACGATGTTCTCCTTTTTGTTGACTTTTTACACCCGCACCTGAACTTGTGCGTTGGCTTTGCCATAGGGTCATTCTCGAAT
>CM031597.1:80549591-80552091 GCA_018398815.1 Conus ventricosus
AGTGAGATGGGAGCCAACAATTAACTCTGTGGCAAACCTCACGCGTGTTCTCTGTCGACGTCATAAATTCATTGTTGGAACCATTACCCGTGGAAGGGGAAAGCACCTTGTTGCTTTATGTTATCTTGTTGGCTTTCACCTGCTTTTAGGAGTGTACATCAAATCAGTAATGGATTGGGTGACACTGACAACGGCGTAGGCCATACAACTATAAAATCACGTTTAAGCCACGAAAGTTCTCAAGTTACTTGGGATGAATGGGGTCAGTAAGCTTATCATAAATGTTAAGTACAGTAACAGAAGCAGCAGCAACAAAGGGTATTAGAGTGTGATTCATTACGTACCTACACATAAGTACGCTCTCTGTCTCTGTCTCTCTCTCTCTCTCTCTCCAACGAAATTCAAACAAGCCTGGATTCGAGTCACCGCATGAATACGAATGTATACCAGTTTTATTTGTGAGTGCGGAGACACGTCCGCCCGACTTGTACCGTTTCCGTCTTGATGAATGTGCACATTGTGCGTCTGTTGACAAGGAACAATGGCAATGAGGATGAGGATGGTGACGATCATAGCAATGAGCCCTGTGCGATAATACACCTCAGCAACCTTCTGGTACATGTAGGGACCAAGTTGACGGACACTCACCAACAAGGATCCCACTACTCCCAACCCCTCTGTAATTCAACGCTCCAACAGAAGTAAGGGTGGCCTCGAGGGTAAAGCACAATGTTAGGAAGCCATACAATCTTGAGTCCATGGTTTAAGTCGTGCGTGAAGTTTTTTACCCTATCGTTTTCGCTGGACTTTAAATTACAGTCCGAGTGCTAGTCTTTCGAATTAGATGGTAAACCGAGGTCCTGCTTGCAGGTAACACTTACCCTCATCAAGGAAAAAAACCCTTCAAAGCAGCACGCAATGGCGCTTTGTCTGTCAAAATACTGGAGGAAACTCCATATTGATGGGTACATAAAAAATGCACACACGCACACACACACACACACACACACACACACACACACACACACACACACACACACACACACACGTGTGTGTGTGCGTGTGCGTGCGTGCGTGCGTGCGTGCGTGTGTGTGTGTGTGTGTTGAACATGTTCAACAATTTAGTAGTGGGAGTAAACGTAAACAAGTGCAGGCTAACAATTCTTCCATCATTATGTTAATGACTTGGCAAAGATTCGAAGGTTATATATATGTATGTATGTATACACACACACAAACACATAAACACACACACACACACACACACACACACACACACACACACACACACACACACACACACACACGGTCAGAAAAGAGAGCTATATGAGACACATGGGCGTCTGGCGGTACGTTCTGGCGGTGCATTCTGAAGGGACAGCTCCCCGAATTTCACACACAGCTAGTTGTAGTCATGATAAAGTTGTACACATAGGGGACAACACTTCTGACCGTTTTGCATTGGTGGGGTCCAATTTCCTTCGTTATCTCCAATGAAGTTAAAGTTCTAGAAGTAGTCTTTGAATCCCTGCTGGACACTGAATTCACTTGCGACAATTACATATTTTTTTGTTTTTATTTTTTATTTTTATTGGAGGGGACAACAACAGTTTTATAAGCGATCACAAATGCAAGTAAGATTTTACGTATGTTTAATTACAAAGGCCTGAAAACTGATTCTTTAGGTTTTTCAAGCCTTTCCAAACCTTTTACGACCGGACTATTTCCAAGATTGACAGAAGACAATAAGAAGACGAAAAAGAAAAAAAGAAAAAAAAGGTAAGATGTGTGGGGAAAAAATATTTGGGGAGGAGAGGACAGTGGGGGTGGGGTGGAACTTGAAGAAGGCATGTGACGCATTTATTAAAGAAAAAATGCTTCGTAATTTGTATACAAATGAGGCCACCACCCCTTCCCCCGCCCTCCTCAAAAAATCAACATGTACATGTTTTATTAGTGACTGAAGTCTAACGCTGGGCACGGAGCGCGGCATGTGTGTTTTCTGGATGTTTGAATCCCTGTTTATTCGGAGCACTAAATGTCAGTACCAAAAAGCATCCTTCCTCTTTATTTCGTAATTGAGTGCAAGATACGCGATTTCTTTCAAAGTTAACTGTCGATTCTCTTGATGCCCCTTTCAATAATCAGACGGACGCGACAGCAGATCCGGTTTCTGTTGAACTTCCGCAGAGACTTTTTGCTCACTAACCCAGTTTCAAATCACTGACCTATCTCATCTCCTTTGCTCATCCACTCACGCAGATCCTGCCTATGGACAGCTAACTTCCTTGTTCGTTTACACATTATCTAAACCGTTTACTTCACGTATCGACGCGCTCGTCACCGACAACAACGCGAGTTGTGCAGGATGTACATGGCATATCAAAAGTGGCCTTTTTGGTGCGCGTGTCATAAGACAGCCTCAAAGACGGACAGAAGAAAAGAACGAAAAACAACTGTCCGCGTACCACTCATTTCCTCTGTGCGGACCCACGATCGA
>CM031597.1:80554591-80557091 GCA_018398815.1 Conus ventricosus
TGTGCTCGGTAAGTTGCTATCACACGGGCAGCACTAAAGTTCTTTCGTTATGGACGGAAAACAAAAGATGACAACTCCTCTGCTCGTTACCGTGACTCAATTAATTAATGAAGATTTCATCAGGTTTTATACAGTTGAGGTTGAGTCAGGATTAGGGTTTAGGCACGGTTAGATGAGGGTAAATGTTTGGTAAAGGGTCAAGGTCAAGCATTCCAGAATTGGATAATCTTCCGGTGCTGTTCATCTTCGTTCCAGTCTCCAGTGCATAAACACGCTGCCGAACACATGGCGCACTGACATTTACCACATGGCCCTGACAACAAAGTGAGCGCGCCCCCTTCAAAGGCTAAAGGCATGAAGGAATCGAGAGGAAAGTGGTGGTAGGGGAGGATGTGTGTGTGTGTGTGTGTGTGTGTGTGTGTGTGTGTGTGTGTGTGTGTGTGTGTGTGTGTGCGCGTGCGTGCGTGCGTGCGTGCGTGCGTACGTGCGTACGTGCGTGCGTGAATGATTGATGGTTTCAGTTTGGCTCTTTCCGTTAAGAACGTGGGACGGAATGCTGGGTTTTAGAAGCTCTTCACCACCTGAGGAGGGCGGCAGGACTGGCCTTACGTTTCCTTTTTTTTTCTTTCTTTTTCTTGTTTTCTATTCACGTTTTCAAGTTTACAAACAAACACTTCGACACCAGATTAAATCTTAAACTATCCTCCCCCGCCTCCCCTCCCCCCTTCCAATTACAATCTCTCTCTCTCCCCCCCCCCCTCTCTCTCTCTCTCTCTCTCTCTCTCTCTCTCTCTCTCTCTCTCAGCTTTGTATATGCTGAAGACGGTTTTCAGTGCAGTCGTTTTTGCCTGTGCATTGTATTGTTTGTACGTGTGATGCATAGATGTGTATAGTCAGTTCGACTCTTTCATGGTTTGTTGGATGTGTGTTCTATATGCGATCGATACATGGCCCAACGCCCAAAACACAATAAACTATTGGAACTGTCTCTGTCTCTGGCTGGCTGTTTTATCTCTCTCTCTCTCTCTCTCTCTCTCTCTCTCTCTCTCTCTCTCTCTCTCTCTCTCTCTTTCTCTCACACACACACACATATAAACACACCCACCCACACACGCACGCACACACAACACACACACACACACACACACACACACACACACACACACACACACACACACACACACACATTTTTTGCTCTGGAAGCTAACTGCATTGGCAGTGATGGCGGTGGTGGAATTCAATTTTGATGTTTTGTCACACACATGAGTGATTGCAGGCATTGAAATGAAAGCAATTCTTCCTTGAAACGCTATCACATAAATCACACACACACACACACACACACACACACACACACACACACACACACACACACACACACACCATAAAACATACTGGGCAGAGAGAGATGGGATCCACGCATCAGAAATTCCAAAATTACGGTTCCCCTATTCACGATTCCCATAACGTTTGTCATAGTAATGTTTCTCATAAGTGATTTAGTTCCTGTGTCCAAAATCACGTTTTCCGTCATGAAAACACACATACGCACACTTCATTTTGACCATTATACTATCTAAACACAAAGTGGTAAACAAGGATTTGCTTTAGAGTTAAGCGTTTTAATCATATATATGTATATAGTGAACTGTGCAGCCATGACTTTCACAAGAGAGACAGGCAGAGAGAGAGAGAGAGAGAGAGAGAGAGAGAGAGAGAGAGAGAGAGAGAGAGAGAGAGAGAGAGACAGACAGACAGACAGACAGACAGAGAAGACAGACAGACAGAAAGGGAGGCAGAGAAAGACAGACCGACCAACAGACAGAGAAACAGACAGACAGACAATAGACAACAGACTAACTCTAAAACACTTAACAGACGGTGAAAGAGCGAGCGAGCGAGAGAGAGAGAGAGAGAGAGAGAGAGAGAGAGAGAGAGACAGACAGACAGACAGACAGACAGACAGGCAGGCAGACAGACAGACAGACAGACAGAAAAAATCGACTTGTGACCAGGGTGATCTTTTCTTCCTGTTTCC
This sequence comes from Conus ventricosus, assembly GCA_018398815.1. Lineage (NCBI taxonomy): Eukaryota > Metazoa > Mollusca > Gastropoda > Neogastropoda > Conidae > Conus > Conus ventricosus. The sequence continues at coordinate 80,556,630 of CM031597.1, forward strand.
CCCATCACTCAGTCTACGACACCAAAAGGGTTGACTGCCATACCCAGCAATGGCGACCTGACATACAGGAGTAACTATCCCAGGAGAATGAGCACTGGACACATGAACACCACACACAACCACCAGAACGACAACGCGTTGAAACTGGCCAAGAAAATGGCTGGGTTTTTTGTGTGTGTGTACAGGGCGCCAGGGACATTCTGAGCCCTACGCCTGTGACTGAACGTTCTATGATACACCACCGAGCCTCCTGTGGGGTGTCAACAGGATCGTCTTCTCTACCCCGGCTTCCCTCGGCGGACACCATGCATCCACGGCTTCATCCGGAAAGCCGAACTTCTGTGATGTTTTAAGCGCGTATTAAGCTGCTCGGTCTGAAATCGTCTACAAGCGCGAATTTCAACACAGTAAAGAGCGAATGTTTCGGCGTTCTGCAGTTTGTTTGTTCCTCTCCCCCACCCC
>CM031597.1:80562091-80564591 GCA_018398815.1 Conus ventricosus
CGTACAATGACTGGACGCCTGCACCCTGCAGCCCAAAGACAGAGACCTGCTGGACCATTGACGTACAATGACTGGACGCTGCACCTTGACAACCGCGAACAGGCAGCACGTCACCACCCCTCGTTTGAACCGGCCATCTGACCAACATGTGGACAAGACGAGAATTGTGTCCATTACCCCCTTCCCCCTCCCCCCCGGTATGCCCCAATGGATTTAACTGACTCCCACTTCCTTCTTTCTGACCGTTGATTCAACTTCCCTGTCGCCTAGTCCATTTAGGTCATGAACTTTACCAACACGTCTGTCGTCATGTCTGTCGCAGAGGCCGTATTGACACCGGCTGAGTACGTCGTCTGTAGGTTGGTGGGGTTTGAAAATATAGACTGGGTTCAAATGAACACACACAAATACATAGACGGATCTCCCTTTCAGGTCCAGTTCATGAAGGCATCTGTGATGGTGTTGTTTTTTCTCCAAATTTATTATTCATTTATGCACTTATTAATCAATCATGATTATTCACGTATTTTTTTGCCACGCGGATGAGAGGATAATTATTGTGTAGCCTAATAATCATTATGCTTGGGGTACAGTCTTCTCATTCAGATCCAACATGGAGAAGCCCATTTGGATTCCTCAGTATCACCTAATCGCCCTCAATTAGATTAAGACTTATATACGATGTGTCACGGGGGTGGGGGGGGGGGGGGGGGGGGGGCGTCAGGCCCGCACCAAATGGGCTCCTTCCTACGGCGAGAAAAGCTTACAGTTTACGGGTGAATGGAGCACCCCCTCCCCTCCTTCACATTCAGCATGTTATATGATCAAAAAGAGGTGAAACCGGCGGTGATGAAACCTTAGAAAATCCAGTGTCTGACTCCGTTTCTCTTATTATCCACTCCATTGTCAATACAAAGTGAATAAATGGTATCTTTAAGGACCAGGGTCACAAACCGAAACCTTTTGTAATGACGTACAGCTTTTTTTCCTTTTCTTTCTTTCTTTTTTTTTAAAAAACCTTACAATACATCGCAAGCAGATACATCATCTGATTAGTACATACTTTTTTTATTTTTTTATTTTTTTCAGAATCGTCACAACGTCAACGGAGAGTCGCGGCCACAGACGGTCTCCATGTACAGATTTTCTCGCGCTGTCTGTGTCAATTGTTGATAATAGTTAACAGACAATGTCTTAAATAATGTTTTGTCGAAGAACCACAACCGAACTTTGCTAAGATAATTTGATCAGAGGAAAATCGCACTTACAAAACACATGAATTTGAAACTGAGCTCAGATGAACACAGCAAGCAAAACCTCAACCGCCTCATGGACAACAAAAAGAAAACTAGTGATTACATCCGGTAAGAGGGTTGTTGTTGTTTTTTTGTTTGTCTCAATGTCAACAAATTTACGCAAAACCGCCATACCAATGTTAACAAAACTTGGTGGAATGATAGAATGTGACCCAAGGATGAAGCTATTGAGTTTTTGACTCGGATTCAGATCAAAGGGCGGATCCACGATCCTTTAGCTAAGAGAAAGATTTGGAGTCGTATTCGAGCAGGAAATGGAAGTTCGCGACGTTCGCCGGAAGAAAAAACAAACAAACAAACAAACAAACAAATGCAGCCAACACTGTGTATTGTTACGGATCTTTGGCCCGTTCGAATAGACTTACTTAGACAGTTAATTGTTCGACCGATGAGGGATTGCTGGGGTGATAAAGAAGTGCATGCACGTATACATGTATGTATGGACATATGCACAAACGTATTCTTCGGAATGGATTTTCCAGCCTCTGCTGATGGGACTGTTCAAGTCCGCTATACCGATCCAAAGCAGTCACACAGCCCTGTCAAGAGGCCAGAGGTGGACGAAGACCTACACCCATTTTAAAGAATTTTGGCAGCACAGCAGACTGAGTCGTGACGGGATTCCAGTAGCAACCATGACATGCTCTATCGGTCATCTTATCAACACTGGAGCATCCATGGGCTCGAGACGAATGTCGTGAACCAAATGTACTATCTACACATATACTAACAGTGTGTGCGTTGTGCGGATTTCACACCAACACAGATTTACATGCTCTGATTGGACGTCGAGAACTGTAAGACTTTACGCTCAAACGCGTGTGTTAACCTCATCAACAAAGAATTGCAGAAGAACCTTGAGAATGATTTTATTTTGAGAACTGTTTCAAAATTTGCCTACTTTCAGTTGGAGAATTATTTCAAAATTTGCCTATTATCATTTGGCAGTACAAAGATGCACAGAGATTGAAATCCAATTTGTGTATTGTTGATTCAAAACAAAATACATGGCTGTTTGAATGTCACTAAAATGATAACAGAATCTAGGCAAAGGTGACTGTGATTGGTTCGTTAGGTACATACAAATGTGGTATCACGTTTTTTTATCCTGGGGATGCCCGTCAGATAATGCAAAGAGCTGGCAAAACGTGCCAGTATTTCTGTCATGAATGGGTCCAGGAGAC
>CM031597.1:80567091-80569591 GCA_018398815.1 Conus ventricosus
AGCAGGTCGTTTTGACATTATGGCGGCGGAAGAAGCTGAACCGGAAGTAAGCTGCCAAACAGCTCTTTGGCTATAAGTACGGCAGATGTGCAAATCCTGCAAAGAAACGAACTTTTTTTCCCCCGCGAGCAGGATTTTTTTGACATCAAGCGGAATGACGTTCATTTGAGCATAATAAATTCCGCCGAAAGCGGCTGTTTGGCAGCTCTGTAAGCTGTAAAATGTAATACTGCACCGCTTGACGCATGTGTGGACGTTTAGATCTCCATTTCTATCGACGAGATCGTTGAAATGATGTATATTCGATTTATACTTTCACATTTGGCGTAATACTCACTTTCCTTTACTACAATACCAGGTTTGTTAATGATACTTTCTTTGTATGACATCTTTTCTGACGTTTCAAATCCAGAATGAGCAAAATACCATACCTTTGTTGCTACGAAACAGAACCAGTCCGCTGCTGAGCGTTCGCAGACGAAAAAAACAACACATGGCCGGAACATTCTTTTTCTTTTTTATTATGATTTTTTGTTTTTGTTTGGGGGGGGGGGGGGATGATGGGAGTGGGAACGGAGAGTGAGGAGGAGGGGTGGGGTGGGGTAGGGTCAACTGTACACGTACATGGTCAGTTTTGGCCTACGCATTTTCTGGAGAGAGCTTTAAAAGCTGTTGTGGCCAGGATCCGCTCTCCCCCCCCCCCCCCCCCCCCTCTCCGCCATACACTATCCCTTCCGAAGATAGCGTCATGGCGACCTAACACGAAAAGCTCCCCCGTAGGTTGCTGACCCTGCCAGACAAAAAAAAAGTCCGGATGTGGATGGATGTATCGGAAACTCCTGTCGCAAGTTGCGTGCCCGGGAATGATGGTACGTCATCAAAGGGGAAGCGACGTTAGGGGACTGCGCACGCAAAGCTCGCATGGTCCACCATCTCATCACGGTCCCTCTCCGTCTTCAGCATGGCTCCATACTCCAAAACAGCCACAATAGACGTAAGGACGGAGGGTTGCCATCTCTATACTCCCAGTGAAGCCGTTCCTTCCACTGTGTCTGTGCGGCCAGTCACATCCATAACTGTGTGACTAATCAGGAACCCACTGTCACAGAGAAAAAGCGATCCGCGCCTTAGGAGGCCTGACATAAAGAAAGGGAAATAGGGAAGGAAGTGGCCAATGTGACCGCTAATTACGGTCCGTGGAGAAGAAACGACACTTCCGGCCCCGCAAGACAACGCCAGCAAATTAGATCCTGTCTTACGCTTCGTTTTGTCTCCCTCTGTTCGGGTTCATATCTCTCTTCTCTAAGTTGATTTTTTTCTTTCACGCACAGGCATACATCTGCGCCCGCACACACACACACACACACACACACACACACACACACACCACATACACACACTGAGGTTACTTATATTCAAAGGAAATATCTTATAAAATAGTTAATGACACTGAAATTGAAAATTGATAGGAAAACCATAGAAATACTGGAATGCTATTTTTCCAAAAAGAAGTTACTTCTTTTTTTCTTTCTTACTTACATCATGGAAACGGCATCATGTATGGGCATGCGTGCACACCCACACAACCACCAAACACACACACACACACACACACACACACACACACACACACACACACACACACACACACTCACACACACACACACACACACACACACACACACTTGGTACACTTTCACGAACTGTGATCAGTTACAATTATTGTGGGAAGAAACTAAAATGACAGCTTGACAGCAGAAGGTCTTCAGAGAAGAAAATCACCTTCAGACAAGTGTTTCGATCCTAAATTCCCGCTAGACAGCAGAAGGTCTTCAGAGAAGAAAATCACCTTCAGACAAGTGTTTCGATCCTAAATTCCTGCTAGTGTCACACGGAACTTTTCCTGGTGATATCCCCATTTCAAAGACGTCCACACACTTCAAAGCAGAAAGAATTTCGAAGCTCTTTCCTACCAGGCATGTCACACGATGAAATACTACAGCAAAATGCTGGACGTTCAATTGGTCACACCGCACCGCCGACTGCTCGACTGGCGCACAAAATATTCAACAAGATCAGTACAATCCGTTGAGTTTTTGGTGCCCGTCTCTTCTAATTTTCAACATGATGCTCCACGGGTTTAGGCCTTATGAAATAAATCGATACGAAAGAAGGATTTTACCACGTTAAAATTTTGAAATGGAGCTGTCCACTTGTCGTCTGCTGTTTGATCATCAAACGAGGCAGAGTTACGTGTCGTCTACCAACTCTGTCGTTCTTGGATCAAGGCGAGAAATGCAGAAAATGCAGTTCATCGGACAAGAGCACATCGTGAAAGGAGTTCACTTGCAAAACAGCTTCGATATTGCTTCCTAAAAATGTAAGCCAGACGGAAATCACAGCAAACAATGTTTCAAGTATACTTCAATACCAAACACCGTTTCGAGATGCCAGTGTGATAGTGCCCTCGCACTCTAACGGGACCAGGCCGCATCTGGGT
>CM031597.1:80572091-80584591 GCA_018398815.1 Conus ventricosus
TGGCCTTTTTCACATTGAGACAGGGGTGGGAAAAGGGGAGGGAGGGGAGGGAGGGAGGGAGGGAGGAGAAAAGAAAGAGAGAGAAGAGAGGAGGGGGGAGAGGAGAGAGAGGGGAGAGTGAGAGAGAAGAGAGAGAGAAGAGAGAAGAGAGAGCTGTCAAACTGTCTGATTCTCCGTCCCAAAATTCCCATGGAGACTGGAGAAGAGAGAGAGGAGAGAGAGAGAGAGAGAGAGAGAGAGTAGTGAGAGAGAGAGAGAGGAGAGAGAAGAGACAGAGAGAAAGAGAGAGTGTGTGAGAGAGGAGAGAAGAGAGAGAAAAGGAGAGAGAGAGGAGAGAGAGAGATAGGTGGAGGAAAAGAGAGAGAGAAGGAGAGATCAGGCATATAGGGAAAACAGACAGTGAAACAGAAAACCACACACAAATGAAATCACAAAATAGGGGGAAATGACACAGCTTAATTCTCTCTGGTAATAAAAGAAAACCCAGGATAGAAAGTAGCTTGCATTTGCTTATGTCCAAAGGTATTATCATTTATACCTGAGAGGGGGAAGGAAGGAAGGAAGGGAGGGAGGAAGGGAGGAAGGAGGAGGAGGAAAGATGAGAGACTCAAGACTCAAGACTCAAAAACTTTATTACTCAAGGATAGAGATTTTAGGCAGTGCCTTTTTCCCAAATTCAAAGTCGACTGCCAACACCCTGCACTGGAGCCCAAGACAGAGACTTGCTGGCCCCATTGACGTACAATGACTGGACGCTGCACCCTGCAGCCCAAAGACAGAGACCTGCTGGACCCATTGACGTACAATGCTGGACGCTGACCCTGCAGCCCAAAGACAGAGACCTGCTGGACCCATTGACGTACAATGACTGGACGCTGCACCCTGCAGCCCAAAGACAGAGACCTGCTGGACCCATTGACGTACAATGACTGGACGCTGCACCCTGCAGCCAAAGACAGAGCCCTGATGGACCCATTGACGTACAATGATGGACGCTGCACCCTGCAGCCCAAAGACAGAGACCTGATGGACCCATTGACGTACAATGACTGACGCTGCATCCTGCAGCCCAAAACAGAGACCTGCGGACCCATTGACGTACAATGCGGGCGCTGCACCATGACAGCCCAAAGCAGAGACCTGCGGGGACCCATTGACGTACAATGATGGACGCTGCACCCTGCAGCCCAAGACAGAGACCTGCGGGACCCATTGACGAAACATGACTGGACGCTGCACCCTGATCCCAAAGACAGAGACCTGCTGGACCCACTGACGTACAGGACTGGACGCTGCCCTGCAGCCCAAAGACGGAGACCTGCTGGACCCATTGACGTACAATGATGGCGCTGCACCCTGCAGCCCAAAGACAGAGCCCTGCTGGCCCCATTGACGTACAATGACTGGACGCTGCACCATGCCCGCCCAAAGACAGAGACCTGCTGGACCCACTGCGTCAGTGACTGGACGCTGCACCTGCGCCCAAGACAGAGACCTGCTGGACCCATTGACGTACAATGACTGGACGCTGCACCCTGCAGCCCAAAGACAGAGACCTGCTGGACCCATTGACGTACCATGACTGGACGCTGCACCATGGCCCCGAGACAGAGCCCTGCTGGACCACTGACGTACAATGACTGGACGCTGCACCCTGCAGCCCAAAGACAGGGGACCTGCTGGACCCATGACGTACAATGACTGGGACGCTGAAACCCGCAGCCCAAAGACAGAGACCTGCTGGACCCATTGACGTACAAGGGACTGGACGCTGCACCTGCAGCCCAAAGACAGAGACCTGCTGGACCATTGACGTACAATGACTGGACGCTCCCACCTGCAGCCCAAAGACAGAGACCTGCTGGACCCATTGACGTAAAAATGACTGGACGCTGCCCTGCAGCCCAAAGACAGAGACCAGCTGGACCCATTGACGTAAAATGACTGGACGCTGCACCCTGCAGCCCAAAGACAGGGGACCTGTGGACCATTGACGTAAAATTGACTGGACGCTGCACCCTTGCAGCCCAAAGACAGAGACCTGCTGGACCCACTGACGTACAATGACTGGACGCTGCACCCTGCAGCCAAAGACAGGGGACCTGCTGGGCCCATTGACGTACAATGACTGGACGCTGTTCCATGACAGCCCAAAGACAGAGCCCTGCTGGACCCATTGACGTACAGTGGTGGACGCTGCACCCTGCAGCCCAAGACAGAGACCTGCTGGCCCCCACTGACGTACAATGATTGGACGCTGCACCCTGCAGCCCAAAGACAGAGACCTGCTGGACCCCACTGACGTAAAAATGACTGGACCCCCTGCACCCTGCAGCCCAAAGGGACAGAGCCCTGCTGGCCCCATTGAGTACAATGATGGACGCTGCACCTTGACAACCGCGAACAGGCAGCACGTCACCACCCCTCGTTTGAACCGGCCATCTGACCCAACATGTGGACAAGACGAGAACTTGTGTCCATTACCCCCTTCCCCCTCCCCCCCGGTATGCCCCAATGGATTTAACCTGACTCTCACCTTCCTTCTTTCTGACCGTTTTGATTCAACTTCCCTGTCGCCTTGTCCATTTAGGGTATGAACTTTACAACACGTCTGTCGTCATGTCTGTCGCAGGGCCGTATTGACCCGGCTGGCGTCGTTGTAGGTGGTGGGGTTTGAAAAAGCTGGGTTCAAATGACACACACAAATATGAGGATTTTGGTCCGTTCATAAAGGCATCTGTGTGGTGTTGTTTTTCCCCAATTTATTATTCATTTTGCACTTATTAATCATATGTTTATTCGTATTTTTATGCCGCGGATGAGGGTAATTTGGGTGTAGCTATAATCTTATGTTTGGGGGGTACAGTCTTCTTTCAGATCCACATGGAGAGCCCATTGGATTCTCGTTCCCTATCGCCCTCAATTGTTAAGACTTTATAGGGATGTGTCACGGGGGGGGGGGGGGGGGGGGGGGGGGGGGGGGGGGGCGTCAGGCCCCGCACCAAATGGGCTCCTTCTACGGCGGAAAGCTTCAGTTACGGGTAAATGGAGAAACCCCCTCCCCTCCTTCACATTCAGGTGTTATATGATCAAAAAGAGGTAAAACCGGCGGTGAAACCTTAGAAAATCCAGTGTCTGACTCCGTTTCTCTTATATCCACTCCATTGTCAATACAAGTGAATAAATGGTTTTTTAAAGGGGACCAGGGTCACCGAAACCTTTGTAATGACGTTACAGGCCTTTTTTTCCTTTTCTTTCTTTTTTTTTTTTTTAAAAAAACCTTACAATCCCATCGCAAGCGATAATCATCTTGATTAGTACATACTTTTTTTATTTTTTTATTTTTTTCAGAATCGTCACAACGTCAACGGAGAGTCGCGGCCAAGACGGTCTCCATGTACAGATTTTCTCGCGCTGTCTGTGTCAATTGTTGATAATAGTAAACGACAATGTCTTAATAATGTTTTGTCGGAAGAACCACAACCGAACTTTGCTAAGATAAATTTGTCAGAGGAAAATCGCACTTACAAAACACTTGAATTTGAAAACTGAGCTCAGATGAACACCAGCAAGCAAAACCTCAACCGCCTATGGACAACAAAAAAAAAACTAGTGATTACATCCGGTAAGAGGGTTGTTGTTTTTTTTTTGTTTGTCTCAATGTCAACAAATTTACGCAAAACCGCCATTACCAAAGTTAACAAAACTTGGTGGAATGATTAGAATGTGACCCAAAGGGGAAGTATTGAGTTTTTGACTCGGATTCAGATCAAAGGGCGGATCCACGATCCTTTAGCTAAGAGAAAGATTTGGAGTCGTATTCGAGCAGGAAATGGAAGTTCGCGACGTTCGCCGGAAGAAAAAACAAACAACAAACAAACAAACAAATGCAGCCAACACTGTGTATTGTACGGATCTTTGGCCCGTTCGAATGACTTTTCTTAGACAGTTAATTGTTCGACCGTGAGGGATTGTGGGGGTGATAAAGAAGGGGCATGGGACGTTACATGTATGTATGGAAATTATGCACAAACGTATTCCTTCGGAATGGATTTTCCAGCCTCTGCTGATGGGACTGTTCAAGTCCGCTATTCCGATCCAAAGCAGTCACACAGCCCTGTCAAGAGGCCAGAGGTGGACGAAGACCTACACCCCCTTTTAAAGAATTTTGGGAGCACAGCAGACTGAGTCGTGACGGGATTCCAGTAGCAACCATGACATGCTCTATCGGTCATCTTATCAACACTGGAGCATCCATGGGCCGAGACGAATGTCGTGAACCAAATGTACTATCTACACATTTTACTAACAGTGTGTGCGTTGTGCGGATTTCACCCAACACAGATTTAATGCTCTGATTGGACGTCGAGAACTGTAGACTTTACGCTCAAAACGCGTGTGTTTAACCTTTATCAACAAAGAATTGCAGAAGAACCTTGAGATGATTTTATTTTTAGAACTGTTTCAAAATTTTCCTACTTTCAGTTGGAGAATTATTTCAAAATTTGCCCATTATCATTTGGCAGTACAAAGATGCACAGAGATTGAAATCCCAAATTTTTGTATTGTTGATTCAAAACAAAATAATGGCTGTTTGAATGTCCTAAAATGATAACAGAATCTAGGCAAAGGTGACTGTGATTGGTTCGTTAGGTACTTTCAAATGTGGTATCACGTTTTTTTATCTGGGGATGCCCGTAGATAATGCAAAGAGCTGGCAAAACGTGCCAGTATTTCTGTCATGAATGGGTCCAGGAGACCATGGCTGAAGTTATCTGTTGCACAGATTAGATGTGCTTTAAATTTTGAGACGTGGAAAAACTGTGATCAGAAACTGAGAGAGAGAGAGAGAGAGAGAGAGAGAGAGAGAGGAGGGGGGAGAGAAGAGAGAGAGAGAGAGAGAGCGAGAGCGAAAAGACAGAAGCGACAGACAGAGACAGAGACAAAGAGACAGACAGTTTAGGCAATTGCAATGAACGCGCGCGCGCGCCCCACCCCACACGACACACACCACACACACACCACACCACACAACGCACACACACCCCATACGCGCCCCGCCCACGCATACAGACACGCAAGCACGCTCGCTCTCACACACCACAACACACACACACACACACACACACACACACACACACAACATGCAGATGCAAACATATATACACTGAGGAGGTGATGGACAGAGAGGGGGGAGTGAGAGACAAGGGAAAGAGAGGGGGGGGAGGAGGAGGGGAGAGAGAGAGGGGAGAGAGAGAGAGAGGAGAGAGAGAGAGAGGGGGGGAGAGAGAGAGAAGAACAGACAGCGACAGACAGACAGACAGATGCACAGACAGACAGACCCAAACAGAGAGAGAGACAGAGAGAGAGAGAGAAGACAGAGAGAGAGAGACGATAGAGAAGGGGAAGAGTAAAAGGTGGAAGGGTTGTATATATTATTCATTTTAATCTGTGAGAGGTACCCTTTTCATTCTGTACGTTGTGCGCTGTTGCAGTATTTCAACACGTGGCATCAACCATGTGTGTATGTGGGGGATTAGTATGGTTCTATGTATGCTGCAAGTAGCATTTATTGTTGTATGCACGTCGTGGGGTATGGTGTGATATGTTCTATTATTTTGTTTTATACTCAGTATGTGGACGCGTTGGCATTCCGGTTTTCTAAATCGGCATTTGTTCGTATTTTTTAATTTCAGAGGATTTTAACACTGGAGGGCCTGCTTTTTGAATTTAAGGACTTTGTGCAAATTGGTACCATGCAGTTCAGTGCTATATATTTTTATATAGTTATTTCTGAGTGCAGATCCCCCCAGGAGGCATCTGAACTAATCAAGTTTCGGGAGTTCGTGGTGTGGTATTTTACTTGTAATACGCTTCGGCTTTCAACTTTCTCACAATATAGAATCCATGCTGTTTGGGCCAGTATTTCTGCTAATGCTCAACAATTCTAAAAATCGCACGACTCAAAAATCACCAACTGAGTCAGCCTTTGGAACTTCGTAGATCAACTTTGTTCATCCCAAATTTTGATATTTAGTTTGAAAATTTCGTTCGGTCTGCCCAAAACAAGGAATGTCGTTTTTTCCCCCAAAAAACAAATTGTATCTATTTAGTAATTGAGATGGCCTAAGGATGTTCTGGTGTTAATTTTGAAAAGTCAAGGTCCAATAGTTTTCAACGTTGAAAAATTTATCAAAATCGAAAATCGTCATTCCACCACATAGTGGGGTAGAAGCCAGGTAACTTCGTTTCCATTGAATAACTGATACTCAAATAAAGCAAAAAAGGCAGTCGTGAGAAAGCCAGAATTTCCCCCAATCAAACATTTGCTTGAATTCAACATTTGAAATCCTGATCTGCAGCACGGATCAGCACCCCCAAAGTTTAATGGGTTCAATCCTTGGACTACTGGCATCTTTTCATCGAGTTTCTTTTACTACAATGTCGTAGCTTTTGCGTTATGTTTGACACACAAACAACAGACCCAAATAAAAAACATACCACCTTGGCCGGAAGCACACGTTAATGATCAATATTGATAATTTTCATGAAAAAAATGTCTTGTTGTTAAGCATAGAGCTGCCAACCTCTGCAAAAGACTTGAGAGGAATATTTTTGAAAAACTGAGAAGAATTTCTGACATTTGAGAGAAGACATCACTATCACATCCAAAACACAACAATGACATTCCAGAAACTTTAAATTTTTTTCTTTTTGTCAAGTGTTTTATGGAATCACTGTTGCAGCCAGTACACTGTGCTCTTTTTACATTTTTTTTAACACACTGCCCCTTACATCCTTTTGTTGTTGTTTGTACCCTGGCTAAAGACTCCAGGGATCATACAAACAGCCGAAGTGCTTGAAACACTATGGTACAAAAAGCTTTAGCTGGGGATGAGAACATTTCGTGTGTGACCGTTTTTGATTTACCCCGCCATGGTCAGCCAACCCCCGACTTCGGGACTTCCTTTTCTAGCTTCATCCTATGATTTTGCTCATTTTGCACATTCAGAATCATCAGTGCCCCTGTAGTGTGTCTAGAGCCCCGCAGGGACGAAAATCTGCAAGGTTCTTTTGACAAGGCTGAACACTTTCAGGGGCCGAATTGCCGACTGGATCAACAGCACTCCATCATGACAGCAGAAAAAAAACCTAAATCTGCACTTCTGTTCTAATTTGTTTTTCGTCTTATCTGTCTCACGTTTAATTGGTCCAGCGGTCGTTTTGACATTATGGCGGCGGAAGAAGCTGAACCGGAAGTAAGCTGCAAACAGCTCTTTGGCTATAAGTAAGGCAGATGTGCAAATCCTGCAAAGAAACGAACTTTTTTTCCCCCGCGAGCAGGATTTTTTGACCAAGCGGAATGACGTTCATTTGAGCATAATTAAATTCGCCGAAGCGGCTGTTGGCAGCTCTGTAAGCTGTAAAATGTAATACTGCACCGCTTGACGCATGTGTGGGGGGGGGGACGTTTAGATCTCCATTTCTATCGACGAGATCGTTGAAATGATGTTATTCGATTTATACTTTCCATTTGGCGTAATACTCACTTTCCTTTACTACAATACCAGGTTTGTTAATGATACTTTCTTTTGTATGACATCTTTTCTGACGTTTCAAATCCAGAATGAGCAAAATACCATACCTTTGTTGCTACGAAACAGAACCAGTCCGCTGCTGAGCGTTCGCAGACGAAAAAAACAACACATGGCCGGAACATTCTTTTTCCTTTTTTATTATGATTTTTTTTTTTGTTTGGGGGGGGGGGGGGATGATGGGAGTGGGAACGGAGAGTGAGGAGGGGGGTGGGGTGGGGTAGGGGTCAACTGTACACGTACATGGTCAGTTTTGGCCTACGCATTTTCTGGAGAGAGCTTTAAAAGCTGTTGTGGCCAGGATCCCGCTTCTCCCCCCCCCCCCTCTCCGCCATTACACTATCCCTTCCGAAGATAGCGTCATGGCGACCTAACACGAAAAGCTCCCCCGTAGGTTGCTGACCCTGCCAGACAAAAAAAAAGTCCGGATGTGGATGGATGTATCGGAAACTCCTGTCGCCAAGTTGCGTGCCCGGGAATGATGGTACGTCATCAAAGGGGAAGCGACGTTAGGGGACTGCGCACGCAAAGCTCGCATGGTCCACCATCTCATCACGGTCCCTCCCCGTCTTCAGCATGGCTCCATACTCCAAAACAGCCACAATAGACGTAAGGACGGAGGGTTGCCATTCTATACTCCCAGTGAAGCCGTTCCTTCCACTGTGTCTGTGCGGCCAGTCACATCCATAACTGTGTGACTAATCAGGAACCCACTGTCACGGGAGAAAAAGCGATCCGCGCCTTAGGAGGCCTGACATAAAGAAAGGGAAATAGGAAGGAAGGGGCCCAAATGTGACCGCTAATTACGGTCCGTGGAGAAGAAACGACACTTCCGGCCCCGCAAGACAACGCCAGCAAATTAGATCCTGTCTTACGCTTCGTTTTGTCTCCCTCTGTTCGGGTTCATATCTCTCTTCTCTAAGTTGATTTTTTTCTTTCACGCACAGGCTTTACATCTGCGCCCGCACACACACCACACACACACACACACACACACACATACACACACTGAGGTTACTTATATTCAAGGAAATATCTTATAAAATAGTTAATGACACTGAAATTGAAAATTGATAGGAAAACCATAGAAAAACTGGAATGCTATTTTTCAAAAAGAAGTTACTTCTTTTTTTCTTTCTTACTTACATCATGGAAACGGCATCATGTATGGGCATGCGTGCACACCCACACAACCACCAAACACACACACACACACACAACACACACACACAACACTCACACACACAACACACACACACACCACACCACACACACTTGGTACACTTTCACGAACTGTGATCAGTTACAATTATTGTGGGAAAAAAACTAAAATGACAGCTTGACAGCAGAAGGTCTTCAGAGAAGAAATCACCTTCAGACAAGTGTTTCGATCCTAAATTCCCGCTAGACAGCAGAAGGTCTTCAGAGAAGAAAATCACCTTCAGACAAGTGTTTCGATCCTAAATTCCTGCTAGTGTCACACGGAACTTTTCCTGGTGATATCCCCCTTTCAAAGACGTCCACACACTTCAAAGCAGAAAGAATTTCGAAGCTCTTTCCTACCCGGCCCTGTCACACGATGAAATACTACAGCAAAATGCTGGGACGTTCAATTGGTCACACCGCACCGCCGACTGCTCGACTGGCGCACAAAATATTCAACAAGTCAGTACAATCGTTGAGTTTTTGGTGCCCGTCTCTTCTAATTTTCAAAATGATGCTCCAGGGTTTAGGCCTTATGAAATAAATCGATACGAAAGAAGGATTTTACCACGTTAAAATTTTGAAATGGAGCTGTCCACTTGTCGTCTGCTGTTTGATCATCAAACGAGGCAGAGTTACGTGTCGTCTACCAACTCTGTCGTTCTTGGATCAAGGCGAGAAATGCAGAAAATGCAGTTCATCGGACAAGAGCACATCGTGAAAGGAGTTCACTTGCAAAACAGCTTCGATATTGCTTCCTAAAAATGTAAGCCAGACGGAAATCACAGCAAACAATGTTTCAAGTATACTTCAATACCAAACACCGTTTCGAGATGCCAGTGTGATAGTGCCCTCGCACTCTAACGGGACCCGGCCGCATCTGGGTCATGACTCCTATATGCCGCCCACTGTGAAGGTCCCTGATTTGGGCTGCTCGAATAGTTTCTTGGCCAAACTAGAATCGGTCTTTGAAAAGGAATCTTGGGTTTTCCTCTTATTACCAATTCTCCTTCTCGCTAATTCTGCTTTGCACTGGGCACTGTGTTGTGCTTTCAGGTCTTCCCAGAGCTTCTTTAGTCCTTTCTTCTCAGCTTCTGAGGTAGCCTCTTTCCCTTCCGAATGCCATTCATCTCTCGCTGGCGGTTTTTTTTTTTTTTTTTTTTTTTTTTTTTTTTAAAGGAGTCAATCTTAACATGTTTTACTCTGTACGCGTCCCTACCGGTTCCGTGTACAATGTTCCAAATTTCACCAGTTTGTCCTCCAGTGTGTGCTTTCCTATTAGCGCATCAAATCAGTGGACTTTCTCATCAATTTCTTCCAGTCCTCTTTTGCGGGTAGCAACTTGAGTTTCTGGCGTCTGGCACAGCGGGCCTGTGCAAATTCCTCGTCGAATTATCAGCCTGGATGTCCTTGACACTCTGGTTTGAAATCCTGGCCTCGGTTTTCCAACATTCTCTTCGCTGGTGCAGGTGGAGAGAGAGAGAGAGAGAGAGGAAGAGAGAGAGAGAGAGAGAGAGAGAGACGAGAGAGAGAGAGAGAGAGAGGGGAGACGGACAGCAGACAGACACAGACAGAGAGGAGAGAGAGAGAGAGAGAATTCGTACAGTGTGTATGTGTGTGAGCGCGCGCGCGTGCGTGCGTGCGTGCGTGCGTGCGTGCGTGCGTGGGGGTGGGGTGTGTGTGTGTGTGTGGGGTGCGTGCGAGAGCGCGCTCCGGGTTTTGTCTGTGTGTGTTGTGCCGGGCACAAATGGATGTGCTAGCATGTGTGTGTGTGTGTGTGTGTGTGTGTGTGTGTGTGTTTTGTGTGTGTGTGTGTGTGTGTGGTTGCGTGCGTGCGTGCGTGCGTGCGTGCGTGCGTGCGTGGGGTGTGTGCGTGCGTGTGTATGTGTGTGTGCGTGCGTGCGTGTGTATGTGTGTGCGCGCGTGCGTGCGCGCGTGTGTGGTGTGTGTGGTGCGTGCGTGCGTGAGTACGTGCAAGACAGGCACCCCGGCAGGCAGACAGAGCACTTTCAAAACAGACTAAGACAGACAGAAAGACAAGACTTGAACCAAAAATCTGAAAAATAGCTAAACAAATAAATGAAAATAAAAACTGAGCTGGGCGTCTGTCCTGCAAAGGCTGGATAGGAGTAAAAGAACTAATGTAGAACCAGGAGCAGTTATAGATCTCTGGAGGAACCCTGTGGGGCCCTGGAGCCAGAGTTGTTTAGAAAATGGTCCGCCATTGTTATGTAACATCAGCCTATTTTTCCCCGGGTCGTGTACGCCACAGTGAAGTGGTGATAAACGGGAAGAGAGAGAGGAGAGAGAGAGAGAGGGAGAGAGGAGGAGAGTAGTGTGTGGGGTTAGTGTGTGTTTTAGTGTGTGTGTGTGTGTGTGTGTGTGTGTGTAATAATAAAAGAAAGAGAAAGAGTGAGTGAGAGAGAGACGTGTGTGTGTGTGTGTTGTGTGTGTGTGTGCGCGTGCGTGCGTGCGTGCTTTGCGTGCGTGCGTGAGTGGTGCGTGCGTGCGGTGCGTGTGTGTGTTGGTGCGCGCGCGGGGCGCGCGAATAGAGGTGAGGTCAAGACACAGAGAGAGAGAGAGAGAGAGGAGAGAGAGAGGAGAGAGAGAGAGAGAGAGAGAAGAGATAGTGTGTGTGTTAGTGTGTGTGTTAGTGTTGTTAGTGTTGTGTGTGAGAGTGTGTGTGTGTGTGTGTAATAATAAAAGAAAGTGAGAAGAGTGAGTGAGAGGAGACAGGTGTGGTGTGTGTGTGTGTGTGTGTGTGGTGTGTGTGTGTGTGTGGTGCGCGTGTATGTGTGTGTGTGTGCGCGCGCGTGCGCGCGCGTGCGTGCGTGCGTGCGTGCGTGCGTGTGTGGGGTGCGCGCGCGCGCGCGCGGAATAGAGGTGAGGTCAAGACAGAGAGAGAGAGAGGGAAGAGAGAGAGAGAGAAGAGAGAGAGAGAGAGAGAGAGAGAGTGAGAAAAGAGAGTGCACACCTACGGTATTTTTTTCCTCTGTGTGTGTGTGTGTGTGTGGTGTCTACGTGTATGTGTGTGCGTGCGCGCGCGCGCGTTTTGTGAGTGCGTGCGTGCATGTACGTAGGTTTTGTGCTTGATTGCGAGGTGTGCAAGAGGTTGTAGGGTGTGTGTGCGGGTGTGTGTGCGTGCGTGCGTGCGTGCGTGCGTGCGTAGGTACGTCGTACGTACGTCCGTGCGTCCGTGCGTGCTTTGCGTGCGTTCTATGTGTGTGCGTGTCTGTGTGGGGGCCCTTTTTGTTTTATAGATCAGAGAGAGAGAGAGAGAGTCGGCAGGTAAACTGGCGGATTAACAGATTTAGGAACATAAACACAGATACAGATTGTAAGGTTTTATTGTATTCCGGTAACAAAAAAGGCTCAACAGAGAATGGCCTTTTTCACATTTGAGACAGGGGTGGGAAAAGGGGGAGGGAGGGAGGGGGGAGGGAGGGAGAGAAAGAAAGAAAGGAGGGGAGAGAGAGGAGAGAGAGAGAGAGAGAGAGAGAGGGGAGAGAGCTGTCAAAACTGTCTGATTCTCCGTCCAAAATTCCTGGGACTGGAGAAGAGAGAGAGAGAGAGAAGAGAGAGTGAGAGGGGAGAGAGAGAGAGGACAGAGACAGAGAGAAAGAGAGAGTGTGTGTGAGAGAGAGAGAAAAGAGAGAGAGAGAGAAGAGAGAGAGAGAGAGATGAGAGAGGAGGGGAGGAGGG
>CM031597.1:80597091-80599591 GCA_018398815.1 Conus ventricosus
CTTGCATCCCAATATCCAAAACAGGCAATGGAAATCAACAGCACATAGACTTCTCAAGTTTCCAAACGAGCCTTGGGAACTCAGGTGGGTCAAAAGATAAAAGGCAGGTGAAACGCGACCAAACAGTAAGCCAGTGACACGCGTTTTGCTTCCTCCCCGATTGTCGCCCCTCCTCACCTCCTTTCCCTCTTACCTTACCCTCCTCCCCCCCCCCCCCCCCCCCCCCCCCCCCCCCCCCCCCCCACACACACACACACACATACGCTCCGTTTCTTCTTCGTCACCCCGGCGCCTTCCCGACAGTATGTGCTCTGCATAATAAGCAGGACCCCGCAACAATTTTCGCATTGGGTCGGCCATACATCCCTGGGTTATGCATCACCTTGCATTAACGATTAATGATATAGCATATTAGGATGATGACACTGAATATGCAATATGACACGTGGAATGCTTCGCCATTTCGCATGCGTGTGTGCGTGTGAGAAGAGAGAGAGAGAGGAGAGAGAGAGAGAGAGAGAGAGAGAGAGAGAGAGAAGAGAGAGAGAGAGAGAGAGAGGGGGGAGAGAGACCGACCGACCGACCGAGAGAGAGAGAGAGAGAGAAGAGAGAGAGAGAGAGAGAGAGAGAGAGAGAGTGTGTGTGTGTGTGTGTGTGTGTGTGTGTGTGTGTGTGTGTGTGTGTGTGTGTGTGTGTGATGTCCGAGTTTGTCTATTATGTCATTTCGTCGGGTTCCTTGATATTTTCGTTTATCAGTTAGTATCAATAATAGTTATGGTATGTTGCGGCAGTTATACTGGGTAGGTATACAATATCATATCTGCAACGCTTTTTTATTCTTGTTTAAAAAAAAAGAAGAAAAAAAAACACTTTTACTTTCTTCATGTGATGCTTTATTGCTCGTTCCACTGTTGCAATTGTCTTAGTTATTGTACTTGGAATTATTTGTTCTGAGAAAGTTTACTCACATTTTCTTATATATCTCAGTTGCTTTCAATCCACTGAGCACCTCGACCATACTCTTCTCATTCTCACAGGTGAAGATCTACAATATTTATTTCACTGTTCGTAAGTGCACATGATTGACTCGTTCCTATCACATGTTACGTCCAACCCATCGTATTCTGTTAATCAGACTGCACACTATCTTCGGGAACGGTGTGCAGGGCGGATTTGAGGATGGGTGGTGTTCCACTGAGCATCTGGGAAAAGGATGCAAACCCCGATGCACTGGTACTGGAGTACTGGCGCTATAAATAGATGAAAATCGCGGCCCGTCTCGAACACAAAACTGTACTTTTTCTGTGTTGATTTTGCTCTTGGAAAGATTAACATGTAATGCCTCGTGTATGCTGATTCTTCAATCCATCCTGTAGAAAGGGCTGTGGATCTGGGCGACTGTGGTTAATCGAGTTATTCAGGGAGAGGAAGGTTCAGAGCTTTGGCAGGCGGTTGTTTACAGACTACGGAAAGACGAAGGACGATGAGTCTTCCAGGGAGGCAAGATTGAAGAGTCAACATTGACTGATTCGAAAACAATACCATGGAGTACAAGGGGAGAGCAAAAAGGACAAACAACCCCAACTACAAGATAGGCCAACCGGCGGGGTTATTGTGGCAAACCGCGGACTAAGCCTAAAACACTGGACTTGCCATTTAAGACGATTAGGGACGTAAAACGAGAGAGAGAGAGAGAGAATGCGAATGCGAATGCGAATGTGAACGTTTAATGCATATAGGCCATAGGCATCTTGAGAGAGAGAGAGAGAGAGAGAGAGAGAGAGAGGAGAGAGAAGAGAGAGAGAGAGAGAGAGAGAGAGAAGGAAAGCGTTAGTACTTATTTTGATAATGTTAACCAGAAAGCGCTTTCAGATTTTATTGAAATGAGACGTTGTGCATACACGAGCATACACGAGGAATTGCATGTTAATATTTCCAAGAGCAAAATCAGCACAGAAAAATAGTTCTAAACGACAAAAGCGTACTCGGGAGGGGGCCGCGATTTTCATTTATTTATAGCACCGATACTCTGGTACCAGTGTATCCGTTTCCCAGATGCTCAGCTTTATGACTGTTCCTGCTTTGCCTAAATCGTTGTAACATCAGCAGTGGTTACCCCAGTAGCACATTTCGAACAGGAGAGATTTATTCCATCTGTTCGCCTGCACACGTGGATGTGAATACGTGAGTGTCTTGACCAATCTCTGTTAAGTTTACCGCCTGAAATGAAAAGAAAAGAAAGGTGCAAAACTAATGCCGGTCATTACTATAACAGCAGCACGTGCTGACCTGGACACAGGACAAACTGTTGGCGAAAGGGAAGGTGGTGCTGACATATTCTGGGGTGGGAAAGGGAGGTGTGCCGTAGCGTGGTGTTGACGTTAACGAAATTGCCTCGCAGGTGGCAAGCTGGAATTTCCCTTTGAACTTTGTTCCCGGCTACGTTCGTAACATACCTTGCTTAAATTACTTCGAAAAGTGGACCCCCCAAAAAAAAACT
>CM031597.1:80607679-80612679 GCA_018398815.1 Conus ventricosus
TAAGCATACAGGCGTATGTGCAATACATGTGCGAGATATTTACGTTAAAGTGTTTAGAAATTCTACTGTGTGCAAAAATATTAAAATACAGTATTTTTTTATCCCTTACTGGAATTTATCGATGCTTGAGTCGCCTATATAACGTCCATCAATAATATCCTTGTGAGATGATGAATCAGTCTTCACGATCACAATCCACAACTATCTGCTCATGCAGTCAGTGTTGATCCATTATGAAAATTTAAACAGTATTTTTTAAAGCATTTGTCAATTTCCCCCCCTTACCACAAGGCAAAACACGCTCCGGGTCAAAGGGGTTTTTAGACTGATTATTTGTTTTTCAAAACACTTCCATACTTTTTTTTGGGTTTTTGTTGTTGTCCAGGGCCAGGGCTGATTTATGCTCGGAAACCAACCGTACGGAACCCGCGAGATTTAGCCTACCCGCGTGGAATTTTTGGGTTTTACCCCACGGGAATGGTAGGGGTTTCCTTCCCATTTCTGTGGTTACCCCAACTACACCCTGTGCCATTAACCTGGGAAAATCACGTGATTGACAAAGAGTCCGAATGCTGCTGTTTCACGATGGTTTTTCAACATGCGTGGCGAAAGATCAAGGTGCGTGAATCTAAAAGGTGGGCGAGTCGGTTAATAAAATTGAATGTCTACATATTGTAGGCGAACGCACCCAACCATTGTGGACCTAAGAGTAGATTTAACAATGGCTGAAGAAGAAAAATATGGGGCCTTTAAACCCACCATTGCTCATATATATGTGTCTTCACATTCATTAGCATTCCAAAATCCGTCAGATATGCATTCTCCAATGTACTCTCGAAGGTATCTGTGTTTACAAACTTGCATAACAATCAAATACTCAAAATCCATTCAGCCAAAGGGAAAAAACATGAGGCGGACAATCGGACTGACGATGAGTATACTCTTCTGGCAGTTTAACAATTCAACTCAATTTTGGGAACTCACTGAGGTATATAATTTTTTATAGATAGATAGATAGATAGATAGATAGATAGATAGATAGATTAGTGTGGTTAAAATACCCAAAATGATTTTGATAGTGCTCGACCCCTTGGGGAGCAACATTTGTTAAAATAGGTTTTTTAAAATAGAATCTACAAATTTGTTTCGAGCGCGTTGCGCTGCCATCTAATATATATCTAATATATATATTAGATAAGACGACACAACCACAACAATAAACAAAACAGAACACTAGAATCAGTTTTCTTTGTGAAGCATTTGTACGAGCATGATTAAGTTCAATCTTTGTCAGTATGTCCCTTGTGAACAAAACATCTTTACTGTGGTCGTTACACTATGTCTAGTTTTTAAAGTAACATCAGAATGGCCTACTTGTTGTGCGTATTGCTTCGAGCTACCATGCACGTCTCCCAACCTCAGACCCCTGTCACCCACCCTCTCTCAAACACACACACGCGCGCGCGCGCGCGCTCACCACACACACACACACACACACAACACACACACACACATGCGCGCGCGCGAAACAACAACAACAAGAACAACAAGGACGTTTGCCGTGCTTACAGTCACCGAGAGAAACGGGCATAGCACTGGGCAACTGCAAACGCGGCAAATGTGTCTGCCAAATGCAGCAAATCACACGGAAGGTTATTATCTTCCTGCTGGACATTCTGTCGATCTCGGTTGTCCAACATCTAGGCTGTATTCCACCAGCAAAGCACACACACACACACACACACACACACACACACGAAGTCGCTGGCACGCGCGCGCTACCTCGCACGTGAACGCACGCCTGAGTGCTGACGGAAACGTATCAACGCCCAGCCTCGCGGCGTGTCACGCATGCATTCCTCACCACCACCGCTCTCGCACTCTCTCCATATTCGAAGTGAAGAAGAAGCAGTGTGCAATAATTAACGTCCCTTTTTGTCTGCCAACAAATAGCCTTGAGCAACTGCGGTATGTAATGTGCTTAGCAAGCAGCAACACATATACATGACATTTAATTGCCATGTGAAAAACTCAAAGCAATTCTGTAGCGAATCAGATACGTGTGACAGCCCTAATTCCCGAGTTCATCTTGCCCGTGTGGCCTACTTAGAAAGTGTTAAGACCGCATCTTTGATATCAAGTTAAAGTCACTATGGGGTCGGGGGTGCGGGTGAAGAGAGAGAGGGAGACAGGAATGGGGACTGCATAGAGGGGGTGGGAAAAAAACAACAACAAAGTATTCGAAGTCAGTGAACTCCCCATACGTGTTTTAATTACGTATTACTTTTTCACATGGCGATTAAATGTGTTACAGACACTTCTTCATCCACACCAATTAATGCTCTTTTTGCTGCTGTTCATTCATCTTGCGACACCTGTAGTCACATAAGATATTATGAATGTCGACTTTACAGAGACACATCAAACGACTATGTGTGTAACAATGTTTCAGATCTTCGTAAGAAACATAATATTTCAATCTGGGTTGTATGTGTGTTCGAGGCTTTCTATAATTAAAAAGTTGGCTGGTCCAACACCCAAACCTCGTAGCATGAAAACGCACGATACCTACACCGTATTTCCACGTTCATGAGTTGGAAAATAAATTAGAAATGCCGTGCCACACAAGAGCTTCATCCATTTGTATATTCGCCCAGTGGTAGACTTTTCTTACTGATAGAACAGTCCGAGAGACATGCAGCATCGACTAGTCACGCTTGAAGGGTGTTGCGTCAAAGAAACATGGCCGCTTTTCCCTCAGCTGACAAGACAAAACAAACGAACAAACAAGTTACTCACCTGCACGTAGTATCGGCCCACGACACTGTGATAACCGCCAAGACACACAACGCCTCAGAGGTGAATTTTTTCCCAAGGAACTGTCACACAGCCGACACGAAATGCCGCCCGAACACAAGCAATTAGCTGCACAACGTCACATCGTAACTCCCAACTGTCACTGACTGTCGTCTGCTCGCCTTGTGATGCCGTCAAGCGGTCTGTCAATTACGTACGACCTTCCTAAGCCAACCTGTCGGCTCAGCCAGGCTTTCAAGTGGGCTTTAGAGGGCTACTCCTTCCCTCGTACACGGAAGGTCACAACGCTAGTACTTTTTCCACAGTCCATGACGTGCGCGTGACGCTGAACGCGAACAGGGACGGATGGGGGAGGGGCCCTGGGGGGCTTCTACCCCCCCCCCCCTTGTTCCCCCTTCCATCAAGGCGAGCGGGGTTGGTGGGGGGGTGGGGGGTGGAGAGGGGGGCTGATGTTCATGGCTCCCCTCCCTGTAACATTTAATAAAGGATTTACAAAATGGTAGTGTAGAAGTTATTTGTCAGAATAATGCACGTTGTTGACTAGGATGGAGGACCGCCTCCCTCTCCCCCCCCACCCTTCCCTGTTTTTACAAAATCTGCATCCCCTCCTCTCCCCCGTTTTTACAATATCTGCAGCTTTTTTCTTCTGTCAGTCTTTTTCTATTATATTTCTTTTTTACTTTTTTGTTTGTTTTGTATTTATTTATTTTTGCAAAATTTGCGCCGCCCGCCTAGCCACCAAATTTCCGCTTTTACCAAATCAGCTGCTGGGTTAATGAGCCCCGATTTCAGTTTGGAGCCACCATCCACCTCCATTGATACTTGATTCGCTCCTGGTGAATGTTAATAAATGAAATAACCACTACTCACGTCAGAGGTAATGTATAGTTCTAAAAGATGTTGATTCGGGAAATGCATGTTTATCATTAGCGATGAGAGAGAGAGAGAGAGAGAGAGAGAGAGAGAGAGAGAGAGAGAGAGAGAGAGAGAGAAACACAGACAGACAGACAGACAGACACACACACACACACACATATGCGACACGCGCACGCACACACGTACGTACAGACACACACACACACTTCTTCTTCTTCTCCTCCTCCTCTTCCTCCCCTTCTCCTCCTCCCACTTCTCCCCCTCCGTCTTCTTCTTCTTCTTCTTTTCTGTGGGGAGTCTTTGGGGCACCAATGACCCTAACAAACATGTCACGAGGTTCCTGCCGTGTTGTCTGTTGTTTGCCAAGGCTTGAATCTCTACACACGTTTTCTCTGTTCTTTCTGCAGTGTTGTCAGTCCATCGTCTTGTCTGTCTTCCCCTCCGTCTCCCTCAGTCAACTGGTCCTGGAGGTGAGCCACGGAATCTCTTCACATGGCCATACCAACGTGGTTTTCCTTTCTTAACTGATGCCAGTGGGTCTTCGTACGGTCCTCTGTGTTGCTTGATGGTTTGACGCACGTGTTGATTGGGCACATGATCAGTTTAACTGATGCTTAGTGTCTTGAGGTAACACTTCTTTTTTTCAGATCCACTCTGAGGGTCCATGTCTCATATGTATGCAGAGTGATGGAATATAGCAGTGCACGTCGGAGCTTGAACCTGTGTTTCATAGAGATGATATGGTTCTTCCATACAGGTTTTAGTCTGAACAATGCTGATGCTTGTCTTTGCTACACATGAGAGGATTTCTGGTTCGGGTCCCTCATTGCTGATTTTGGATCCCTGTTAAGGGAACTATTGAACAGTTTCTAGCCTCTGTCTAGTGGACACTTATACCAGTATTGATGGTGATGTGGCTGAAAATCAGTTTGGTCTTCTCGGCGCTAATCTCCAATGCCATATTTTGTTGATTTTTTCATCCATCGTTCATACTTGCAAAGCCATCAAATGGCCCTCTCCCCCTCCTCTCTCTCTCTCTCTCTCTCTCTCTCCTCTCTCTCTCTTCTCTCTCTCTCTCTCAACACACACACATACACCACACACACACACACACACACACACACACACCCCACACACAATCACACACACAATCACACACACACACCACCACACACGCCTTGTCTAGGTGTTTTCTTAGACTGAAATGTTGCATATTGTCCATCAAAAATTAATTGCGATAGTTTTTAGACGTTTCACTGTTTCCTTACATGATTTTTGTACTCCAGTTCTTATAGAACAGGGAGTAC
>CM031597.1:80617679-80622679 GCA_018398815.1 Conus ventricosus
TGTGTGCGAAGGCTTGGGTCTTTTTGCATATGTTTTCCTGTCCTCTCGGTCATTTTTCTGTCTTCCCCTCTGTCTCCCTCCTCTAATCGATTCTCGGAGAACTGCTTTAGCAAGGCCATTGGATCTTGTTACAGGCCCATACTAACGTAATATACCTGAGTACTACTCAGGCTTCATGACTGCAATGGTTCATAGCAAGCTATTTTTGTTCAATTTGTTTGTTTTCGTTTTGCTAGTGTTGTTGTAGTTTCGGGTAGCTTTTGTTTTTCGTCTGTCTGTTCGCTTGTTTTGGGGCGAGGCAAGCATGCGTCTGTCATTTTCCTGTTTCCACTTCAGTCGTGGAACCTATTTTTTGCGACGTTAGTCATGCTTACTAGCTCAAATAATGACGTGTTTATGTTGACACATTCTTGACATTTACGTAGCTTATGTGTCTACCAGACTGACCACGAACGAAGACCACATTATATCGGGGGGCTGTGAAATCACAGTCTGAAGAGAACCCATCTCTTAACAGGACAATGCACAACGTCAACCAGCGGATTATAGGTAGTAAGACTCTTTGGTGTTTCATCCTTACGTAGGTTTCCGCAACCATTGTGTTAAAAGAAATCGAGATCACGAACGAAAAGGGCACGCAGGAGAGCGCAGACCCCTGATGCATTCAACTATCTACCAGGGGAAGTAATTGTTGGTAATAACTGGCATGAACCGAAAGAGTTACTCCTCGTGTGCAAATCAGTCTTGCTGAACGATTCAGGATCCGCTGTTTGATCTAGATCCACACCATGGATCTGCTCTAAAATTTAACCTCATTGTCCCTAGATCAGGTTCGAACTTGCCACCAAATTTCGTTAAAACTGATCCGGCACTTTTTATGTAACATTGTATAGAGAAGAAACTAACATACCAACCATGACTTCCTTGGCAGTTAGATATATTTTATGTGTAAAATGTCACACACACACACACACACACACACACACCACACACACACACACACACACACACACACCACGCACGCACGCACGCACGCACGCACGCAAGCACGTGCGCGCGCGCGCGCGCACACACACACACACACACACACACACATACACACACACACACACACACACACACACACACACACACACGCACACACACACACACACACACACACACACAGAGTTGCAACGAGAAGCCAAGGCGACAGTTTCCTTTTACGTAAAGCTGTCAGAGCAACAATTACCCCTTGCGCATGCAATGACCGCCTGTGGCACGTAAACCTCATTAAAGCCTTCGCCCGAACAAGAGCAGCGCCGGGCTGTCCCGAGAAAACAGCTCGCTTTCAAAGCCAGTCACCCCTGCTGCACCGTAAACCACCCCGAGACCTGTTCACCCCTCACTGATGTTCACCTGATTCTTTCTATTTTTGAACAATGTTTTCCAGTCCCCTCTAGTCCCTCCACCCCCACCCACCCCCCACCCCCTTTTTGTGTCTTTTTTAAAAAACTTTTCCAACTTTCCCCCGCCCTTTCTAACGTTTTGCTATCCTTTTTTTTTTTTGGCCCCCTCTCCCCCCTCCGAAACCTTTTTTTTTCCCATTCTTTTCCGTCTACTTTCCTTGCCCTCCCCCCTCCATTTCCACCTTTCTCTTGCTTGTCATATTTCCTATTTATTCACACTTTTTTCTGTTTTGGGCTGCCCTACCCTACTTTATCCTGCCTTGTGCAGCTTTCTATCTACATTTTCCCAGTTTTTGCCTGGCTTTTTTCCTTTCCTACCTTTCTCTACCTTTTTCCTACCTGGTACTGCCCCCCCCCCCCCCCCCCCCCCCCCACACACACCTTTTATTACTTTTATCAAAACTTTCCTATTGTTGTCTACCCTCTCCTACCTCCCTCCCCTTACCTTTTCTCCTTGTTGTATTATTACCCTCTTTTGTTGTTTCCATATTTTTTTTCCCCGATCTTTTCTATTGTGTTCCACCAAATCCCACTCTATCCCCCACTTTTTTTTCTGTATCATTAGTATCATTATTACCCGTTCCTGCTTTTTGTTTTCGATAGCTAGATAGATACATAGACACACGGATGGATAGATTATGTAATACTGCCATACAGATCTTTCACGATGCCCGCAGTATAACCTATTTCACGTCACACACATCCTGCGTGCTGTTCCCAGTGTCATATGAATATGAAGTGGTGACAGAAAAGATTAAGACAGCATGTAACGCGTCAGCGTGACGTGCTTGATGACAGACGAGCGCGTGAGAGAACGAGTTGTGTATACTAGTGCTGTAGAACTCTGTCATCATGTTCGGTCAGCCTCGGGTGTCAGGATAAACTAGCTTTCCTGTTTGTTCTTCAGGAATGAAGTACTGTAAACAAGAGGATCGTTAAGAAATGACGAAGTCAAAGGAAAAGTCGATTTAGCAACAGTGTCAAGACAACAGGAGGAAAAAAAAACAGACAAAAACAACATAAAGACAGCTATTAAGATTATACAAGACTTAATTAACCATGCTGAAATCATAACAGGATGGACTGAACATTGCCCTAAAGTTGACGATAAACAGAGCGAAGAAATTCTAAGTGTGCTGACAGTAGAGGATTCATCAAATGAAGATGATATTTCAATACTCCGGAAAAAAAAGTCGTAACAGTAGTAAAGTCGCCAAACAGTGATAAGGCTGTAGGCACTGACAACTTTTGCAGATGTCTTGAAACATGGCAGAAAGGCAGTAACTGAGAGCCTTACCGGAAAGTCAAAAACAGATGTTGTAACTGCCATCTGCAACAACGCCTGGCCCACTGGCGAGTGGTCCTCGCCATGGATTCAATCATCTATCGTCACCTTTACCCAGAAAGGAATCTCAAACACAACTAGAACTAGCGCACTATTACTTTGGTCAGCAAATGCCAGGAATATAATGCTCAAAACCATTCTGAATAGATCGTAGCCGCAAACAGACACCATGATTGCTGAAGAATAAAGTGGATTCCTCAAAGGCAGGGCTACCAATAACCCTACGCAATAAACATCTTATTTACCGGAGGGAGTTATACCACGTCCTAAAACACTTCAGGAATGCGTTTGACAGACTCTGGTAGGAGATGCTATGAACCACAGCGAAAAAAACAAAACCCAAAAAACAAAAAAACTTCGAGTAAAATTTGTCTCCTTCCCGACGGCCTCGTTTTCATTCAACGCCCATCTGATTGCTCGTTCTTCATTTTCGTTGTCCTGAGTATTGTTTATCTTGCCTGAAGAAGACCTAAAAGGTCGAAACGCGTCGTTTCTTGTCTTGTGATTTGTTTCTCCATGTTTGTTTGGCGAAGTTATTTCAAGCACTTTTAAAGATTTGTTCGGGCAGAAGTTCAACACCGTCCGGCAACTGTACTCCAAAGCGACCAGTGTGGTATTCACGCAGGGTTCAGTTCTATACTTCAGTTAAAGTCCGTCATGGCTGCCTTCTATCTCCCACCACTTTTCAACATATCCCTGGAACGCATCATGACTGATCTGCTTGAAGATTATGTCCACACAGTCACCACCACGAGCCTTCGTTCTGCAGCTGACATCGATGGCCTAGCAGGCAGTGATGAGAACTCACCAAGCTTGTTAAAGGACTGCGACCTTGTGTATCATCGGCACCGAACCGTTCTCTCTTTACGACCATCAGTGGCAGATGGTAGACATTCTTACAGAAGAAAAACATGCACCCGAAGGTTCCAGCTGGACCCAGAGAAGCACTGTCCTTAGCTGCCAGCCGAGAGCAATCCTGCACCACCTTGGAAGCCTGCGCTGTGTTCTTATAGGTTGCAGTCAAGCACAGGGCATTCCATAAGAAATCAAGGGACATAACAGCTCCCTGGTAAATGCCATGGCGTGAGCACCGGATGCAATACAATAGAACTCTATGAAAGCATCCCCGTGGATGTACTAGCAGACACAGGTTTACCCGGATTTGAAACGTTTGTTACCTGCTTGCTAAGGATCATTAGCATAACTATGAACTTCGTAGGGGATGGATGATTGGACACTTTATTTGTGGCAGTCAGGCCAGATGATTAGCCATCTCACTGCTTCGAATGCCAACTTGAAACCTTCAAGCAGAGCATCAGATGATGCAAAGACCTGCTGATATCAGTAAAGAATAGAAAGTGTCGTTGGCCACTGAACAAAACTCCAACGGGCTTGATCAAACAGTCGCCCAAGGAACTGTTAAGGGATTGAAATGGAGGAGAAGACAGGACAGAACGATGGACTATCAACATTCACAGCAGACAGAGGAACCATTTGCCGAGACTCGGGCCTCAGCACAAAATCAACAACAGTGGAAATACTTTATGCACAGTTCTTTGATGCGGCGCCCAGATCATTCTTCACAGAGAAGAAGAAGAAGAAGAAGAAGAAGAAGAAGAAGAAGAAGAAGTCGAAGAAGAAGAAGAAGTCGAAGAAGAAGAAGAAGAAGAAGAAGAAGAAGAAGAAGAAGAAGAAGAAGAAGAAGAAGAAGAAGAAGAAGAAGATGATGATGATGATGATGAAGAATAAGAAATGTTTGTTTTCATTGTAAACGCACTGCCTTCAGTTGTGCCGTTTTTGACTCCACCCCTTCTCGTTTACCCCAACGGACTGAAATAAATATGAGAGAGAGAGAGAGAGAGAGAGAGAGAGAGAGAGAGAGAGAGAGAGAGAGAGAGAGAGAGAGGGGGGGGGCAAGGTGGAGGCTTCATGCATAGACAGAACGTTAAATTAATACATATGCTCGTTTTTGGCATCGATGCCTTCACGAGCATGAAAATAGACGGACGTGCTGGCGCTATCAGATTGAGAGAGAGAGAGAGAGAGAGAGAGAGAGAGAGAGAGAGAGAGAGAGAGAGAGAGAGAGAGAGAGAGCAGAGAGAGAGAGAGACAGACAGACAGACAGACGGACAGACGGACAGCGAGACAGACAGAAACAGAGAGACAGAGACAGACAAACAGAGAGAGAGAGAGAGAGAGAGAGAGAG
>CM031597.1:80625179-80631591 GCA_018398815.1 Conus ventricosus
CTGATCTCCACTCCAGTGAGCAAATTCAACGTGCGCTTCCAGAGTGGTAACCTACATGTACATCTTTACAAACAGTTGTCACATATTCTAGTTTTAACCTTTGCAGTTATCAGGCTGTTCATGAGAACAGCCTCCTGCCAGATTTAGCAAAATGAGCAAAGAGAATGCTGCTCTCTGGATGGGAGGGTGGTATTGATGCGAGGGGGAGTTGCGCCAGGGATTCCGAACACACATCCCCCCCCCCCCCCCCCCTCATCTCCTTTAAAAGAAAGAAGCCCCTTGAAGACTATGCACGTACCCCTACCCACCATCACCCAATAACCCGCTTCTCCCTCTCCCCCTCAAAAAAAAAAATCACAAATAAACACCTCTTTATCGATATTGAAGATAATGTGCGGAGTATGCAGAATGTTGCTTCCCCCCCCACTCCCACCCCTTCCCCCCCCCCCCCCCCCCCCCCCCCCCCCCCGCCCGTTTTCTCCCCCCATCCTCTTCTACTCCTTTTACCACCGTCTGCCACAGCACTTTTGGTCGCTAAACCTGATTGGAACAAAGCTTGAACAATTAAAAAAAAAAAAACCCAACTGACTGCGTATGAAACGTGCACTCACAACATGCGACAACCCAGACACAAGACACATCACTTGGCGCCGTATGTGATCATTGGAAACAGCAGCAACGGTACATTGTTGTCTTGAAGATTTTTGCTACTGTTTATTCTGTATTCCCTCCCCCTTCCCTCCCAACGCACACACACACACAATCACACACACGCGCGCGCGCGCGCGCACGCACGCACACATACATCTCTCCCTCCCAACACACACACACACACACATTACCAAACGCACACACACACACACACACACATTACAAATGCACACACACACACACAGACACACACACATTACCAAATGCACACACACACACACATTACCAAACGCACACGCACACACACACACACAGAGTGAGACACACACACACACACAAACAAACACACACACACACACACACGTACGCAAAGTTGAATGAGAACCTATTTGAAAGGAGAGCTCAGTAGCAATGATCCATTGCAGTACTGGTGCCAGCCAGTCTGCCGACTACTGAGGGAGGAAAAAAGACAGCGTGGAAAAGAAACCCAAAGCAACACAATACCATGTACAGAATTTCCCCTATCTTGTAACCTGATTACGTGTTTTATAGACACGTAAGAGAAATGTGACAATGGAGAGGGGATCAATAGCCATTCAGCAGATTGAAACGGAGGAAGATTGAGCACATTTTGCGGGCAAGCCGTTTACCAGAATTAATTTAGCTTCCTAGACGTTAAACTGATCTAAAAATAGAAGACTGGCGATTAACAGTCTCCGGTAGGTGCCAACAATCTCACGATGGCATTCTCTCCTGTTTTTTTTTTCCCCTTGTGTGTGCGTGTGTGTTAGCGTGCGTGCGCGCGCGCGCGCCGATATGAAACCCTGCCTCCCCTCTCCCTCCTCTCCAAGAGACCCATCTTATTCCAATTCTCTCATAAAGGCACATCATGAAGCAACCCACGAGAAGGGACACTGCACTGTGGGTTGAGTCATATCATAGGGATGGTCAGTGGTGCTTGTCCTGAACAAACATACACAATATACCATCTGCTAAGCTTCCAGATGACCAGAATAGTGACGTAAGCTTAAACATTGATGCTACAGTGAACACTCTCCCTGAGGGACGCGCCACCAATACAGAGGCGAGTTTCACAGACGCAAAAACTCCAAAGGTGGCCGGCTTATCCTAGCGGCAAGGGATCTGTGAGGTGTGGCGAGTACAGAAACAGGTGCAAAACAATTGAAATAGGTAATCCGACTACTTCAAACTCTTCTTACTGTTGAAGGGTCAGCGTTTGAACACTTTATAATAATTATACCAGTCATAGAACGTTACCACTTTTCGTGCACCCTTCACAATACGTTACAACTATCGGCCATTTTTCTCCCGCATGTGACAGAAGTACCCCAGACAATCTAGCAACCTCTCTCCATTCCCTTGCCCGTTCACGGCAATATCGGGCAATGACTGCTGACACTCGCCAAGAAAGCGAGAGTTCTCGCCACCTCGCCTCCAGGAAAGGATTTTTAGGCCCCTTCACCAGCATTGTGATCTTAACGACGATGGCAACTTGACATAAACTTACCCAAGCCAAACGGTTTCAGACAGGGAATTAATACTGAAGTCACTGCTACCACGGAGCACGGAATTTGAAATTTCTTTTTCTTCTTCCCTTTTGTTGTTGCTGTCTTATGTTCATCATCACTGAGAAAAATGCTTTCATTTTGGGATGAAACTTCATGATAGACATTCATCGATAATACATCCTGGCGTCAGTCAAAGCCAGTGGGACCACAGAATGGTATGTTCGGACCAGAGAGAGAGAGAGAGAGAGAGAATGTCTTACGCAAGCAGGCAGGACAAGGGGGCTCACTCGCATCAAACTAAGAAGATTAATCGTGGGTTGTACGAAACTAGTAAGCTCCCTTTACATGTATGGAAACTTGAGCGAATGCGTGCACATTCTCCGTCCATGTTTCGAGAGGGCAATTCATCTGAATGTAGCAGCGATCAGCTTATAGGTCCACATGTGTTCATCAGTTTATTTCTTCTCTCTCTCTCTCTTTCTGCGTGTGTGTGTGCACATGCGAGTGTGCATGCATGCGATTTGGTAACTTACAACAATGAATATGATTAATCAGTTTGGCGCATTTGGTCACTTTAGGTGTCTTTTTCAAATTGGTAGATCTTACTCATTTCAAAGTTACAGCTTTGAGGCTGTTGCCATGATTTCCTAATAAAGTCTAACATTCAATTTGTCTTTATGATGGAGCTAATAATGAATTTTTACCGAGTATTGATGTTCAAAAAATCAAAAGGACTTTACATCTCCACGTAAACGTTACTGGCCCAAAACCCAATAACAAGTTACAGATAGTTTCGTTAAAAGCGGTGAATTGGATACATAAAAATTCAGACAAGCAGGTTAAACATGAACATACACAAAACTCACGACAAACATGTACGGAGACTATCATTGCCAGCTGGGCTTGGTTGATAATATAAGGTTCTGAGTACGGTCTAGTAACATTGCACACACACACACACACATAATTCCCATAACATTTTTGTCATAATCCTCACTGACTAAAGAATAAAGACGGAAAAAAAAAGTGTCAGCCTCAGAGAGATTAAGAGCCATTCAAAATCTTAGTGTGATACCAGAACCACAGGAGAGCCACCATCAGCTGAGCATGTCATTTTACACCTGGTAATAGGTACAACAGTATAATCTTCTGCTAGTACAGACACTAAGCCCCTGTGAAGAAGACTTGAAACTGAAGCAGATTGTTGGAAACTGAGACCCTCAAGGGGTCTTGAGAGGAGACAGTCAATGTCACCCTTCTACAAGAGAATCTGTACAGGTCTACCAAGGCTCCGTGGTAGACCATCCATTTTATCATAAGGAGCCAGCCTCCAAGCATAAAAAGAAGAATCCATGGAAGAAAAAATGTTTTGTGTCCTTCATGCCTGTGACCACAGTGACGTTAATTATGATTTCCCTCCTACATTCATGCCTATGGTGGGTCTGTGCATCCTCAGTGTTGTCCGAGAATTGCCACTGGGTCCACTCCATATCTTAGTTTGTTCTTTCACAAATCATTGTCAACAGCAGCAGAGCTCAGCAT
Organism: Conus ventricosus; assembly: GCA_018398815.1. Taxonomy (NCBI): domain Eukaryota; kingdom Metazoa; phylum Mollusca; class Gastropoda; order Neogastropoda; family Conidae; genus Conus; species Conus ventricosus. The sequence goes on from CM031597.1 coordinate 80,628,902, forward strand.
CCTCCCATACAAGCTAAATTAAACAGGCACCAACCAGCACATCATGTGCAGGATCTCCTCGAGTAACTAACCTCATGGCAATCTGACATCAGTAACTCCCAGAGGGCTGTTGGACCCAGGACTGCGACAGGATGGGCCTGGATGTAGAATGCTCAGGAACAGTGGCTTAGGATAATGCAACCAGGAGGCATAAAGTGAAGACAGACCCATTGTCCACCCCCTCAGACAAAAACAAACCCCACAACCCCTGAACAACTACAACACACATGCCACATAGTCCAAAAGATGTACCTCAATATTTTCATCACCTCCAGACTGACATATACATAACACTCACATTAATGATAATAATGTTTATTGTCCATTTATGAAATATTTCATTGTGGGAACATTTTGCTTCTTAACATAGCATGTCACATGTATATTCATGTACCAATCAGTGAATTTCACCATTTACACAGATAAAGGCAAGACAAAGTAAGGTCTGGTTCAAACCTTCCCCTTCTCATGCCCATTCAATCATTTTATCACAACCATTCACCCATTACAATCACCATCACTAGGCAGACTTGCCTGCAAAATCGTAGCTCAGTGACAACATTCCTGGCAAAAAAAAAAAGGGCACCCGACAAGTTGACTCAAATGATAACTGATTATCTGCAGAAATTCAAAGTATCTGAGGAAAACGTCAGTTCAGCTACCTTGCCTCACTGACATATCTGTTACTGCAATGCTTGCATGACTGTTTTGATCAAGCAGTATCACAGTAAAATGTGTTTTGCACAAGTCAGAGGTATTAAAAGTGTCACGAGTTTGTCACGAGGCCTACGACGTTCGACCCACCTAGGGTGGCGGGATTACTTATTTGTTTATTGTCGTTGCTGTTGTCGTGTATCCGTCCCTTAGGGTGGCTTGTGGTGCAGTTGCACCTTGGTGTGGTTCAGCTCAACTTCGGCTTGCTTTCTCTCTCTCTCTCTCTAATTCCACCGCCCGTGTTATTTCATCCTGCAAGTCACGGGTGGCCGGAACCTTTCTCTCGAACTTTCTGTCTTCGGCCTCTCGCCTGTCTTTTTACCTGTCGCACGTGCTTCGTTTCTTTTAGTTTGAAGTTGCTCACTCTGTGACGCAGCATGGAAAATGTTGGCCGCCATTGCTGAGGGAGGTTAGCTTTTCACTCGAGCGGAAGATGTCTCTGGGGCCCTGCTCCAGTCCTGGTTCTTTTACCTTATCGTCGAGAGTACAGTCATTACTTTCAATTCCCTGCATCGGCCTGTGGGAGAGGGACATCATTTCTTCTGTTTCCGCATCTTCGCCTCTGTCCTCTCGACGGGACAGAGGGTAAGAGAGTCCTTTGACCCGCCTCTTCGGGGTCACCCACGGGTAGCTGGTAAGCATCAGTTTCGTGGTCTGTTTGTTTTGATTTGTTGTTGTTAGCCGGCTTAGTCTTCGCTTTTGCGCAATTTCTTTTGTTTTCGAAATTGTAAGAGAAATATTGTGTGAGCCTTTTCTCTGGTTAATTCCTCTTTAACCTGGCCATTCTAAATTATTTCCAAAATTCTTTTTCCTGTTTATGTATCTGGTGATGCGGTAGTCGGTGGGGAAGGGAGAGAACCTGGTGATTAGGGTTGGAACTTGCTTGGGGCTCGCTCGTCCGCCCCTGTCACATTCGCCCGGGCTTTTATCCTTCGGCCACCGTCTGTTTGTGTGTGCAAGGAGAACGAGTTTTATGTTCCAAGCGTGCGTACGCATGATTTGTCGTTTCGGATGCGTGGTTGGAGATTTTTTGTTATTTTGAAATGTGTTTATAAAATGTTTACAATTATGGGCCCTTGAATTACTATTTGCAAATGTGGTGGAAATTATTAAGCGATGGTCGCTGTGTTGATTTATTTCCTAAGAAGGAAAACGTTAAGCGTGAGTGAGAGAAGGGTGAAGATAATTCATATTTGTTTTATAACCTGTTGATTTAATGCAGTCTTTTACCTGCATCGTGTGAGAAGATTGATTCAATGGGTTTCTGTGTGCGTTGAATACACTTCCCCTCGCCCATCATGCGAGTGGCTAAGACTTGACAGCATGGTCAGACGGTACTGACGGCAGGGTTCCAGTACCCTTCTTCCTTCCTCCTTCCTTCTTCTTTTCCTCCTCTCCGACCTCCTCCCAGCTACGTCCCCCCCCCTCCCGGGGGCTTCACCCGGAGCACGAACTGGTTTGGTGCCACGTGCTGGTCGAGGCCACTTCTGGCTGAGACCACGGGCGAGATGGTGCCACGCGCTGGTCGAGGCCACGCCTTGGTCGGGACCGTGGACTGCTAGGGGAGCCCCGCCGTCTCGACTGGCCGGCCTGGAAACCCCCCTCCAGGACCTCCAGTTAACAGCTACGTTCCCCCCCCCCCCCCCCCCCCCCCCGGGACACGCTCTTCACTGCCCGTTGGGAAGTTTGTGGGTTGTCGGCTTTGGGCGACTCCCTGCGAGAACCAACCGGCTCGGAGCACCTAGTGCGACAGGGTGCTCCCTGCGGACTTGACAGGGCAGGATTGGACACTCCGTGGTGTGAAAGGTCAAACTGGAAAATTTCTTTATAATGTGACATGTCATATTGCGGGAAAGCTGTAATGTGTTGTGTACGCGTAGGTGAAAATTTATTATAATCGTGCATGTTTGGGGGTGGGAGTGCTTGGACTGTTCTGG
>CM031597.1:80649743-80657243 GCA_018398815.1 Conus ventricosus
GCTTATTTTGTTGCATTTCGGTAGATTCAGGTTCAGTGTCCATCTCATATTAACTATGTCTTGACAGGTGTTATGGAGCAGTCAGTATGAAACTCCAAGGCCGCCCACCGAAAGAGACACTGCACTGCTGCTGAGCCACTTCGGTGGGGTTCAGTGGTAATGCCTGAGCTTATGATCTTAGAGTAAGCAGGCCTCTGCCTCAGCTTAATGTAGGGAGCTGTACAGTGTTGGAGTGCTCCTTTTGGGAAATTGTCACTGTATCTCTCCAGGTCGAAACGCATCGTGTCTGTACTGTGTTTTGATTTGTTTGTTCCATTCGTTTCGCTGCCTGAAAACATTGCTTTTATCCTCTCCCTATAGTGATAGTCCTTTGAGTCTGTTGATACACGAACTTTTCATGTGTGAGGGAGAAATCAAACTTGAGTTATAACTAGAAACAGTACCTCCAGGAGCACGGATTATCAGATGCTTTGTAGAGACCAATTTGTATGAAAATAACTACAACGATGCTATGGGATTCCTTTTTGGTCCGAGACTCCATGACAGCGTTGTGCTCTATTCCCCCCCCCCTCTCCTCCCCCCCCCCCCCCCCCCCCCCCCCCCCCCGTCATAATATATACCAAGGTTAAACAGGCCTTATAAATCTAGACGTTTGAAATCTCTGTAATGAAGTTTGAGCAACAAGAGAATGAGAATCACCGTATGGTTTCAGTATTCTGAATTTTGAGCAACATTCCGAGATTGATCTGTTTAGTGATTGAGAATCACTGCATGGTTTCAGTTTTCCAGTTCGAGCATTATGTGCAACATACACAACAAGCAACAAAAGTGAGGCGTTTGCCTGGAATCAGACCCTCTAAACAGTGGTAAACAAGGGACCGGCCTGTCTGCCGTACATAATGTCATGGCAAATAACAAAGGAACTCTCAGGATGCCAGGTTTCCAAATTGATCTGAGCACAAAGGAGTGGCTTGATAACGTCAGTGTTGTAGCCAGGCGATGTTTCTGGTTCCAACACTCAAGCACAGAGCACACAAGAAGGGACAGAATTGCAGCAGTCAGCCATCGAAGAAAACCATGGCTCCAAACAGTCCCCGAGGGGAAGTGACTGTCAATCGCGTCTGCTGTGTACTTGGTCAGTGACTGATGAGGGAAGGATCCACAGACACAGAGCGCCTGTGGGCAGAATGGTCTATAATCCACAAAGGCACCAACGACTGATAGGAATCAATCACAGTGATCACATTTCTTGCTGCTGGTATTGACCCAACGCTGTCAAAAGGGAGAGAAGCCTAAAATCGCATAATATTCAAACACTCAGTAATAAGTGTATCATACGGTAGTCATACGAACGACACCAGGCAATAAAATGGTAATGTCTTCCCAATATAGTCGTCACCAAACAAACGGTCGGCCTTGTTATTAGCTTCCCCTGATACAGCAAAGTGGAGGCTGATGTAGAAATGGCATCGCAGCGCTGCTAATCTCAGAACATGCCTCCAGCGAGGTAATATTACTCGAATCGTTCTTCAGACGCTGATGGGATTGGAGGACATTGAACGTGATAGCACACCAGTCCATCCTACAATAGAAAAAAACAACAACTACAATCCCCCCCCCCCCCCCCCCCCCAAAAAAAAAAAAAAGATTAAAAGGGGTAAAACAAAACAACCATTCACCTCCAGGCTGCAAAACAAACAGGCTCAATATTTCAAAAGGTCAAAAGCTCTAGAGGATCAAAAAAAGAAAAAGGAAAAACAGAATCCAAGAATAAAAAAAACAGATGACTCGAACGGAAGCAAAATGACAGGACAGAAATGAAGATAAAACAAGGGAGATAAACCACTGTGGAACAGAGGCATTACCGGGCGCCACATTTTGCACAAACGAGGAGATATTACAGGAATAAACGGGGAACACACACACACACACACACACACAAGCAACTTTATTTAAGAGAAACCAGTGTTAGCGAGAGAGAATTATGGTCCACAGCACCGGAAGCATTTATCAGTGACAGAAACCAGTGGTATCGCCCCATCTCGCAGTTATCTAATCCAGGCACGAGCCACCGGAAATGGCCACAAGTGCTGAAGTCATTAACTCTTCATTATCGCCGGCATCAACAGATTCGGCTCCAATTCGTCATCTATTTCCACGAAGAGCTGTCAAGGGACTGCACTCCCCTAAGGCTGATCTTTAAACTACCTTTCATAACAATTGTTCTGGTGGTCAACCAGGTCCCGGAGATAGGGACACACCTGCAGAGTTGGTTAGGAAATTGGAGCAACACTGTGGGAGACGCATCTGCTAAATGGATATGGAACTCACCTATTTTATTGCTTTCTTCCTCTCTGCACCCATAGCACTCTCATTTCCGGGTGGAAGCCGACCCTTTCCGAAAAAAAAGTCACAAACAGGTCATAAACGCTACTTATGAGACTCAAACCCACAACCTCACAGACCGCAAGGCCACGACGCTGGCCACTTCACCATGGAGTTTTGGTTGTGATGAAGATTACATATCCAGCGTTTTACTTATACATGACCATGATAAATTCAACAGATGCATATCTACATAACCAGGATAACACCATCATCACATTAAATTCATCAATGATTACACAGACCTTTCATGAATATTGAGTTATCTGACTCTTGTCTACGTCAATTATCCGTAATAACATAAATGTAGGCATCCTTCAGTCTCGGAAGACTATGGAGTTGCGCTCCAGGTGTCTATTCTGGTACAGCGACGGGTGTGGCTGGCCAGTCCGACGCGGGAATGACAGTCCCTGTGGCAGAGGGCACAGATGAAGTCTGACGCTGGTTTGTCTGCCTAGGCTGCAGCCTTTCTTCTCATTCTCTTTACCCCGTGCTGCTGAGCGAGTGTCTCTTCGCACTTGGGGAGACCTTTCTGCACAGTCTGTCTCCAGGCTGACCGTTCGAGGGCTGTTGCTTCCCAGTTGTTCTGGTCGATGGTCAACGCCTTTAGGTCCTTCTTGCACACGTCTTTGAATAACGTAAATAAAGTGAATAATATCATACGGTTTTGCTGCAAGTTGGCGAGAACAACGGCATCTGTTTCAAATAATTAGCATTTTCCGTATCACATTGCATTTAAGTTTTGTTTGCGTGTTTGTGTGTTTTTAGCTTCGACATTGTAGACAAATGAAGAGACAGTAATGGGGCGGTATTTTTTCACAGATCACAGATCACAGATGCGCACAATACTCACTTATGCACTCTGTCTGTCTGTTTGTATGTCTGTCTGCCTGTACGCGCATGCGCATACACACATATATACACACACGCACTTGTGTGTGTGTGTGTGTGTGTGTGTGTGTGTGTGTGTGTGTGTGTGTGTGTGTGTGTCTGTGTGTCTGTGTGTGTGTCTGTGTGTGTCTGTGTCTGTGAGCGTGATAAACAGGGCAGTGGACTACTGGAGGAAAACAGATTTGAGAATGAATCGAAAAACGAAATATTAGAGTGAAACACATGTAAGCAATCAATCCTGTCCCAGAAGACTTGACAATTTAGAAAGAACATCGAAACAGAGAGAGAGGAAGCAAACAATCTTTCTTAGTGTATCAGCGTGTTTCTGTGTGTCTGTGTGGATGGTCCTATGGGAATATCAAATTTCCCTTAGATCCGAATGCTTGTTTAAGAACACGCCGCTCCCCTGACGGGGATGGGGAAAGGGCATGGTGATGGTGGTGGACGGGGGGGGGGGGGGGGGGGGGGGGGGGGGGGGGGGGGGGGGGGGGGGGGGAGGGGGGAGGGGGAGCGGACGATGCACACATGGGCGCATGGCTGTCTTACTCTCAAGGAAACTATTGTTTTAGCCTATTCTAAGAACGTGTTCAAATCGCAGTTCCTCATCTTCAGGCAAAAACAGATGGCAGACAGACAGATGCACATACACACATTTAATTATGATTACGCGCGCGCGCCCGCGCGACTTTATATATATATATATATATATATATATATATATATATATATATATATATATATATATATATATATATAGAGATGAATATAACCAAAGAGCCTAAAATGATTTTAAAAGTGCTCGACCCCTTGGGGAGCAACATTTGTCAATGATGTTAAAAAGGAAGGTTAAAACTCAAGGTTAAAACTCGACAAATTTGTTTCTAGCGGCGTTGCGCTGTCATCAGGATGGTCTCTGTTTGCCCACCGCCGATGTTATATAGCGTGTGGGCTCACGTTTGCGGTTGTTTGCACGTGCGGGTTGGCTGCACGTGTTTTTTGGGGCTTTCAGGTTTTTGTTTTGGATGTGTTCACTAACAACGATTTCCATTTATGCCTGCAGTTGTTTACTATTTCTGTTTTGGTGTTTAAAGTTGCTAAGTGTGGTTTGCATAGTATTAACCATTTTTCAGTTAAACATAGGTTGCACCTTTTTGAAACATTGCTGTATGGTGATGCTCTTTTTATGATTTTCCAGGATATATTGTAGCTTGTTTTTGCGTCTTTAAGTTTCCAGATATATTTGCTCAGTTCTGTTTGGTTTTTATATTTTTCTTTATTGAATGACTGTTTGTGGTTTGCATATCTGGTTTTGAAGTGGTTTTCAGTGATCCTATGTATGTTTCTTTTTCATTTTCTGATGTTACAGTGGCCTGGTATACAATGTTGTTGTGAGACATTTATTGTGTAGTGGGCACTGCTCCTTTCTCGTGCAATTGCAAGATTTCCTTTCTTCACCCTTCTTTGCTGTGTTGATTTTCATTTTGTTGGATGCGTCAATCAGGTTTTTGAGGTTGGGCATACATGAGTACGATAGTTTGACAGTGCTTTTGTTAAATATTTTGGACAGTTTGTGCTCTTTTGGAAATGAAGTTGCTAGGATTTTGAAGAATTCTTTCCCTATGTTTGTTTTGAGTTTCCGTCGTATGGGGGGTTATACCATATGATTTTTCTTTTCCTATTTTTCTTGCTTTTATTTGTGTTGTTGTCCGGGTTGTATTGTAGTTTGTAATTGTATCCACTTGTTTGTAGTGCCTCCTGTATTCCACTGCTGCATTGTTGAACACTCTCTCATTGCATGACAGGTTTGATAGTCTCTTGTTTATGCCATGGGGTATGGTCTTTGATACAGATGGTGGATGGTTACTTTTGGTGTGTACATAAAGAGGTGTATCGTTGGGTTTCTTGTATGGTTTATATATATGGTTGTTGAGATCCAGTGTTATGTCTAAGTAGTTCACTACCTTTTTGTTTGCTTCAATAGTGATCTTTAAGTTGTGGTTTTGGAAGATTTTGCATAGTTCTTTCTTCTTGTTTTCGATGGTTCTTGGGTTGTTTGTTAGTGCAGCAAGGCCATCGTCTCTGTACAGTCCGACTTGTTTTCCGAGTTTTTTTCTTGATGTTGGACAGCATGAATAGTCCGACCAGTTCACATGTTTCTGCACCATCATATGAACCCATGGTTACGTCGAATGTTGAGTTTCTGTTGGTTTTCCTGATCCAGGTTTCATTTCTGCTGTGTAGTAATGTTTTCTTGGTGTGGAGAATGATTTCCATTTCTGACCCTGTTATGTCTGTGTGGTTACTGGCAAACTTCAGGGCTTTGGAGAGTAGTTCCTCATCTATGGATGGGTAAAAGTCTACTATGTCAAATGTGATAAATACTGTATTACTTTGTTTATTGAGTTTTTTGAACCATTGGATAACTTCGTATGTGTTCTTCCAGAGGTTGTAATCAGAGTTTGATTTTATGTCCTTTGTTATTTTTTCCAGAATTTTCTTGCTTATTTTGCCTAATTCAGATTTCGATGGGTTTATTAGTCTGCATGTTGGATTGTTATGAAAGTTGGGTTTGTGGTCTTTGAGTGTTATGAAAGCTTCTTTTGTTGCTGTCGCTTCTATCCTGTCACTTAGGTCTATGCGCTCTGCAAGTTCTTTATCTTTAGTGCGGATACTGTCATGTATATTTTTGTCAGCTTTTTTGTAGTTTTTCTGGATGTTTTTGTCAAGGAGTTGAGAATATCTTCAAAATCCTAGCAACTTCATTTCCAAAAGAGCACAAACTGTCCAAAATATTTAACAAAAACACTGTCAAACTATCGTACTCATGTATGCCCAACCTCAAAAACCTGATTGACCCATCCAACAAAATGAAAATCAACACAGCAAAGAAGGGTGAAGAAAGGAAATCTTGCAATTGCACGAGAAAGGAGCAGTGCCCACTAAACAATAAATGTCTCCACAACAACATTGTATACCAGGCCACTGTAACATCAGAAAATGAAAAAGAACATACATAGGGATCACTGAAAACCACTTCAAAACCAGATATGCAAACCACAAACAGTCATTCAATAAAGAAAAATATAAAAACCAAACAGAACTGAGCAAATATATCTGGAAACTTAAAGACGCAAAAACAAGCTACAATATATCCTGGAAAATCATAAAAAGAGCATCACCATACAGCAATGTTTCAAAAAGGTGCAACCTATGTTTAACTGAAAAATGGTTAATACTATGCAAACCACACTTAGCAACTTTAAACACCAAAACAGAAATAGTAAACAACTGCAGGCATAAATGGAAATCGTTGTTAGTGAACACATCCAAAACAAAACCTGAAAGCCCAAAAAAACACGTGCAGCCAACCCGCACGTGCAAACAACCGCAAACGTGAGCCCACACGCTATATAACATCGGCGGTGGGCAAACAGAGACCATCCTGATGACAGCGCAACGCCGCTAGAAACAAATTTGTCGAGTTTTAACCTTGAGTTTTAACCTTCCTTTTTAACATCATTGATATATATATATATATATATATATATATTATATATATATATAATATATATATATATATATATATATATATATTATAAGAGCAAGCTTTGTTTATAATTGAATATTTCATGCAGTCATTGCAACGCCAAGCTGTTCTGTAAGTTGCTGGAATGGTGCTCGGTACTTATCCTTGGAATTTATTAGTTTATTGAAATTTAGTCCCTTGCGGATTCATTCCAAGAACTGGCCCTCAGCACTTGTGTCTTAAGAGGTTATCTTTTTATATTTTCTACTTTTCACAAGAAAATGTAGCTTGTTTTGCTCTTTCATGATTTTCTTTTGCTTCTTAGGTTGCACCTTTGGTTGGTTTTTTGAAAACTCAACAAACATACTACTGTATTGCATGTCACGGACAAAAAAAGGAAACAACCCAACTTGGGAGTCGCCAACCAATTTGTCTGGACATAAGTCCAAACGCCAGACATCTTGGCGCCACGTAGACCGGGCCCATGGTTCGGATCCGGCCAATTAAGCTTAGTGGAGAGGTTTCACCGAGACGGTCCGACCCACCCAGACTGACTAAGCCGTTTTGACCGGCGCCTCGATGTCTAGCGAGACGAGTCGCAGAGCCGAGCTCAGGCTCATCTAGCCACTTTGTGGAACCAGCGTCATTGTTACTCAGACGTCGTGGCGCCTACCCAGACTCAGCTAGCCACTTTACAC
>CM031597.1:80662243-80674743 GCA_018398815.1 Conus ventricosus
TTTTCCCCTTTGGAAAAAAACCCCTTTTTTTAACCTTTTTAAAAAAGGGGGTTTGGGGGGGGGAAAAAAAAAATTTAAATTTTTTTAAAAAAAAATTTTTTTTATTTTATATATATATAAAAAAAAATTTTTTTTTTATATATAAAAATATATATATTTAAAAAAAAAAAAAAAAATTTTTTTTTTGGGGGCCTTTTTTTTTTCCCCTTGGGTTTTTTTTGGTTTTTTTTTTTTAAAATTTTTTTTTTTTAAAATTTTTTTTTAAAAACCCCCATTTTTATTTTTTTTTATTTAAATTTTTTTTTTTGGGAAAAATTTTTTTTTTTCCCGGGAAAAATTTTCCCTTTTTTTTTGTTTTTTTAATTTTTTTTCCTTTGGGGAAAAAAATTTTTTTTTTGTTTTTTTTTTTTAATTTTTTTTTTTTTTTTTTTTTCCCCCCCTTTTTTTTTTTTTTTTTGGGGGGTTTTTTTTTTTGAGAAAAAAAAGGGGGGGGGGGGGGAAAAAAAAAAAAAAATTTTTTTTTTTTTTGCCCTTTTAAAAAAAAGGGGGTTTTTTTTTTTTTTGTTTAAAAACAAAAAAAAACCCCCCCCCAAAAAAAAAAATTTTTTAAAAAATGGTTTTGAAGGGTTTTTTTTCCCGGGGGGAAAAAGGGGGGTTTTGGGGGGGGGGGGGGGTTTAATTTTTTTTTGGGGGGGGAAAAAAAAATTAGAACCCCGGGGGGGGGGGGGGGTTTTTTTTTTCCCAAAAAACCCCCCTCCCCCAAAAATTTTTTTTGTTCCCTTTTTTTAAAAAAAAAGGGTTTAGGAATTTAAAACCCCCCTTTTTTTTAAAAAAAAAATTTTTTGGGGGTTTTTTTTTTTTGGGGGGGGGGGGGCCCTATATATATATATATAAATTATATAATTTACATATATATATATATATTATTTTTTTTTAAATCAGGAATAACACGTTGTTAAGTGTTAGACTTTCAGTGAATATATTATTTCCGCTTTTGTTATTAGTTCTCACATAACTGAGATGGGTTTCAGTCTGGAGGAATGTGAGAGCAGATTCAAGCACTATAATACAGAAGTGATGAACGTGAACGTGTACACACATTCTACAATATTTGGATAATTGCCTACTAGACAAACTTTCATGTGTTTGCATTTTGATGTGTGTGTGTGTGTGTGTGTGTGTGTGAGAGAGAGAGAGAGAGAGAGAGAGGAGAGAAGAGAGAGAGGAGAGAGAGAGAGAGAGAGGAGTTAGTTCTGTCAAACCGTCTATCTCTCCAGCCAAAATCCAAGAGAGACTAGTGGTAGCTGAGAAGCTAAGGAACACCTCTTGCATTGGTCTGGAGATACTGAATGAAAACGATGCCTCTTCGAGCCGACACCGCTGAGGTCAATGTCTTGTGGAGCAATGACCAATGAAATGGCTCGGCTGTCGAATCTCTGCACAGACGAGAAGTGGGATTGGATGGAAGTGGGAGGGGTGTAAGTGTGATTGGTGGGGATGGTGGAGGAGTTGCATGGGTGTCAGGGAAGTAGATACAGCTGAGAGACTCGGCGGTGAAAGGGATTTGTACGTGCTGGCGGACCAATTGGATGATGGACTGAAGATTACTAACACCCCCTCTCCCCCCATTTTCCCACTGCTTCCTCTGTACTCCTTCCCAACCTCATCACGTTCCAGTCAGTTCTACCCTGTCTCCACCTCTCATTGTATATATATTTATGTGTGTATGTGTGTGTGTGTGTGTGTGTGGGGGGGGGGGGGGGGGGGCGCATGCGTGCGTCAAATGTGTGTGTGTGTGTGTGTGTGTGTGTGTGTGTGTGTGTGTGTGTGTGCGCGCGCGCATGCGTGCCCGTGTGTGTGTGTGTGCGCGCGTGTGTGTGTACATGAGTGTGTATGAATGTGTGTGTGTGTGTGTGGTGTGTGTGAGTGAGTGAGTGAGTGAGTGAGCGAGCGTGTGTGTGTGTGTGTGTGTGTGTGTTGTGTGTGTGTGTGTGTGTGTTGGAAGGGTGTGGGCATGTGTGAATGTATGCATGCACGTGCGTTTGTACGTGCGTGCGTGCTTGTGTGCATATGTATGTATGTGCACGTATGCACTAGGGCGTGTGTGCGTTTGTACTTGTGTGTGTGTGTGTGTGTGTGTGTGTGAAAAGAAAAGCTTCATTTATGAGCTGTGGTAGCCGTAACCAGATGTCCTGCTATTGCTTGAGAACAGTTTGAATGCTCCAACAGCTCGCACAACTCACGGGTGTTAAGTGATTGCCAGTTTTCATCTTACTTAGTGAGACTACGGCTCGGTTGATTGATGCTGTTGGCCGAAGAGATGGAAAGGAGCAAAATAGAACTGTCAACGCAGGGCAGTGTTTCATCATGGCATGACTAACTGGCTGCCAACTGGCAGTGAAGGCCTGAATAGCTTAGTGGAGGAGGTTAAATTCTTTCCCTTTTCTTCTCTTTTAAAGCAAGGGGAGAAAATAGGTGAACACCTCTCTCTCTCTCTCTCTCTTCTCTCTCTCTCTCTCTCTCTCTCTCTCTCTCTCTCCTCCTCTCTCTCTTCTCTCTCTCTCTGTATATTCCTTTCTTTCTTCTCCCCCCTCTCTTTTTTCTTCTCTGTTTCTCCATCTCTCTTTTCTTTCGCTCTTTATTTTTCTTCTCACTTTCTTTTTTTCTCTCACTTTTTTTTCGAATCCTTATGCCTCTAATTTCCTTTCTGTCTGTGTGTCTGTCTCGCTGTCAACCAATCGCTCGATCTATCCATCTGCGTGCGTTTAGCAGTCAGCCAGTCTGTCTGCCAGCACGTCTGCCTGTCTGTCAGTTGGTCGGCCTATCTGTCTGTCTGTCAACGTCAACACTAAACTACGTGTATGCCGAACACTTCATCGTTCTTCTTCAGATGATGGACAATGAAACAACGTCACATTAATGGTTAACATGTATATTAGGTTCCTAACAAGGCGACAAAAAAGAAAGCAAAACTGAGCAACAAGTATAACAGCAAAAACAACAACAACGACAACACACACACACACACACACACACACACACACACACACACACACACACACACACACACACACTCGAACGAACTATCTCCATTTCCCCCCCACTCCACATTATGCTGAGTCTTTTCCCTTTCTTCTCCTGTCCCTGCCCCTCCGCATCCCCTCCCCTTCTCCCTCCACCCCCTGCCTTCTTTCAGCTACCCCTCATATAGTTCGGAAACGTCGTGGTGTGGAAAACGGAAGGAACGCAGCAGGCTTTCCGCATAGCAAACAGTGTGGGCTTCAATCACAGACCTTGTACCAAAGGTACCTCCCCTTCAACCTTTCCCCCTCTCACAAGAACCCAGCCCTACCCCCCAGCAAGATCCTTCATCAACACCATCATCACCACCACCACCCCTGTCCCTTCTTTTGAACAAACGCTCCCTCCCTGTCCTCCCCCAAGTCTTCTTCTCCTATCTCAAGTTGTGTAGTGGACCTGTGAGTAACGACCTCCTGAAATCCTTGAAGTTAAGTCTTTAACCCCCTGACTGCTACTGACTGGGGGGGGGGGGGGGGGGGGTTCCCCCTTTTCCCGTTTCATTGTTTTGCCGTTTGTCGTTCCGCCTTTTTCAATTTCCTCATTAGACTGGACCATATCAACCTTCCTGTTTTGCCATATGAAATTGAAAACGGAATACACACACCATACAGTTCCAAATGTATTGATAAAATCGGTATTTGAAGATAAAATGTAAGGGAGAGGGGGGGGGGAAGCTGTGTGTGTTGGGGATGGTTGGGGTGGGACTCAAAGAGAGAGAGAGAGAGAGAGAGAGAGAGAGAGAGAGAGAGAGAGAGAGAGAGAGAGAGAGAGAGAAAGAGAGCACGATAGTTTTAGAGATTGAAGAGATACCATTAGGTGTTAATCTTTTCCAGTTTCTTTTTTGTTCCAACATTGATGTGGCTGGCTATCAAACACCAACCACATATTCCTCATACAAGGAGAAAGCATGCGCCTCTGGTGTAATCCTTTCCATACTTGTATCCTTTCAGACACAGACTCAAACCGTGATGCGTCTTGTCTACTGACTTCATGTCTGCGCTGATATAGAACGACACTGAATCTCTTAAACCTGGAAAGTCATTCACAAATTGAACACAGCTCTCACTCAGATCAAACGTTTCAAAATCTGATAGAATGAATATTGATAAGAAATCACGACCAGGGCGAGCTTACAGTTCAGTTTGCACCGGTCATATGCGAGATATAGGCCATCGAAAGTGTATAATGGCGAATTGACACTAGCCACAGGTGAATCGACACTATGACCTTATGTTCAAATCCACCATGGCACTCGTCAGTGCCTTCAAAGAAAAGACGAAAAGGAATATGGTGAACTAACGAACGTGCTCGACGATGCGGGACGTTAAACTTTCTAGTTGGATGGGTAGACTGATCAGGGTATTAGTCAGATATTATCATTATTATTATTATCGGATATTAGTCACCTCCCTGTGCTTTATGACTTCTTTCATAAAGGATATTGTTTATCTTTCTTAGTGAGGTGAACCAACTATGCTTTAATAGTGATCACAAAATATATAACCACTGATCTTGCCATCTTCACTCACTGATTTGCTTTTATCAAGTGATGATGGGATTAAATGTGGTGATGTCTGTATTTGGAGATAATTCTAGAACAGTCAAACGAATCTTGAAAGGATCAAGTCTTTATTTGGAGGGAGCTGATTGGTGGATATAACTGTACTAGAGGGACATGGAGTGGTACTTGCGATAAAAAGGGAGTGAAAGGCTTAGGACAAGAACTGAGGAGGAGGAGGAGGAGGAGGAGGAGGAGAAGAGATGAACACAGGACGAGACGGAGACAGAAACTGACGTGTAAAAAGAAATGATTGATGGGTGAGGTGGTTCTAGATTGAATGCGTAATTCAGGAACAAGAGAGAGCTAAAAAAACAACAAACAACATTAAGAAACGACAAAAATAACAACAACAACAAAATGTAGCAACGACAAACAACGCAAATAACACAAACGACAACAACAAACAAGAACAACGAACAACAACAAAACGATGACACAATTAATGTTGCAGACTACAAGAAAACTACAATCACATAAGCTCCATGCTTCTCTCGTCCCTCGCCTCCTCTTTAACCCCCTGGCCCCTATAAAGGCATGCGCGCGCACACACACACACACACACACACACACACGTACACACACACACACACACACACACACACACACACACACACACACACGCACGCATACACACACGCACACACACACACACACACACACACACACACACACACACACACACACACACACACACACACACAGGTACACACACACACGCACGCACGCACACATGCACGCTTGCACGCACACATGCGCGCGCGCGCACACACACACGCACACACACACACACACACACACACACACAGCACACACACGCACACGCACACACACACACACACACACACACCACTGGAACCATCACCACTTCCTCACCACTCACAACCATCACCAGTCTTTCCCCCTCCTCTACCCCTCGGTATCTCCTCCCCTCTCCCAACCATCCCGGTTTCTGTCCACCAACCCTCTTTCAAAGCGGGAACTTCGTGGTGCGGAAAACGGAAGGGACACAGCGGGGTTTCCGCGTAGAAAACTGTGGGCTTCAATCACAGACGTTGTACCAAAGGCACCTTCCCTTCTCTCTCTTCCCCTTCCTCATCCTCTTTACTTACAAGAACCCGACCCAAGCCCCGAGCAAGACCTTCATCGCCATCATCACTACCAGCACCACCCTTTTCCCCTTCGTCGAACACCCTCCCTGTTACCCCCCCCCCCCGCCCCCCCCCCCCCCCCCCCCCCCCCCCCCCCCCCCCCCCCCCCCCCCCCAAATCTTCTTCCCCGGCCTCAGCTTGTACAGTGGACCTCTAAATAACGACCTTCTGAAATCCCTGAAGATGGGGTCTTTAACCCCTTGACTGCTTATGACTGGGAAGGGAGGGGGATATGGATGGGGCGGGAGTCTGCCTTTTGCTATTTCCGGTTTTCGCCACTTGTACTTCTGTCATTTTCAATTTTTCCATAAGAGTGGAAGTTAGAAACTTCCTATTTCGCTGTATTAAACTGAAAATGGACTACCCACACCATACACATAACCCAAATGTATTGATAAAATTGGTATTTAAAGAAAAAGGGTCAGGGAGAGGGGGAGGCTGTGTGTTTGGGGCGGGGGCGGGGGGGGGGGGGGGGGTGGATTGTTCGGGGAGGGAGTGAAAGAGAGACAGAGCGGCAGGGTTTTAGAGACTGAAGAGATACAAGTAGGTGTCAATCTTTTCCTTTTTTTTTTTTATAGTTCCAACATTGATGCATCTGGCTACTCAACCACCAACCTCATATTTCTCTTTGGAATAAAAATAAAAAGCATACGCCTCTGTTCTAATCGCTTCCAGACTTGTATCCTTTCAGATACAGACTCAAGCCATCATGCTTTGTCTCCACCGACTCCATGTCTGCGTCGATACAGAAAGACACAAACTTTGAAACCCGGCAAGTCTTCAAAAATTGAACTCGGCTCTCGGATCAAACGTTTGAAAATCTGATAGAATAAATATCGACATGAAATCACAACCAGGGCGATCTTATAGTTCAGTCTACAAAGGTACTGTGCGAAACTGAAGGCCCCAAAAAGTGTGTAATGGCGAATTGACATTGGCGATACGGTGAATCGACACTACGAGCGTCTTTTTTTTTTTTTTTTTAATATATATTTTTTTTTTTATTCAACTCCACCATGACACCCGTAGGCGCTTACAAAGGAACGGCGAGACAGAAAAAGGGCGAACTGAGGAGTGTGTTCGACGGTATGGGACGATAAAGCTCTTTATGATTAGAAGGGGTAGACAGATCATGGTATTAATCACTCCCTTGTGCTATATGACTTCTTTCCCGAAAGATATTGTTTGTTTGTGTGTTTGTTTTAAATGAGGGTAATGAATGGCGTTTTTAAAAGCGAACTCAGAGTATGTAGTCACTGATCATGCCATCTTCACTCACTGATCTGTTTACATCAAGTTTCAGTGGAAATGGGGTTAAAAGCAGTAGAGTTATTATTCGGAGATCTTTCTAGACAGTCAAAAGAGTCTTTAAGGGGAGCAAAGAATGGATGTTTGGAGGAAGCTGATCGATGGGTTCATTGTACTATAGGGATCTGGAGTGACACTGGCTGGGGAAAGGGGGTGAAAGGTTTAGGAGAAGAAATGAGAAGGGGATGAAAGAAACAGGAAGAGATGGAGACATAGACTGACAAGCTAAAAGATATTATTGATGGGTGGATACGGTTCTAGATTGGATGTATGATACAGAGAGAGAGAGAGAGAGAGAGAGAGAGAGAGAGAGAGAGAGAGAGAGAGAGAGAGAGAGAGAGAGAGAGATTTTCACAGACGTATACTCCTAGGCAGAATGTTCCAGGCATCTTTGTACAGATACGCCGTTAAAGATAGTAAGGTCGCACACAAACAACATTGTCTTTCTCAACTATCCACTCGCTGCTTGTTTGTCTCTTTCCTTTTCCAATCCTAACCCCTTCCTGTACACCCTCCCTCTGTCTGTCTGTCTGCGTGCGCGCGCGCGCGCGCGTGTGTGCGTGTGCATGTGTGCATGCGTGCTTAGATCATGCTCGTGTGTACGGGTGAAAGCATGCGTGCATATGTGAGCGTACGTGCATGCGCGCGTGTGTATGTATGTGTAAACATCTCAGGTAATTCATGTGACTCAACATCTGCAGTAAATCAATATACACAAGTGCGTTATAGCCTTTGAATGACTCGTCTGCAAGCGAGTCAGCATCTACAAGTGAGTTAACTTCTTTAAGTAAGTCAACAGTCACATGTCAGTCAATGGTGAGGTCTTGTTGGGGAAAACAAAGCACAACACTGACGGAAAAGCCCTTTGGTAAACGACTGGAGGCTGCATGATTCAATTACATTCTCAACACTTTTCACGCCAGTCGAAACATCCGTCTTTTTTTTTTTTTATATAGATCGGTTGACCGCAGAACTAAAGGTCTCCGGTTTCACCACAAAAACTCTGGTCCAGACTTTTGGTGTCCCAGGCGACGACCAGTCTAATATACAATGAGTGAAAGTTGTCATCATCATGCAGCGCTTCTGGGGACATTGCCCGGTGGAACCATCCCACTGCAAACTTGACTATGGGAGGCTTCTTTAAATTAGGTGTAGACCGCCATTTTGGCATCCGACGCCATTTTGGCAAGCTATCTGAATACCAAAACGGCGGGGCAATAGATTGTAGTTGTTGTAACCGTGACTATCTTGGTCTATACTTCAACAGCGGGTGCCTTTCCCTGGCGTAGTTGGATGATGAAAGGAGCACTTTTAGTCATATTAATCTGAAAACAAAACTTGAAAATAAACTCACTCCTGGGGCAGTTTTAACGCTCCCCAGTAGCAACAAAAAGCAGGGGAAGTTGTTTGACGTGCGATTTGCGAATGCCGAGGTCTGAACCAAAATGGCGGTCTACAGGGTCGCCTTGGTTACGAACACGTAGCTATTGAAGGAATTCACCGGAGAATTATCCCGCATTGGCCATTGACTTGTGGAAGACCCTCTCCCAGCGGTGCCGTTAACAACACTCTGTCGCGAGGTTTAACATGCCAGCTGAAGCGATGCCCCGGGCTGTGACGCTTGGAGCCAGCACGTGAAAAATGCACGAGGACCTGTAATAACCTACCTGTCCACACCGCCAGGAAGAGTGCAGGCTGCCACACAACAGACTGAAGCACGCGGCTATAATCTTTAATCTGTACCTGATCCAGAGCCAGAACACCACAATATTCATACCTGGACATAAAACAGTCATCTTTTTATGATGACATTCAACAATACGTTGAAAACATCCAGGTATTTTTCATGCGGTCAGTTACAATAATTTTCATGGTTACTTAGTATAATACGTTGAAAACGTCCAGGCATTTTTGATGCGGTCAATGACAACCATTTCTATGGGAACAATTTTTATGGTACGTTGAAAAAGTCCAGGCCTTTTTTTAAAATGTATTATTGATGCCGTCAATGACAGTCATTTTTATAGTGACATTGTAGAATACCTTGAAAACTTCCGTGCAACTTTTATACAGAATATTCAAGTGATTCTCGCCACCACTAAATGTTATAACACGTCTGGAGCTCTATCTGTCCGTTATGAAGGACAGAAGACATGGCAAACGGGCTTTTTTGTGTTCCTTTTTTATCGGCATCCCGGGGTTTGTCATTGCAGAGGTATTCGCGTATATCACTGTTTTTAATCTCACCATTAAGGTGGCCCTATTCCGTCTTCGGACGTGATGCTTAATCGTCACGAGAACCCTTAAGGTCTATTGACACAGCATGGTAGTATGAGAAATCATGATTAATTAATAGATCATGATTCATCTAGAGAGGTATTATCGTCTTTTCAAATTTATGTAATCATAAACATATTTGGCAATATGAATTTGTAGTTCGTCGTTGTGTGTGTGTGTGTGTGTGTGTGTGTGTGTGTGTGTGTGTGTGTGTGTGCGTGCGTGCGTGCGTGCGTGCGTGCGCTCGCGACATCCATCATGTAAGATCATAATTATGACCAGCGTCACCCGCCGCCATAGCAATGACTTGCTACCACGGGAATCTAATACATTACAACCCACGACAACGAGCCTGATATTAAATGGAAAAACAACGACCTCTTGGCCTACGATTTGGCTGTTTTGGTCTCTTTTCCCTCTTCCTCTTTTCCTCGCTCGTGTCCTGGTGGAGTGTTCATGTCCGTCCGGTTCACCCTAGCCTTGCTTTATTTCTCTCTTTCTTTTTTTTTGGACGCAAAATTGATAGTAGAATGAGATTTGAACGTGCGCGTAAATCTCTTTTTTTTTTCTACAGTGTCTTTGATATTCCTTTTTACAATCAATAGTTCCTTTTTCAGTTTATATCTGAAATTGAAGGAGTTTGGAGTAGAATCCTCGGCTGACAACAACGAGAAGAGGAGGTGAAGGAGGAGGAGGAGAGGAGGAGGAGGAGGAGAAGAAGAAGAAGGTAATGTTGCTTTTGGCTCAGCCGACGCGCAAAAGGCCATGTCAGGGCTAAGAAGAAGAAAGAAGAAGAAGAAGAAGAAGAAGATGATGATAATGATGATAATGATGATGATGATGATGATGATGATGATGATGATGATGATAAAGAAGAAGAGAAGAAGAAGAAGAAGAAGAAGAAGAAGAAGAAGAACAGATGGGGGTATGAGTAGATGAGGTGGAGGACAGGTGATGGAAAGAGAACAACCAAACTGCAAATGTTCTTACTACAGCACTAAAGAGATGAGACTACTCAACGTAACCTCACAATCTAGAACCAATCAGCCTGATGCGTCTGTCCCTCTCTCTGCTCGTCCATTTGCTTTTAGTTCATTACTTGACGGCAGATACCCCCTTCAGTTGTACCAGAGAATGCTTCTATACATCACGCTAATGGGTACTGTGAAGACTGACCACGATCAATCGTCGAAATGCTTGGTCAGCCCAGACTGTCGTAAACCGGTACTTGGGGAAAGGTTAGCCCTCCCTGCTGAAATGACAGCAAGGAATGATTAGTCTGTCTGTGGGTTTCTCTATCTGTATGTCTATCCGTCTGTTATTTCCTCTCTCTCTCTCTCCTTCTCTCTCTCTCTCTCTCTCTCTCTCTCTCTCTCTCTCTCTCTCTCTCTCTCTCTCTCTCTCTCTCTCTCTCTCTCCCCTCTCTGTTTTTCTGTCTCTCCGCCTCTGTCTCTACCTTTGTCTCTGTCTTTCAGTCTCGGGTCTCTCTTTGTTTACCTGTCTGTCTGTCTGCCTGCCTGCCTGCCTGCCTGCCTGCCTGTCTGTCTGCCTGCCTGCCTGTCTGCCTGCCTGCCTGCCTGCCTGCCTGCCTGTCTGTCTGTCTGTCTGTCTGTCTGTCTGTCTGTCTGTCTGTCTGTCTGTCTGACTGTCTGTCTGTCTGTCTGTCTGTCTGTCTGTCTGTCTGTTTCTCGGTTTCTGTCTGTCTCTGTTTCTCTATCTTTTCTGTCTCTGTTTCTGTCTGTCTGTCTCTTTACTCTGTCTCTCTGCTCTGTCTCTGTGTCAGCCTCCCTGTCCCTATGTTTCTCTGTCGCCATTCCTCCCCCCCCCCCCCCGATATGTGTTTTTACTGGACAACACTGCTACAAAAACCATTTAATGGACAATATTCCCATGACAAACATCAACTGGACAACACTGTCACCACACGCTAAAACTGAAACCTGAACACCACATTTTTATGATAAAAGTTAACCGGCCCGTACTTTCACGACAACCGACTACTGGATAGCACTTTTATGACAAATACTAACTGCACAAACACTTTTATGACAAACATTAACTGCACAAACACCTTCACGACAAACATTAACTGCACAAACACCTTCACGACAAACATTAACTGCACAAACACCTTCACGACAAACATTAACTGCACAAACACTTTTATGACAAACATTAACTGCACAAACACTTTTATGACAAACACTAACTGCACAAACACTTTAATGGCAAACACTAACTGCACAAACACTTTAATGACAAACACTAACTGCACAAACACTTTAATGGCAAACACTAACTGCACAAACACTTTTATGACGAACATTAACTGCACAAACACTTTTATGACAAACATTAACTGCACAAACATTTAAATGACAAACACTAACTGCACTAACATTGTCACGACAAATATAAAGTGCACAAACACTTTTATGACAAACACTAACTGCACAAACACTTTTATGACAAACATTAACTGCACAAACATTTAAATGACAAACACTAACTGCACTAACATTGTCACGACAAATATAAAGTGCACAAACACTTTTATGACAAACACTAACTGCACAAACACTTTTATGACAAACATTGATTGCACAAACACTTTTATGACAAACATTAATTGCACAAACACTTTTATGACAAACGCTAACTGCACAAACACTTTTATGACAAACATTGATTGCACAAACACTTTTATGAAAAACGCTAACTGCACAAACAATTTTATGACAAACGTTCACAAGACAAAACTTTTCCTGAAAAACGTTCCCTGGACAAAAGTTGCCATGATAAAAGGGTTCACTAGGAGCAAGTTTGCCGGATAAAACTCACTTAACAAAAGCTCTCGTAACAAACTGGTCAAATGTTCACCGAACAAACGTTCATTGGGCTGATCTTTCTGGACAAACCTGCAATGAACAAAAAGATCACATACATTTTCGTCGGACAGATTCTTACCGGACACAAGTTCAGTAAACAAAAAGCTCGCAGGAATGAAGCATACTAGACAAAAGCTCGGCACATGTGCAGTTTACGCAGCAAAATCTTGTGAGACTGAAGTTTGCTACACAAGTCGGACGAAACACTCTGGAGAGCTGGACAGCAGACAGTCTTCA
>CM031597.1:80687243-80690407 GCA_018398815.1 Conus ventricosus
TGCAATATATATCTTAAGTTGAAGCCTTGCAGCTGTACTATAGAGATTATTAACTGAGTTTGGAGTCCAGTTGAGTTTACGATAACAATGCAATATTGTCAGCTGGTAACAACGTAAATAAATCAAGGATTTCAGGTGACAATGTCGCTGCATGACGTCCCTTTTCAATGATTTCTGGGGACAATTCATTTATACATACAGAAAACAATACAGGGCTACAAGCATCTCCCTGTTTCACACCCTGTATGCAAAAAAATGCGGTTTGTGAGTTCATTACAAGATCTTGCTTTTGCTTTGACGTTAGAATAATACTTTCTACACACCTTTAAAACTGTTCTTTTGAAGAATCGGCCGTAGAAGTTGCCTTGAAATTGAATCAAAGGCCTTTTCAAAATGAATAAAAAGCGATATAGAATGTACAATTTAATGAAACTTTACTTGAAACAGCATGAGAGAGAGAGAGAGAGAGAGAGAGAGAGAGAGAGAGAGGAAGAGAGAGAGAGAGAGAGAGAGAGAGAGAGAGAGAGAATACATACACCAGTCGATTTTGTAAAATTAGACAGCACCGGTGGACCGGAGAGTGGACAGGTTGCACCCCTTCTGTTCCAGGGCAACTCACGCTGTCTCACGTCACTACTACGATAAATTTCAAGAATAGTTCTCAGTTAGTCCACCAAAAACAAGGACACACAAGTCACAATGACAAAACACGACGCGTTTCGACCCTTTTTGGTCTTCTTCAGGCAAGATAAACAACGTTCAGGACAATGAAAACGCAGAACGAGCAATCACTTATCTTCTCATAATTATTACGATGATGCAGACAATGAACTCCATCGTGCAGACTGAGTTTGGTGATGTTGAACATGTATCAAGGGACTCAGTGTGTGTGTGTGTGTGTGGGGTGTGTGTGTGTGTGTGTGTGTGTGTGTGTGTGTGTGTGTGTGTGAATTAATTTTTTCGTTGTGTCTTGTTGTTTTAAATACCAAAGATACACCACTTCCACGGTCGAGGTCGTAAATCACACGTGCGCTCACAGATAGAGGTCCATTTTTGTTTGTGTTAAGTGACCCGTGTCTTTCTGCAGTAGAGATAATGGTTGGATAGATTATGGCGATTGGTTCTTGTGCATCATTGATCTCCCGAACGATGTCTTGTGAAATCTGGAATCTGTCTCTGTCGTTGTTCATAAAAAGCAAACACTGCGGGGGTACTTGTTTGTGTTGTCTTTTTTCATTTCTGATTTCTGTGATTGATTATTTGCTTGATACTTGTTGAATGTTGATGGATTTGTTAAACTCATTCTTTGCTTGATGTATTGACTGCGGACATAAAGAAAATGTTAATCTATTCAATATCGCAAAGTTATTTCTGAACAAAAATGTTTGAGGTGAGGTTCTGTGAGACAGAAGCTTTGAAATGGAGTGCGGAGTTGAATGACATTTCCTTTGCAAGATATCTGTTTGTCTCCCTTCTTCTTCTTCTTCTTCTTCTTCATCCCTTCCTATTTAAGCCGTCATTTAGCTTTCTTTTGTTGTGTTTAGTTCTTTTTTTTCCCTCCACTTTCTTGACCATCACCCCGGACCAGCCAGAATCAAATGTCACCACGAGTTAATGCGTGTGTGCCTGCATCTTTCTCCATCTTTAGTCCTTATAATCCGTGCTGACGGACGCCGCGGTTATTGCCTGGTATATCTCTCTCTCTCTCTCTCTCTCTCTCTCTCTCTCTTCTCTCTCTCTCTCTCTCTCTCTCTCTCCGTTTTAAGAGAGATAAATGGAAAAGGTTATTTCAATTTATATATGATTGTATGCTCTCTTGTGATGATGTGTTTGTATTGATTAGTGGCGACCTCAATACAAGAACTGCAAAATTTCAAGGGATTTAGAAGAAAACATCTTGGATCAGCATTCTAGCGGTCTATTATGCAGTGACAGAGATTCCGAAGATAAAAACCTTAACAATTATGGTAAAATGCTGCTTAATATGTGTAAAAGTCTATATTTGTATATGTTGAATATTGTGTTTGGCGTCATATACTGTACCATGTCAGACAATAGCATTCACGGCAGTAGTCTGCTCTGCCAGGCCGAAGTTTTTGTGTGGCTAATGCAGTGATAAGACAGTCACGTGGTGCCCAACCCACTTCCGCCGTAGGGAGAAGCCAGTGTAAGTCTCCCATACGTCATTCTCTCTCGGACCTCCTCCGTCCAAGCAAGATAAGTCTTGTGCTCTGTCTCGCCTTCTCTTTGCCGTTGTGTTTAGATAGCCTTGTGTTTGCTTCTTTGCTTATTTGTTGTGGCTTGCGCGCTTCACCCTTTCATTCTTGAACCGGTGGGGCTTTTGGTTTGGTGTGCTTTATTCATTTGTTTAACCACGCCATCCTCGCCTTGTGCCTTTGTCTTGGCACTTGCGACTTTGCATTCGGGCGCTTTCGATCTTCGAAAGTCGGAACTCCATCGCCGGTTTCGCCCTTTCCTCCCACAGTTTTGGCTTTTACTGCCCCTTGTTTAACGAATCTCGGTCCCTTCTCCTTCCATTTGGACTCCCGATTCTCCTAACTTTCACGTAGTCCACGTCGGATTCCATTTCTTCGCCGGTCGTTCCGCCATTTGTTTTCGAACCGGCCAAAACCGCGTCACTTACGATCGACCTGCCTCGATCTCTCACTGACTTCTCGTTGCATTTAATACAATTTCAGTGTCTCTCAACGACGTTGGTTGAGCCCTTTCTATCCCTCAATCCACCTCTTTGTCTCCCCTTTGCGATCGTGCGTTCCGTGTTTGTTCCCCACCACCAGTGCCCAACATGGTGAAGGACACTAACGGCTCGAGGCGCTCCACCTCTTCGGCAGTCGCTCTCTAACCCCGGAGGGGTCGTGTGTCGATTCCACGGGACAAACCGCTCACGCACACGATGAGCGTACGGTC
Source organism: Conus ventricosus (assembly GCA_018398815.1). Lineage (NCBI taxonomy): Eukaryota > Metazoa > Mollusca > Gastropoda > Neogastropoda > Conidae > Conus > Conus ventricosus. Next base: position 80,690,172 of record CM031597.1, read on the forward strand.
GGTGTAGAGGAGGGTTCCGTGCAGGGGACGCGCGACCATCATTCCGATTCCCCCTCTACCCGACCGGCGGATACACGATCGTCGCGATCGAAGTCCAACAGTCAGTCCCAGTCGGATGAACAATCGGCAGTCATTGCCGACTGTTTTTCATTTGCTTCCTCCCTAAGCCCAAATCCTCCAAGGGCAAGGCTCCCATGAAGGACCTTCCGTTCTAAATCTCACTTCCCCCTGGGCCC
>CM031597.1:80696407-80708907 GCA_018398815.1 Conus ventricosus
CTGCCTCTCTCGTTCTTTTGTTGTAAAGGTCTAAAGGTTGACATGCATTGTATTTACTGTATTTATGTCTTCCCTTGTAGAGTGATCCGAAGCTGAGTTCGTGTATACAAGAATATGCTGTGCGACAGGTTTGTAAAGGACCTGCATCGTGGGCTGTATGGGAGCCTTGATGTTCCTTCAGAAGAAGCGCAGACGATGATGATGATGATCCCGATGATGACGATGATGATGATGATGAAGAGGAGGAGGAGGAGGAGGAGGACGACGACGACGACGACGACGACGATGATGATGAGGATGAGGATGATGATGATGATGATGATGATGATGATGATGATGATGATGATGATGATGACAAAAAAGAAGAAAAGGAAGAGAAGGAAGAAGAAGAAAAGAAGAAGAAGAAGAAGAAGAAAGAAGAAGAAGAAGAAAAGAAGAAGAAGAAGAAGAAGGAAGAAGAAGAAGAAGAAGAAGAAGAAGAAGAAGAAGAAGAAGAAGAAGAAGAAAAGAAGAAGAAGAGAAGAAGAAGAAGAAAAGAAGAGAGAAGAAGAAGAAGAAGAAGAAGAAAAGAAGAAGAAGAAGAAGAAAAAGAAGAAGAAGAAAAGAAGAAGAAGAAGAAAAGAAAGAAGAAGAAGAAAAGAAGAAGAAGAAGAAGAAGAAGAAGAAAGAAGAAGAAGAAAGAAGAAAAGAAGAAGAAGAAGAAAAGAAGAAGAAGAAGAAGAAGAAGAAGAAAGAAGAAGAAGAAAGAAAAGAAAAGAAAGAAGAAGAAGAAGAAGAAGAAGAAAGAAAAGAAGAAGAAGAAGAAGAAGAAAAAAGAAGAAGAAGAAAAGAAGAAGAAGAAAAGAAGAAGAAGAGAGTAATGTTGCTTATGGCTCAGTCGACCGCAAAGGGCCATATCAGGGCTGAGAAGGAAGAGGAGGAGGAGGAAGAAGAGGAGGAGGAAGAAGAATAAGAATAAGAATAAGAAGAAGACAGGGATAAATGATGATGATGATGATGATGATGATGATGATGATGATGATGATGATGATGATGATGATGATGATGATGATGATGATGATGATGATGAAGAAGAAGAAGAAGAAGAAGAAGAAGAAGAAGAAGATGATGATGATGATGACGATGACGATGGTGATGAACAATATATGGAACAAATAAGTAGTGTGTGAGGGGGTGGGGGGGGGGGGGGAGAATCAGTACAGGCAAAGAAACATTTGTCATTCTGAGAAAAAAGCACATAAGAAAGGAAGCCTGGGAAAATGGGAATGGGGGATAAAAAAAAATAGTGCTTAGGTATGTACAAGATCAAACCCTTTACTGACAGCTTGACATCGTATAGGCGGTTATACTGGACTGTTCTCTGGAAAGAACTATCTAAGCCGTTGTCATTGTTTAGTAATGAACGCAGAGACATTAATACGACAGACACCAATATGCTAGTAGCATGTTGGACAATAAAGTATCGGTACACCTGCCGAGAAAGTATTAATACACCAGGTAGGAAATCAACAATTAGACATTACAATATGATACATCACACTGGAAAGTGTCAGTGCTCCAGAAGCAAGGTGCCAGTACATGAGACTGGAAACAACAATATATCAGACAGACGGGTGTAATACTTCAGATGGGGGAACTACTAATGAACAAGATACTTCAAGTACAAATATCCATTTGACAGGCGAATGAAAACATCAGACAGGAATACCTCAGAGAACACAGTGCCAATACACCAGACAGAAAATACCAGTGCATCAGATAGGACAGTACCAGTGCATCAGATAGGACAGTACCAGTGCATCAGATAGGACAGTACCAGTGCATCAGATAGGACAGTACCAGTGCATCAGATAGGACAGTACCAGTGCATCAGATAGGACAGTACCAGTGCATCAGATAGGACAGTACCAGTGCATCAGATAGGACAGTACCGGTGCATCAGATAGGACAGTACCAGTGCATCAGATAGGACAGTACCGGTGCATCAGATAGGACAGTACCAGTGCATCAGATAGGACCGTACCAGTGCATCAGATAGGACAGTACGAGTGCATCAGATAGTGCCAATGTATCAGACAGAAAAAATATCAACGAACCAGAGATGAAAGTAACGGTGCATTAGACATATCAATTCCAGAACAGACTGTTGAAGTCAATACATAGCAGAATCCACCCATGCAATCGTACAGAGCAAGGAAGCAAGCATGCAGGCTGAGTGGCACAACAGGACGATAGCCTGCAGTCATGGCCAGACGGCACAGAAAGTGCCTACACAATCATAATCAGACAGCAGGAAAACACGCATGCAATCGTAGTTAGACAATAGGAAAGTACCAATGCAATCAAAGCTAGTCAGCAGGAAGGTTTTTATGCAGTCCTAGCTAAACTGCAGGAAAGTACACATGCAATCAAAGCTAGTCAGCAGGAAAGTTTGTATGCAGTCCTAGCTAAACTGCAGGAAAGTACACATGCAATCAAAGTCAGAGCAGGAAAGTACTACAGTCTTAGTTCGAGCACAGGACTTATGCAATCACGGTGGCGCTGTTAGACAACAGAAGACTACCCACGCGGTCTCAGTTAAACAGCACGCAATCATCCATGCAGGCTCAGTTAGCAGGAAAGAACCATGCATTCATAGTTATAGAATTGTAACCCTCTCATTCAATCATAGTTACACGGCAGGAAAGAACCATGCATTCATAGTTATAGAATTGTAACCCTCTCATTCAATCATAGTTACACAGTAGGAAAGAACCATGCATTCATAGTTATACAATTGTAATCCTCTCATTCAATCATAGTTACACGGCAGGAAAGAACCCAAGCAATCTTAGTTAGATAGTGGGAAACTGCCCTCGTTATACAATATGAAAGAATGCTTGTGATCCTAATTAGACAGCAGGTGTTCATGAGATTTTAGTCAAACAGCAGGAAAGCAGCCATGTCATCATAATAGACGGCGGGGAAAGTGTAAATGCAATCATAGCTTGATAGCGGTAAAAGTACATACACAGTCACAGTCAACAGAAAGGTACCCATGCAAAAACAAACAACAAACAAAACAAACAAAAAAAACCGCAAAGTACCAATACAACCAAAGAAGGCAGCTAGAACGAGTTCATTGAATCATAGTTACGCAACATTAAAGTACCCATGCAATGAGAGTTGCACAGCAGGAAAGTGCCCATCAGTCCTAATTAACATGAAGAGCGTATTCACGAGAGCGCATGTCATCAGAGTTAGCTGGAAAGTGCCCATACTAGCAGTTAGACAGCAGGGAAGAGCCAAGGCAATGGCAGTTAAACACACAAAAGTACCCATACAAACATAGCTAAACAGCAGAAAGGCATCAGTGCAATCCTACTTACACACTGGGTAGGTACCTATTGCAATCCTAGCCACACAGTAGGGCAGTGCTCATGAAATCACAAACAGCAGAAAAGCACCAATGAAATCACAAACAGCAGAAAAACACCAATGAAATCATTAACAGCAGAAAAGCACCAATGAAATCATTAACAGCAGAAAAGCACCAATGAAATCATCAACAGCAGAAAAACACCAATGAAATCATCAACAGCAGAAAAGCACCAATGAAATCATCAACAGCAGAAAAGCACCAATGAAATCATAAACAGAAGAAACGTACGCGTGCAATCATAGCTATATAACGGGAAAATACTCATGCAATAATATTTAGCCAGTTTAAAAGTACTTTCACAATCATAATTATTTATCCGGCAGTAAAATACCTATGGAATCAGTTTTATATTAGTATAAAAAATACCGATGCAATCCTGGTTAGATGGCAGGAAAGTAACCATGAATTCTTCTTTTAGACAGCAGAACAGTATAAAAATACTAAAGTTCGCATTAGAATGTCCATCAGTAATGGAACCGACAGAACTGCATAGTACGTGTGAGTCAGTGGAGAAGGATGAAAAAAAGAGATGGGAAAAAATACGATTGAGGCCCCATCTAAAAAAACGAGAAAAGGGGGAAAAAAGAAATGAAATAGTATGAAGGAGGTTGGAAAACATACACACACACACACACACACACACACACACACACACACACACACACACACACACACACACACACACACTGTCCTCTTCCTCCGTTAAAGAGAGAGAGAGAGAGAGAGAGAGAGAGAGAGAGAGAGAGAGAGAGAGAGAGAGAGAGAGAGAGAGAGAGACAGACAGACAGACAGACAGACAGACAGACAGACAGACAGACAGACAGACGCAGTATGAATGAATGAATGAATTATGGATTATTCATGTAGGCGTCAACCCCTCACGCATGGGTAAATGTACCATATATTTATAATTATAAAACCTTCACTACACTTATACAAAACAAGTACTATAAACAAAAAAGCAGGAAAGTATACCAGCAATCTTTCTCCAAGATAACGGTAAGGAACGTTCCAGCAGAGACTGCCGCAACTCACACACACACACACACACACACACACACACACACACACACACACACACACACACACACACGCACACACGCACGCACGCACGCGCGCACGCACGCACGCACGCACGCACGCACGCACACACATACACACACACACACACACACACACACACACACACACACGCACGCACGCACGCACGCCGCACGCAGCAGCACGCACACACACACACACGCCATCTTCCCCACGATGGGCCAGGCGAGACCGCCATGACTGGTTCAGGCAGACAATGATTAGCATTTGTCATTGTCTGACAGCGGGCACAAAACACAGAGCCTCCACACCCTTCATCTTAACCCCTACCCCCCATCCCACCCCTACCTCTTCTCATCTCCAGTCGTCCAGCCCGTAGTCTCCTTCCGTGCTGAGAGGGGGAGACAGCGGAAGCGTGGCTGCACGTCGCGCCATCATCACTTTTAATAAGCAGACCATAGGGCTGTCTGCTGGAGGAAAGCCCGCCCTCCCCCCCTTTACCGCACTCACCTCTGTCTGTCTTCGGTCGGTCTCACTCTCTCTCTGTCTGTCTGTCTGTCGTCTCTCTCTCTCTTTTCTCTTCTCTCTCTCTCTCTCTCTCTCTCTCTCTCTCTGTCCGTCTGTTTCTGTCCTTCTCTCTCTCCTCTCAGAGAGATGAGTGAGAAGGAGGGGAGAGGAGGGAAAGAAAAGAGAGAGAGAGAGAGAGAGAGAGAGAGAGAGAAACAGAGAGACGGGACAGATAGACAGACAGACGACAGATTGACTGCGGTGGCTTTTGAAAAAAACAAAAAAAGCATACAAAAAAAAAACGAAAATAATAAAACACACACACACACCACAACACACACACACACACACACACACACACACACACACACACGCACGCACACACACACCACACACACACACAAAAGAAAAAGATAAGATAAGATAATGTTGGCTTATACCCCAGCCGACTGCAGGGGGCCACACAGGGCTGTCACCACGTTAAAATCAACTCACCGTCATTTAAAAAAAAAAAAAAAAACCTTTCACACATCTCGTGAATGACATCGTCTACAAAAAGCACCAGAAAAATTTGGTTTAAAAATCTTTTTTTCCGTAAAATCTTAAATCAGATGAAAAATATTAATCTCTCTCAAAAAAATCAAGGATCACATCAGGCGGGGCATCCTGAACAGGATCTTCATGGACTCCCCCTGTAAAATGTTGTGTCTCACATCGTGCAGTCCCAACACTCTAAAAGAACATGTTTCATTGTGAGTGGCGCATGACATGGAATACACCACGGAGCTTCTTCACTCTTTAAAAGGTTTAAAATGGGTAAAATACGAATGGCCGGTGTGCAGCCGGCACGAACCGTTTCCTCTTTACGACCCCCCGACGTGGATGGGGGAAGGAAGTCCCTTTAAAGGGTTTTGGGCGGATCTGAAAGAGTTTGTTACTCGTCTGTGTGTTCCCAAACCTCCTGCCAGGGTCTCTCACATAATCGTTAACTTTGGGTTTCACATCTGAACAGGGATATAAATGTTGGACAGTTTCTCTCTTGTGGCGTTCTTGGCTAAACGATCAACCATTTCGTTCCCGCCGATGCCAACATGACCAGGAACCCAAGCAAGAGTAATTTTGTAACCGTCCGCTTTCAACTTGCTAAAAAGTTCAAAGAAATGCAAAAGTTCTGGATGCTGAAGGTTGCGGCCAGCTATGGCTTCCAAAGCTGACAGCGAATCCGACAGAACCAGAAAGTCCCTCTTTGAAGAATGTGAGATTATCTTCAAAGCCAGTACCAGAGCAGTAAGTTCAGCAGAATAGACAGAAGCATCGGAATGGATATGTTCCAACAGTATCTGAGAAGGAGCCCCAGGGCAGTAGGCTGCACAGGCCACTCCATCCTCAGACTTGGAACCGTCAGTGAAAACTTTTTGATAGGATGGGAATTTCGAACAGAGGTCAGCATACAAAGCCTTGTACGCCAGAGAGCTGGTAGACTCCTTACGGAAAGCTGCGAGATCAAAACGAATCTCTGGTGTGAAAAAGGTCCATGGAGGTTGATCCGGAAACTTGGAAAAATCGGAAACTACTCCCAGGTCTATACCTGCATTCCGCACGTGAGGCTGCATACGAAGCCCAAACGGCGGAATACATTTCGGGTTTGTTTCAAACTTACTTTGGAACGGAGGGTCAAAAACACAGTCATAGGCAGGATTCTGCGGTTCTGAGAACAGTCGGATGTAATAATTCAAAGACAGTTTCAGCCTGCGATTGAACAGTGAAGGTTCACCTGCCTCTGCGTACAGGCTGTACACAGGGTGGTGCGGAACGCTCCAAGACAGAGACGAAGCCCTTGATGGTGGATAGGGTCCAAGAGTTTGAGGTAAGATGATCTTGCGGAGCCGTACACAGCACAACCGTAGTCCAGTTTAGAACGGACCAGGGCTCTGTAGAGGTGCAACAAAGTTTTCTTATCAGCGCCCCAGTCGGTGTGTGCTACGACCCGCAGAATATTCAGTGCCTTTTGGCAAGCAGTTTTGAGGTTTTTAATATGGCTGAGAAAGTTAAGTTTTTGGTCAAAAATGACTCCCAGAAATTTGGCCCTCTTTAACAGCTGGAATGGGAGATTTCCCTACTTGAAGTTCCGGATCTGGAAAAAACTGACGGAAATTATGGAAGTGAATACACTGGGTTTTTTTAGCAGAAAAGGTGAAACCGTTTTCATCCGCCCACCGATGGATTTTATCTACGCAAAGCTGGAGCCTGCGCTGGACACTCGGGTACAGGCTTCCAGTTGCGTAGACGGCAAAATCATCCACAAACAATGAGCAGTCTGAACCCTGCTGAACTGATTTCACAATGTTGTTGATTTTAATACTAAGAGGGCAGGAGACAGTATGCTCCCCTGGGGAACACCCAACTCCTGCTCGTGGACATCAGAGAGAGTGGTGCCAACCCGGACCTGAAACTGTCGTTCTGCCAAAAAATTTTTGAATAAAAAGCGGAAGATGACCTCGAAAACCCAGATCGTGGAGATCATGAAGTATCCCCGACTTCCAGGTGGTATCGTAGGCCTTCTCCAAGTCAAAAGAAAATTGCCACTGCATGCTGTCTGTTTAAAAAAGCGTTCCTAAGTGTAGATTCCAGACGAATCAAATGGTCAACTGTACTACGATGTTTGCGGAAACCACACTGTTCTTTCGCCAAAAGGCCATCGGTTTCGAGTTTCCACATGAGCCTAGCATTGACCATTTTTTCCATCAATTTACAGACACAGCTGGTCAAAGCTATGGGACGGTAGTTAGATGGATTAGAAAGATCTTTTCCAGGTTTGGGGATGGGAATAATGAGGGCTTTCCGCCAAGAGGGTGGAAAAAAAGAAAGAAAGAAAACAAACAAACAAAACACAAAGAAAAACAACAACAACGAAACCTAGCATGTTAGCCAAGCCTTCGAGCTGTCATCTCTGTATCTCTCTACTGCCCTGCTGTGAGGGTGTTAGGTCGTTTGGTGAAGGCCATACCTGTGCAGGTGCGGATATGGGGTAACACAGAGGGGGGCAAAAGTCCAGATCCCCTCTCTACACCCCAGGCCTCCTGGCTCCCTTCTGATTTAAAAAAAAAAGAAGAAAAAAAAATGTAAAACCGCCTTGTCTTGAAAACAAAAGAAAACAGACTACAACAACATCATCAAAACAAGAACAACAACATCAACAACACCACCACCACCACCACCACCAAACCATTATCAACAACAAACAACAACAAAAAACAATGCGCAGATTATGAGTTGCTTCTCTCTCTCTCACTCTCTCTTTCTCTCTTTACACACACACACACATACATACATACATGCACGTACGCATGTACGCGCGCGCGCGCGCGCACGCACACACACACACACACACACACACACACACACACACACACACACACACACACACACATCACACACACACACACACACACACACACACACACACACAACACACACCACACGCGCGCGCGCACACACACACACGCACACGCATGCACACGCACTCACGTACGCACACAGGCACGCGCGCGCGCTTACACACACACACACACACACACACACACACACACACACACACACACACACACACACCACACACACACGCACGCACGCACGCACGCACACACACATACACACTCTGCTCAACGCTCAACAGCTTGTCAGGCATTGCAGACCATTAAAATGAAGCTGGACCTCACCACCCATCCTCGGTTTTACCGACCCACAGTCTCCCTGGACGAATGACCCCTCTCTTCTGTGAGGAAGAACGTTTCTCGATGTCTTTCTTTTTTTTTGTTTCGTTTTTGTTTTGTTTGTTTCTCCACGTTTTTCTTCGCTCCTTCCTTCCCTTCCTTTGTTTCTCCCTGCTTTCTTTGCTACCTTTTTTCTTTTGGCCCGTCTTTTTTCCTTCCTTCCTATCTTTATTCAATTTTTTGTTTCTGTCTTTAAAGCGGACTATTGTACAGCACGGGAAAGGAAAACAGTGGTCAATTCTGCAGTCACAAGAGACTTGATGAGTTAGGGAACGAATTTTTGTTTCTTTCATTCTGTCTTTTCTTTCTATTTTCCACCGTTCTTTATTCATTCTTTTTTTCTTCTTTTCATTTTTCTCTTCCTTCTTTTGTTTTATTTTATTCAATCTTCAGCTCCTCCCTTCCTACCTGAAGTCTCTCTTGGTTGCTTTCCATTTCTCTTCTGTGTGTGTGTGTGTGTGTGTGTGTGTGTGTGTGTGTGTGTGTGTGTGTGTGTGTGTGTGTGCGTGCGTGCGTGCGTGCGTGCGTGCGTGTTTTGTGTGTGGTGTGTGTGTGTGTGTGTGTGTGTGTGTGTGTGTGTGTGTGTGTGTGTGTGTGTGTGTGTTTGGCTTCCGTTACACATAGTGGTACGTCCATTGATCAAGAAACCTTCTTTAGATAGAAATGTTTTAAAGAATTATCGGCCTGTATCAAAATTTGTCATTTCTATCAAATTATTGGAGAAGATCGTTTTGGAACAAATTCTAGAACATCTCGAAAAGAATCATCCTTTGAATCCTCATCAGTCTGCTTACAGACAAGGCCATAGTTGTGAGACAGCACTGCTCCGTATAGTCAATGACCTCCTCTGCGGGCTCGACGATGGGAATGTTTCCTTATTAGCGATGTTAGACCTCTCCGCAGCATTTGACACGATCGATCATACTATTTTGTTCTCACGGCTCCAAACTTCCTTTGGATTCAAAGACACAGCTCTCGACTGGATTATCTCTTACTTGACTGGACGGACTCAGACAGTGTGTGTACAGGGTAGATACTCAGACAGTTCTCCTCTTAGGTACGGTGTGCCTCAGGGTTCTGTACTGGGGCCAGTCCTTTTTGTGCTGTATGCTAGTCCTGTGTCTGACGTCATCAGTGGTCACGCCATGTCGCATGAGAGCTTTGCTGACGATACTCAGCTTCATCAGTCGGCTCCCATTGCTGAAAGTGACTCACTCATTTCTCGGACGCAGGGCTGCATTGCGGACCTGAAGGACTGGATGACAACCAACAAACTACAACTAAACGACGACAAGACGGAACTCATGTTCGTGACAAAACAGCCTAACCATCCTTCTCTGCCTTCAACTGTCACTATCAATGACTGTACTGTCTCTGTCTCCACCTCTGTCCGCAGTCTAGGTGTCATTCTTGACCAATCCCTCACCTTTGAGAAACAGGTTTCAAATATTTGCAAGATTGCCTATTTAGAACTAAGAAGAATCAGCTTCGTACGTCACCTTCTCTCTACAGATGCTACAAAAACTCTCATTTGTGCATTTGTCTTATCTAGAATAGATTTACTGCAACTCACTTTTGGCCGGCCTTCCAAAATACCTGATAGAAAGATTACAGCGAATCCAAAATCATGCAGCCCGAGTCGTCTGTAGAGCAGGAAATATATGATCACATTTCGCCTCTACTTCACTCTCTTCACTGGCTATCTGTCTCAAACCGTATCTCGTACAAAATCTCAACTCTCACTTTCTCTGCTCTCTTTGAAAATGGACCTTCTTATCTCACAGATCTCCTTAAAATCTACACCCCCTCTCGACAACTACGCACCTGTGCTGACGACCGCCTTCTACGAATGACTCGCTTCGGGACTACTACTGGTGAAAGATCCTTCTCTTTTCAAGCTCCAGTGACGTGGAACAGACTGCCAGACTCTCTCAGACATTCAGATTCTATCCCTTCTTTCAAGTCTAAACTTAAAACCCATCTATTTTCTCATAATTAATCAATGCTGGGGGGGGGGGGGGGGGGGGGGGGGGGGGGGGGGGGACAACCTAACTCATAGCCGTCTGGGCCTTTTCAAATGTAGTGTATGTGTATGTTCTCCATTACATGTATTTGTTGTATGACTGAACGTTATAGGATTAAGTGTTTGCAGTGATACTTGAAAAATAAGTGAATGCCACACTCGTAGAATTAGGATTTGTTTGTTATTGTAGTAATAGTATTTGTAGCTAGGTGTAGGGTGTACTATTGTATATGAGAAGGGTGAATGTAGTATGACTTTGTAAAGCGCTTAGAGAAATTCGTTTGATTAAGCGCTATATAAGAAACCATTATTATTATTATTATTATTATATACATACGTACACATGCAGGCAGGCGCGCAGGCACTCGCAATTACATGCGTGGACATATGCACACAAACATGCTCTCTCTCTCTCTCTCTCTCTCTCTCTCTCTCTCTCTCTCTCTCTCTCCACCCGCACTGACCCTCTCCTCACTCACACACATACATATATACACACCCATGCCTTCTACCTCTGTGTCCTTTCCAGATGTCCAGCAGCAGCACCAGCAGCAGCAGCACCAGCAGCACGGAGCAGGACGTCCTGTCGCAGAAGGCTAGGAGCTGGGCCATGCTGGCCTCTCACAACCTGACCCTGGAAGAGATGCTGCTGTCGTCGGGCCTGGGTCCCAGCGGCCGATGGTTCGATCCCCTGACCGAGCTGTGTGTGGTGCTGGCCTTCTGCCTGGCCATCCTCCTGGGCCTGCTGGGCAACGGGCTGGTGGTGGTCCTGCTGTGTCGCCGGGGTCATCTGAGGTCGCCCCGGCACTGGTACCTGCTCAACCTGGTGGTGTCGGACATCCTGACCTGCGTGCTGTGCGTGCCCTTCACCGTGGTCCGCCTGACGCTGAAGGACTGGCGCCTTGGGGAGCTGCTGTGCCGCACGGCCCCCTTCCTGCAGCAGACCTACGTCATCGTGTCCATTTTCACCATCCTGGCCATCGCCGTGGAGCGCTACCGGTCCATCGTCTGCTCCACCCACCTCAAAGCCGATCGCCAGCGTCTGGCCCGCCTGGTCATCCCGGCCATCTGGGTGGTAGCAGTGGGGCTGGCCACGCCCCTGGCTGTCACTCACCGCCTGGAGCCCGTGCCCAACGTGACAGGGCAGGAGGACGATGATGGTGAGGAACTGCTGACGTTGTGCGTGGAGCACTGGGAGAGTGACCACTGGCTGGGAGTCTACACCGTCCTCCTCCTCCTCTTCCAGTACCTCCTTCCTGCCGCCGCCATCATGGTTCTTCACCTTCTCATCTGCCAGTTCCTGCGCACGCGCGTACACCTGCGCACGGACAGCGCGAGGAGCCGGCAGAAGATCGCGAGGCACCGCAAGAACTTGGTGCTGCTGACAGTGATCTCCGTCACCTTCGACGTGGAGTGGCTACCCATCACCGTCGTGAACATCCTCGCGGACTTCGACCCATCCATCTTCCCCTCCGCTCGCCAGTTCTGCCTGACGTACTCCCTGTGCCTGCTTTTCGCGCTGTCCTCCGTCTTCAGCAACCCCGTGGTGTACGGCTGGTACAACTCCAACTTCCGCAGAGACCTATGCGGGCCCTCCTGGAACAGGCGGTCAGCGGGCGGTGGCGACGCATCGCTGTCCGTCGGCAGGAGAAGCAGCGGAGGTTTGTCCCGTTTTCTCTCCCTGGTCGTGAGGTCCACGGCCACCAGCCGTCTGCATGACAGCATAGAGGAGGGG
>CM031597.1:80713907-80723072 GCA_018398815.1 Conus ventricosus
TGCTGGCCATTGTATCTTCAAGAAGTGACCACAGTCAAGGAGGGTCAATCATAAGCTGGCTTCCACATCAGAGACTTGACAGTCCTGCATGCCATCCAGAGCACCCAAACCGGCTAACGTGACGGAGACGAGGCCGTGGGCCCACCGATACAATCAGCTCTTCAGACCATGGGTCCTAGGGCGAACCTTTAAGGTGACAACGCACGTCTGCATCGTGGCCATAGTGGACTTCATGCAGGAACATAGGACCCAGACATGGGTTTTCCAGCCATGTCCACCTGATATGGCTTGCATCGAGCACCTGTGGTTCGGCGGGTTGCGGACCCTCTACCCCTTCTTTCCTGATTACCTGCCTGATCATAGGGGGCCGGATAGCTCAGTTGGTAGAGCGCCGGACTCGTGATCCTGGGGTTGCGGGTTCGAATTTCGGTATAGGGGGATTTTTCCCTCGGAGTTAACATTGGTTCTGACTCCATTCCCCATATAGTCCTTCGAATGAGACTATAAACCGAGGTTCCGTGTGTGAACGCACGCATAACATCTTGCACACACGTAAAATCCCATCACCAACTTTCGGAAGAGAAGGCCAGTTTGGCCGTTGGTATGGATGACACGTGACACATAGCATGCACCTTCCCGAAGATGGAGTATGGCTGCCTTAATGGCGGGATAAAAAAAAAGGGTCATACACACAAAACTCCACTGCCTGGCTATACAGGGAGTGTCCGCAGGAGTATCAGCCTGCGTACGCAGAAAGAAAGAAAGAACCTGCCTGATCTCTCTCCAGTGTTCGAGAGCACGAATGGCAGGTATCCCCGGCAACAATTACCTGACCTCTTTGCAGTCTATGCGTCAACGTAGCAAAGAACGTCTGACGGTGAATAAAGGATGTTGAATTTGATGACATGACGGCTTCATGTTGGTTTCAGTGATTCAGTGTGAAAGTCAATGTTTTGTTTTTAGGTGGAATATTAAATAACCAGTTGATTTTTTATGTTAAGCCATCCATAAAAAAGCGTAAAAAGTAAATAGAAAAAGACGATGAAGACTACTTAAACAAATGGGAACAATGACGACATGGAAGGGAGGATGGATGGGGAAGGGGATGAATAAGAATTAACATTAAGAGAGAGAGAGAGAGAGAGAGAGAGAGAGAGAGAGAGAGGAGAGACAGAGAGACAGAGAGACAGAGACAGAGAGAGAGAGAGAGAGAGAGAGAGAGAGAGGATGTGTGTGATTTGTCCATATTGAATGCTTGTTAATAATGTTAGTCGACTTCTTCAGTTTCATTGTGATGTATAAACGATGCCTGAAATTTTGATTTCATGTTTTGTCTTTTTGTGTACATACGTCCATGCATTTGTTTGTACTTACATTAAAAGATATAGTTGGGCCCATTCAATAAATCCGAACATCATCTAAGTATTTTTGTTGTTGTTGTTACTAGTTTAATGGAATCAGAATCACTGGAATGGAAAGATCTATCATCCACAATCTACATTTACATCTAACAAAACGAGGCAAATCATTGGCAAAGACAGAGCACAAAAGAGAGCCTAATATAGATCCTTGTGGTACTCCATATCTGACAGACAGAGAATTTGATATTCTATTATCAACTTCTACAAAATGTTTCTTATTACACAAAAATGACTAGAGATTAGATTTCTGAAGTTAATTTGTACAGCTCCAGTTTACCCAATAGCAGAGAGTGATTCATTACATCAAAAGCTTTCCCAAAGTCTATAAAAAGAATACCAGTAAATGTATTTTCATTTACACTGCATAGAAGGCTATCAATGAGCTGTCTGAGGGATGCATGACAGAAGTGGCTTATATGGAAACATGACTGATCTTCGTTTAATAAATTTGATTTTTGGTGGAAGAAGAATAGAGAGACTTATGAAGGTACTCTTCAACAGGGCTCAGTAAAGCGAATATTTTGATGTTTGCAAAATTATTTCTAATTCATCTGCAGATACATTTGTGGTAATTTGCTGACTTCGTAATACCTCTTACTCATATAGGCTTATCCGACTTCCTGAATGATGAAATCAAATTCCAAAAATATTTGATTATGCACATTTCTTTGTTAATAGTACAATAGAACAATATATATACATTAGAACAATAAATGTAACGACACGTAAACGTGTTTGAAGGTGGTTTTTCTTTGTTTACGTTCCTTTATGACAAGTCACCAGATACTGTCAATAACATGTGTAATGACAACGGTTCCGAGGCCTTCATGAAATACCTGCCAAAGTCATCAACGGAATCAGCCCGCTTGCAAAGCTTACCATGTAAGTCGTTGGGCCTTCAAGCAATAGCTTTTTCTCCAGGTGAAATCGATGCATTCATTCTTGAATGTTTAGTTTCTAAATTGCGATTAGTAGCAAAGACTGGCGAGCTTATTTGTTTTTTGGGGTTCTACTTCCTGAAAAGGTAAACAGTAAACAAGTGGGGTATGTTTTGCTCCCATAAGGAAACCTAACACAGAGTAACTTTTATTCAAGACTGGCACAGCCTTTTAAACTTGAATAAAGTCAGACAAATACATAGACGAACAATCTAATAGTGGGGGAAAAAGCGCAGGCCAACAACTGAACTGTCTGGCAAAGATTTGGACTGGGAGAGGGGAGTTTGAAGATGGAGAAACTGGGAAAATGAAATTAAAAAAAAAAAAAAAATGTTACCGATATGAAAACTCTTCACTAGCTGCATAAGGGAACCATCGCAATCCCCTTTGAAGGCAGATATATTTGTATTGCCTGCTCCGAGGCCTTTCGCCCGCTGGATCGGGACTCATCAGGGAGACACGGCTGGTTGTGTCTGCGCTCCCGGCGTCAAATAGAGACACACCACAGTCCATAATACTGTGGTGTTCTCACCACAGTATTATGGACTGTGGTGTGTCTCTATTTTTATTTTTTACATTTATTATTATTTTTATTTTTTATTTTATTTTTTAAATGTTTCCTTTATTTATTTATTTGATTATTATAAAAATGTATTTTCTAAATATGTTTCTGTATCATGCTTTCGTTACCTTAACCTTCACTATCGTTGTTAGCAGTATCATTCGGTAATGCTATTGCTTGTATTGATACTACCACTAGCATTGACATCACAATCGCCTTCGCCTCTGGGACTGTTGCCACGGCAACCCTGCTGCTTAAGAATCCTCTAACCCACTCTCCTTTCTCCCATATCCATACTTATTGACACCAAGATTGATCCTGTCTCCCCCCCCCCCCCCCCCCAATATTTTGACCATTATTAGTATTCCTATCAGTAATATTATTATCATCATTACGACTTTGACTCACTCACTATTTCCCTTCCAACAGCCTCGTTCTCATTCAACGCCTTCTTCCTTGCGCTGAACCCTAAGCGATCTGAAGCGATCAAAGCTAAGTGAATTTTCGTTGTTTTATTCGTTTATATATCACCAGACGAAGACCTAAGAGGTCGAAACGCGTTGATTTTGTCTTGTGACTCGTTTGTCCACGTTCTCTGGGAGGTTCGCTAACATTTATTTAAGATTTGTTCTATTTTAATTATTTCCTTTTCGCATTTTTCTTATCACCTTTTTTCTATTCGTTTTAAAGCTGAATGATCTCAGTAAAAACATGCCAACGATACTGATCCACAAAAACTCTTTTATTGATTGAATAGTCTAATTAATACAATGGGTCTGAGTTCAAGAAATCCATCCCGACAGGCACTGCTAATGTGTTCATGCATTAAAAGAGTCGATTACAGTCTGCTCAATGTCCTATCTCTACCACCCATACCTGCAGACTCAGTAACAAGTCTGACAACTGACGAAGGGACAAGAAGCATCAGTACGGTTTTATCATGGTGCAACAGTCATTGTTTTTCACCTCAGCAATACACCATCCGTTCATAACAGAAAACCTGCTAGCTTGAAGAAAATCTTCAAGTGACGCACTCTTGGACAACTCAGTGTCATGTGGACAGTATGAATAAGGACTATGAAGACTGTCTGGATAGAGATGTGGAGGATTCTTGGTATGGAGCGTATCGTGTTCATTTCTGTTCTCTTTTCTTTGCAGATCGCGCTTTGCGTGGTGACGGCGCATGCCCAGTACCACAGCCGCTACTACTCCTGCCCGCCGGACAGCGTGGCTGTCCGGCAGTTCCGGATGATGACCGGCGATCTCAGCCCCAGGAAATACCCACTGTGTCTGTAGTCGACTTCTGTCCATAGTTCTATTTGCATTTTCTTCTCATCCGGTTTCTAGGTTCGTCCGTTGCCACCCTGATCATCCACATCCCATTCCCTTCTCCCTCCCCTCTCTCCTTCTGTCCATTTTGCTTAGCTCCCTGTGTTGCTCCCCGACCATTTCGCATCCCATCTCCCCTACCCCCCCCCCCCCCCACCTCCCCGCCCACCTCTCTCTCTCCCCTTAGTTCAGCTAGCTCCTATGTTGCTGTATCTGTTCACAGTTCAGTCCAGTGGTTTATTTAATGTCTTTTCATCGCCAGATGATATTAGACACTTATTAAAAAAAAACCTTCACACTCAACTTATCATCCATGTTAGTACTTTCAAACCGACATCTGATACATGCATATTTACATAAGTGAAATACCCTAGCAGTACACAATATTGTTGATCTTAATAAAAATTTTGGAACCTGTGACTGCGAAATAACCATGGCAATTTCAGCAACATAAAAACCATATAAAGAAGTATTGACATTATCAAAGTTATTCACCTCAATAGCATTCTCCTGATAGAGCGAGGTCAACACTGAGCATTCAAACAAAAGATGATGCACAGAAATGTTTTCTCTGCAGACACAAGTAATACCATGAGAATATATAGCGTCCCAGGTATTCAGCCTTAATTTATGAATTAATCTTACAATGTACCTTGGGCACGATGGTAAAGTAGCCATTTAAAAAAAATTCTGCTTATGTATATACATTTCCATAATTTGGATTAATTCAGAAGAGGACAAATCTAGGGGATTTTAAAAATAAATTTTCAGCGTTTCTATTTGCTCTATTTGCTCCTTCTTTTGTAAGACTGTCTGCTATTTCATTCAATTTTATACCACAGTGAGATGGGACCCAACAACAATTAATTTTTTATACCTAGAGTTATGAAACAATGCAGTAAATGTTTTGTTTCGAAAAGCAAATTTTTGCTAGCTTTGCAGTCCCAATGTTCTAGTGACTGTAAAACAGATTTGGAATCAACACATTGTAAAATTTTATAGAAAGCAATTGGTGTATGACATATGTAACTCAAAGCCTTCAGTATTGCATACAACTCTGATGTATAGATTGAAAACCCTTTCCTGAATAGTACGATTTCCTGATATTTAAAGTTGGTATTATAAAGCCAGAACCACTGTCAGAGGATTCCATTACCGACCCATCTGTAAACAATTTTAGATGATTTGGATAGCTGTTTTCTAAATGTTAACGAACTTCAGTTGTTGAACTTCAGTGTGTGTGTGTGTCTCCATGTGTGCGTGCAAGCACTAGCGTATGTGCGCGCGTATGCATGGGTATGTGTGTGTGCGAGCGTGCTTGCATGCATGCATGCGAACGTGCAAATGTGCGTGCATGTGTGCAAGCCTGAGAGAGATAGTGTGCGTATGTGAGAGAGAGAGAGAGAGAGAGAGAGAGAGAGAGAGAGAGAGAGAGAGAGAGAAAGAGAGAGAGAGAGAGAGGGAGAGAGAGGAGGGAGGGAGAAGGAGAAAGCTCCATTTATCATGATATACTTTGAATGGCAACTGATCAATGGTCTAGCATCGTCAAACCAGCAAAACGTATCTTATGACGCACACGTACCTTGTTCGATAAATTCAAGTCGATGTTTGTCCACATTTGCATTGCCTCCATTTCACTCATATGTTTAAAATATATACCACCAAGATCGTTCCATCATTTCTGCAAACAATCTGATTTTCCGGTTGGTTATGCCTCACTGAAGAGCTGGCTTCGAGGTTGTTTTTTTTTGAATAGCTGACGAGTGACCTCAATTAGCCGAATTTGATATAGAAAGATCGATGTCATCATCGTCTGCGTTACTGACGTCATTGAAATGTGCAGATGGAAATCGCTTAAACCAGGTGGCCATTACCGCCGTGTGATCATGCACCACTTTCTCTCATGTCCCGATGAGTCACCTCAACATCAACAGTCAGCAGTTTTTGAAACCTCATTCAAATTTTCTGATATTATGTTAGTGTCTTTTTCTTGTCAACATCCGAGTTAGAAACAAACCAACAAACAAATGAGAAGCTGTATTGTTGTCACTGGGTAATAGAAGACTTTTTGGAGAATAGCGGACATAAAAAGAATAGAACAATTTTTTTAGTTGAATCCTTTCTTTGTCCCACGACATCCGAAAAAAATCTCATCTATTGAAATTTCATGCATAAATCAGGCATGTACGTGTACATATCATAAGATTACACAAACACAAAGCAATTGATTGAAACATATGCTACTACCACCAAGTTAAAAACCACCTATAGTTTTCGACCTCTCTCTATTACTAGACATTGTATAAGATTACGGCAAAACAATGCAAAATGTTGTTACGTACATTACTCACCCATGTGTCACGTTGAATGGCACACAGTAAATAGGTCCCCGAGCAAAGGCATGTCCAAAATCTGTGTAAAAAACAAAAAACAGAACAAAAGAAAACAAAAGAAAAATGAGAATCAGCTTCCTATGATCGTAACCTTGACTAACAAGACCTGGCATTTAAACATTGTGATTCCTGTGAAACAAGACCACAGTGTGAACACGTTCCACCCTTGGTTCAGCTGGAGTCAGAATGAAAAGCAGGGCAATCAGGGCGAAACAGCCATGCCTCCTAGATCCTACATTGCCGTGCTTGACCGAGTCAGGGCTCTGTCCTAACTGGAGGAATGGTCAAGTGTCAGGATGACTGACAGTAAGTCACTTTGTCAACGATCTGTTGCAGGCCACACGCCAATATCAGCACTTTGCACTAAATCACTATATAATCCATGTAAACATTTTGACGCATAGCATAAATTTGAGCCAGAAATTGATATCAAATTGATAATAGATCAAATGAACACTTCCCACCTATCATCTCACCAGCTTTTAGGAATTTTCAATCGATGAAATCTTTCACAATCTGGATATATAAAAATTACCCCTTATCTGATGTCACAGGTCCCGAAAATAGTCCCATTCCTTTTATTTTAGACTGTCTGCTTGGAATCATCTGGTATGTACCTTGGTGAGCATATGAAAGAAAAGAAGGTAAATCAACGTTCAGACACAATAAAAATTCCCCAAACAATATCATTGTGTCTATTTATAAATGCTGACTCCTTAAGCTAGGCCTTGGTGCATTAATTTTTGGTACGCAGCCTGCAGGAACGATTCCGAGCCACGAGCAGCACACCCTCACTCTTGCTCCGGACGTTCTCGCAGCACCAGAGTAAGAAACGGCCGAATTATTCTGTGATTCCGCTTTCGGCGCTGTGCGATCGCACTGTGTCACGTCGACCACCATGACATGTCTTTGAGGATTGGTGCTGACGTCATCATCAGTGCTTGCACCATCTGACACAGCCTGCACAAATTCACCTTTCAATAAATAAAAAAGAACAGAAGGTCAGTCTGCATCCCTCTCACAGCGGCCCGGTGTCTGGCTCATATGGACTGGTGTCGACAGCACCATGTCTGGACCAATCGCTGGTGATCTTGTGTTCTCTTTGTTTGGCGCAGGGCTGGGGAACGGTTCATTGATGCTGGCCATTGTATCTTCAAGAAGTGACCACAGTCAAGGAGGGTCAATCATAGGCTGGCTTCCACATCAGAGACTTGACAGTCTTGCATGCCATCCAGAGCACCCAAACCGGCTAACGTGACGGAGACGAGGCCGTGGGCCCACCGATCCAATCAGCTCTTCGGACCATGGGTCCTAGGGCGAACCTTTAAGGTGACAACGCACGTCTGCATCGTGGTCATATTATAGTGGACTTCATGCAGGAACATAGGACCTAGACATGGGTTTTCCAGCCATGTCCACCTGATACGGCTCCCATCGAGCACCTGTGGGTCGGCGGGTTGCGGACCCTCTACCCCTTCTCTCCTGATTACCTGCCTGATCTCTCTCCAGTATTCGAGAGCACGAATGGCAGGTATCCCAGCAACAATTACCTGACCTCTTTGCAGTCTATGCGTCAACGTAGCAAAGAACGTCTGACGGTGAATAAAGGATGTTGAATTTGATGACGTGACGGCGTGGTTTCAGCGATTCAGTCTGAAAGTCAATGTTCTTTGTTTTGGGTGGAATATCAAATAACTAGTTGATTATTTTATGTTAAGCCATCCATAAAAAGCGTAAAAAGTAAATAAAAAAGACAATGAAGACTAACTTAAACAAATGGGAACAATGACGACATGTACTTATATTAAAAGATATAGTTGGACTGTGTATCGTGTCTTGTTCATGTTGTGTGTTGTATTTGTACTCGTCTCGTCTCCATCATGTTTATATACATATTCCTTTTTGGTTCCATTGTTCGGAAGAACATGGACGTTTCTTCAGCTATTCTTCAGTCTGTCGCTTTTGCTTTCTTTCTGCGCTCTTCTCTGTCCGATCGTTTGCTGGCAAGGACTTGGAGGGGGCTTTATCTGTCACTGTCTTCTTTGTTGGGCTGTCTTCAGCTGTGTTTTTTTAATTGAGATAAAATGCAGGCCTGCTCAGTATTGTTTATTGAGGATAATAGGCCTACATAACAGTACGATGATGTTTCTTGCCCTGGGAAAAGGCCTACATGTTGTTTTGGATTTTGTACCACGATGCAATCTCCTGTTAGTGGTTAGGCCTACACCAGGAAGATTTTTTTTTGTTCACGTAGTGTGTCAGCTATTGAGAACGAGTGTCAACCCATTCAACTTCACAATGGTTAATAATACATTCAAAATATACACTTGTAACTGTAACGGTCTAAATGACTTTAAGAAAAAAAAGATGTATTTGATTTTTTGAGATCCTCAGATGGTAATATCTTTCTGATTCAAGAATCCCACCTACCATATAAAATTGAAAACTTTATTAGATCATGCTGGGGATATGAGTGCTTTTTAGCTGGTACTGAGACAAACAGAAATGGGGTTTTTTTGCGA
>CM031597.1:80723172-80733172 GCA_018398815.1 Conus ventricosus
CACACATATAGTCAGTCTGACTAGCGACCAAACACTTATGCATCCATCAACCATCATCGAGCAACCAACCAATAACTCATCAATCAGACAAGCGGAAAACAATGCAAGGACCATGCAATCTTGCAGATCAAAAGACGTTTGACCTGCACAAGGTTTTCGTTCTTTTGCAGCTGTAGAGGCCGAACCGTTGCAACATAAGCACAAACTGCATCTTCGTTCTTCACTGCGTTCATCAATCAATCTTTGATCAGCAAGGCCTGTTCAGCACGGGGTACTGTAAGTTTTAATCACTTAAGAAGTCAGAGCTAGTTCAGCACCAAAAAGGGAATGTATGCTCTTTAACGTGTCTGTTCACAATCATTGATTGATTGATCAGTCAATCAATCCATAAAACAGTCAACCGGCAAATGCTTTTTCACCATAGAATATCAATGGTTCCTCCGTACTTCTGCTGTAAATCAATTAATCAATCAGTCAGTCAATCAATCAATCAGTCAGTGAATCAATCAATAATCATCCTGTTGAATACCATCTGCTTGTTTTTCAGTGTCTCTGCTCTCAAACAGTCAATTACTTATTCAATCAGTGAATCAGTGCCCTCACGTTATGTTCCGTTTGTTTCTGTCTGTATCGGATCCCAACCAAGTAGCCAATGCTGTTTTAACTCTAAGTATAGACATGTTTGTTCTCTACAGTATCTGCTGTCGTTCGATCGATCGATCGATTGATCGATCAACCAATCAGTCAATCAATCAATCAATCAATCAATCAATCAATCGGTGAATCGATTGATCATTCAATCCAATTAATCAATCAATCAGTCAGTCAGTCAGTCAGTGGGTCGATCGATCAATCAATCAATCAATCAATCATCAATCAATCAATCAATCAATCAATCAATCAATCAAT
Source organism: Conus ventricosus (assembly GCA_018398815.1). Lineage (NCBI taxonomy): Eukaryota > Metazoa > Mollusca > Gastropoda > Neogastropoda > Conidae > Conus > Conus ventricosus. The sequence goes on from CM031597.1 coordinate 80,724,082, forward strand.
CAATCAATCAATCATCCAGTTGATCGATCAGTCAACAAATCAACTAATCGTTTCTATTTCAGCTCGGAATATTCTCTATTAATTCCTGTTCGTATCTGATCTCAATCAACCCATCATTCTACACAGCATCTGCTCTCGATCGATCAGCCAAACATTGGATACCTCGATCAAGTGATCGACTGACCACTAATAAGATAAATCAAACAATCATTTGATAGATTAACCAGCCAACCACTTGAGAGATCAACTAAAAAAATCAATAATTGGTTAGATCAATTGATCAGTCAATTGGTCGATTGATTGATCGATCAATTTATCGAAGTAATAAACCAGTCAACCAATCAATCATTCGATCGATCGAACAAAACATTGACCACAGCATTCAATGAAAGTAGGAAGCAAGTGAGCAGCCAACCAGCCAAGCAATTCATCGATTAACCTGTTAACAGCATAGATAGATTCACACAGTAATTGACATCAAGCACAGTAAGGAAGAAACAGATCTTATTCAAGGTTCAAACAGCAATGAAAAACAATGCAAGGATCAATGCAGTCTTGGCGGGATCAAAAGACGTTTGACCTGCACAAGGTTTTCGTTCTTTCGCAGCTTTAGAGGCCGAACCGTTGCAACATAAGCACAAACTGCATCTTCGTTCTTTACTGCGTTCATCAATCAATCTTTGATCAGCAAGGCCTGTTCAGCACGGGGCACTGTAGTGTAAGTTTTAATCACTGAAGAAGTCAGAGCTAGTTCAGCACCAAAAAGGGAATGTATGCTCTTTAACGTGTCTGTTCACAATCATTGATTGATTGATCAGTCAATCAATCCATAGAACAGTCAACCGGCAAGTGCTTTTTCACCATAGAATATCAATGGTTCCTCCGTACTTCTGCTGCAAATCAATTAATCAATCAATCAGTCAATCAATCAATCAGTCAATCAATCAATCAATTATCATCCTGTTGAATACCGTCTGCTTGTTTTTCAGTGTCTCTGCTCTCAAACAGTCAATTACTTATTCAATCAGTGAATCAGTGCCCTCACGTTATGTTCCGTTTGTTTCTGTCTGTTTCGGATCCCAACCAAGTAGCCAATGCTGTTTTAACTCTAAGTATAGACATGTTTGTTCTCAACAGTATCTGCTGTCGTTCGATCGATCGATCGATTGATCGATCAACCAATCGGTCAGTCAATCAATCAATCCATCAATCGGTGAATCGATTGATCATTCAATCCAATTAATCAATCAATCAATCAGTCAGTCAGTCAGTATGTCGATTGATCGATCGATCGATCAATCAATCAATCAATCAATCAATCAATCAATCAATCAATCAATCAATCAATCAGCCAGTTGATCGATCAGTCAACAAATCAACTAATCGTTTCTATTTCAGATCGTAACATTCTCCATTAATTCCTGTTCGTATCTGCTCTCAATCAACTCATCATTCTATACGGTATCTGCTCTCAATCGATCAACCAAACACTGGATACCTCGATCAAGTGATCGATTGACCACTAATAGGATAGGATAGATCAAACAATCATTTGATAGATTAACCAGCCAACCACGTGATAGATCAACTGCAAAAATCAATCATTGGTTAGATCAATTGATCAGTCAAGTGGTCGATTGATTGATCGATCAATTTATCGAGTAATTAACCAGTCAACTAATCAATCAATCGATCGATCGAACAAAACATTGACCACAGCATTCAATGAAAGAAGGAAGCAAGTGAGCAGCCAACCAGCCAAGCAGTTCATCGATTAACTTGTTAATAGCATAGATAGATTCACACAGTAATTAATATCAAGCACAGTAAGGAAGAAAGAGATCACATTCAAGGTTCAAACAGCATTGAAAAACAATGCAACGATCAATGCAGTCTTGGCAGGATCAAAAGACGTTTGACCTGCACAAGGTTTTCGTTCTTTCGCAGTTTTAGAGGCCGAACCGTTGCAACATAAGCACAAACTGCATCTTCGTTCTTTACTGCGTTCATCAATCAATCTTTGATCAGCAAGGCCTGTTCAGCACGCGGCACTGTAAGTTTTAATCACTGAAGAAGTCAGAGCTAGTTCAGCACCAAAAAGGGAATGTATGCTCTTTAACGTGTCTGTTCACAATCGTTGATTGATCGATCAGTCAATCAATCCATAAAACAGTCAACCAGCAAAAGCTTTTTCACCATAGAATATCAATGGTTCCTCCGTACTTCTGCTGTAAATCAATTATTCAATCAGTCAGTCAATCAATCAATCAGTCAGTGAATCAATCAATTATCATCCTGTTGAATACCATCTGCTTGTTTTTCAGTGTCTCTGCTCTCAAACAGTCAATTACTTATTCAATCAGTGAATCAGTGCCCTCACGTTATGTTCCGTTTGTTTCTGTCTGTGTCGGAACCCAACCAAGTAGCCAATGCTGTTTTAACTAAGTATAGACATGCTTATTCTCCACTGTTTCTGCTCTCGTTCGATCGATAGATCGATCAATTAATCAAACAGTGAATCAATCAATCTTTCTATCAGTCAGTCAGTCAATCAGTTACTAGATTGATAATTCAATCAATCAATCAATCAGTCAATCAATCAATCAGTCAGCCAGTCAGTCAGTCAGTCGATCGATCGATCGATTGATCGATCGATCAATCAATCAATCAAACAATCAATCAACCAGTTGATCGATCAGTCAACAAATCAACTAATCGATTCTGTTTCAGCTCGGAACATTCTCCATTAATTCCTGTTCGTATCTGCTCTCAATCAATCCATCACTCTACACGGTATCTGCTCTCAATCGATCAGCCAAATATTGGAGACCTCAATCAAGTGATCGATTAACCACTAATAGGATAAATCAACCGATCATTTGAGAGATCGACTGACCACTAATAGGATAAATCAAACAATCGTTTGATAGCTTAACCAGCCAACCATGTGATAGATCAACTAATTAATCAATCATTGGTTAGATCAATGGAGCGATCAATTTATCGAGTACTAAACCAGTCAACCAATCAATCAATCGATCGATCAAACAAACATTGGCCACAACATTCAATGAAAGTAGGAAGCAAGTGAGCAGCCAACCAGCCAAGCAATTCATCGATTAACCTGTTAATAGCATAGATAGATTCACACAGTAGTTGACATCAAGCACAGTAAGGAAGAAACAGATCGCATTCAAGGTTCAAACAGCATGAATCAATTAATTGATTGACTGAGTGCTTGGTGATTGGTTGGTTGGTTGGTTGGTTGGTTGGTTGGTTGGTTGGTTGGTTGGTTGGTTGGTTGGTTGGGTGGGTGGGTGGGTGGGTGGGTAGTTGATTGATTGATCGATTGACTGATTAATTGACTGATTGATTGATTGATTGATTGATTGATTGATTGATTGATCGATTGACTTACTGAATAATTGATTGATTTGACTGATTCTGTGAATAACATGCGTTATTTAGAACTGACAGAGCAGTGCATAATCTGTTAAGCAATTGAGTAGGAGCAGCTAAGTTGAGAAAGAAACAGATCGTGTTCAGTGCTTGAACAATATTCTTGAATTGATTGATTTGCTGTCTGGTTGGTTAAGTAACATATGTATCCACTGTTTGATTTACTAAATGATTGATCCATCTGACGATTGGCTAATCGATTGATTGCTTGGTTGGTTAGTTGACGGATTAATTAAGTAGTTTGTTTACTGATGATTCATTGGTTTTGCTGGCTGGACGATTAGGTTGATGGGTTTGCTGAGGGATTGATTGAATAAATGTTAAGTAATTGATTGATTGATTGATTCAGAACAGGTCCTGTAAAAACGAAGTAATGATATTCTATGCAGAAACAGCGCTGATTGATTGACTGGTCGACTTTGTGGCTAATTAACTGATTGATAGATTATGAATATCGTGTCAGTCAAACAATCTCACAATCTGTGCTGTTATTGCAGTTTTATTTCCCTATATGGCAGACGAATCACCAGAATCTGACATGTCCCAACACAAGAAATAGGTACAATAGGCGTTTCACCAGTATATCGTGTATATCGTATATATATATGTAATCTAGTCAACAACATTTGGTTAACAGGAGATTGATTGGTAGGACACAAACTTCCAGTAAATATGAATTACACTGTTAATGATGACTTGTCAGGTACTGTGGAAAAATCCTTAAATTCAATTATAAATTTGCAAACTTAGAAGCTTAAAAAAAATTATAAAGATATGTAACACAGTCTCTATTGAAATGACGACATCGTTTGTTTGTTTGTTTTTTAATTCAAATGACACAGAAGTATTACTTGTAGTAGCTGACAGCGCTATTCCGAAGTGTAGGTCCAAGAAAATTGGTAAATACTCGGGAAACGTGTGGTGGACGGAAGAATGGAGACTGGGTGTACAATCAAAACATTACACTGTTTTGTAATGGATCCGAAACAAGACTGAGAAAATTTTTCAAATAATGAAACAGAAAAATAGTAGTAAGTGCAATAATGTAAATACGCATGCTACCATCCAGTCCGTGTTTTACTGTGCAAGTTTCAGGTTTTTAGACTCTATTCATGGAGACCCCTGTTATCAGAAGAGTCTGTTTCTTCTGGCTTTGCTTCGGTCAGACAGGCTATGAAGGAAAGTTGAGGTAAGAATTATCAAGTGGAACTGGTAAAGACTCAGTGTAAAAAAAAAAAAAGAACTTATGATGCTCTCAAAGACACTGGAGAAAAAGAATGCACAACTGTTACAATCAAACGCTGGTAGGATTTCCGTTTGCATCCTGCATAGGAACCTATTCCACTCCTCAAAGGGCTGTAACAACAGATACTGACAAAGTGGGACAGAAATTCATGGGTAGCAAAAGATTCACTGCTTCGCTGTACATGTCAAACGCTCTTCCGTCTCCGGTGAAGCGTAAGTAAAGACCTCACTGCCTCCAGAAACGAACAATTCGCAACAAGACTTAAAACAGAAAGATGAAAGTGAAATGTGACTTTGTTCATAATACAAGTGACTTGTTTCCAACCTCTCAACAGCTGAAAATGTCATTCCTATCGTGCTTACAGATCGCGTGTCCCTTATTCATGGACAGACTTCTGTCTGTCGGCTCCCTGCTTGCTTTGCCCTTACCCCTACACCCCCTACTGCTGTGTCAATCCAGGCTTCAGGCGCCCATCCGTGGGCTGGACGACTGAGATCGTATAGTTTCCATGAGGTTTTATAGCGGATCTTGTTTTGTTCCAGGTCTTACCTCTCCTCACCTGCACACACCCCCACAGACACACCCACAGACAGACAGAGACACAGAGAGAGCCACAGAGAGAGAGAGAGAGAGAGAGAGAGAGAGGGGGGGGGAGAGGGGGGGGTAAGAAACAGAGAGAGAGAAAATAAAAACAGAAAGAGGTACGTAAGCACGCGAACGCACACGCACGCACACACACACACACACACACACACACACACACACACACACACACACACACACACACACACACACACACGTACGACCGCATACATGCATGCTCGCACGCACGCACGCACGCACGCACGCACGCACGCACGCACACACACACACACACACACACACACACACGTACGACCGCATGCATGCATGCATGCACGCACGCACGCACGCACGCACGCACGCACGCACGCACGCACGCACACACACACACACACACACACACACACAACACACACACACACACGCACACACACACGAGCGTCCGCGCGCGCGCACACACACACACACACTCTCTCACTCACACACACACACACACACACACACACACACACACACACACACACACACACACACACACACACACACACACACACACGCTACAGCTTTTTCAAATTAAGATATATTTCTTAACATTTCTTTAAAGTTCTGCTGTTTAGAAAAATGAAATAAAATATGATAACATAAAATCGGACGACGTCTGTGATGATTTCACGCTCTTTGGCAATTTTTTTACACAAGTGCCAAAGATTTTATCAACAAGCAACAATTTACGATTGACGGTCTTTTTTCCCCTTGTGGCTGAATTAAGTAAAAATTATCAAGATTTTTTTTTCCTGTCCCAACTTCTGCGCCACCTCAGAGGCAGTGCACCCACGCCGCTCATTCCGATACCCCGTCCACAGCCACAGCCCGGTCGGCCCCGCAGCCCCGGCACCGGCAATCCACAGGGAGCAGTCAATGTCAAGTCGTCAAGAGGCAACCCACCGGAGGAGACACTGCACTGCTGCCGAGTCACTTCGGTGGTGTTCAGTGGCGCCTGTTCTGATCTAACATACGCAGGACACCACCTACTAAGCCCCCTACTGACGACAATAATTGCTTAGTCGCGGAGCCGGAGTGAGTGAGCTCTCCCTCCGGAAGGCGCCATCACGTCTGTCCAACGACAGCCCCCATGGACTCGCCGATACCAGTGACCCCGACGGAACCAAACCAAGCCACAGACGTGGAGAGGACATCGAAATTGAGGTCACCATGAGAGCAGGGCATGAAGGGCCACAGAATTTGAGACTTTTTTTTAAATGCTGATCGATGAGAATGAGGATGATTAAGATGATGCTACGGATTTCCATTTCGGTCTGAGACTACATGACAGGGCTGTACTCTATGCTTCCTTTCATAATATATCCTGGCGTCAACCAGGCCCGAGAGATACAGGCACCTGCAGTGTTGGTCAGGAAATTTGAGCAACACTCTCAGCGACGCATCCATTAAGTGGATGAAACTCGACTGTGTGGTCCCAGTCTTCCCAACTGAGTCCGCAGCAAACTCAACTCTGGGTAGGAGCCGGTCGGGCAGAAAAACCCACATGACTCTGATGGGATTCGAACCCACGACCTCCCAGCCGGGAGTCCGCGACGCTAACCACTTCGCCACGGCGGCTGGTAAATTATCAAGATTTTAATTATATCACTAAAATATATCTTTTTCAACAAATTGTGGAAAGCGATACTTCTTACAGAAATAAAAATCACAAAACTGACGAAGATCAATAATAGTTTGTTTGAAAAAAAGTATTAGTTAAACAAGAAAAATGTTACCGTTAATGGAAACAGTCCGTAAGAGGAGTTTTTGTTTTTGCATCTTCTTCCCCACACAATCTTCTGAGCGTTTTGTTATTGCTTGTATCTCGTGCACATATACATTTCGCATTAACGCAATTTTCTTTCTTGCCTTTTCCACGAGATGATTTATATGTTTACACCAAAATAATTTATAGTGAAAAATAACGCCTAGAAATTTTACTTGCTTACTTGGGAAAATGAAAGAATCACCTATTTTTACACACACACACACACACACACACACACACACACACACACACACACACACACACACACATACACACACATGCGCTCACGCACACACATGGGCCCATGCCCACACATCATACACACACGTGTACATCCACTACACGAAAAATAAAATGGTAGGTAGACACTCAAGGTCTGACCAGCGCGTTGGGCTAATGCGTAGGTTAGACATCCGCTGAGCCGTAGCCACGAGACCCTCTTCTTCAATTCTCATCTTTGTTGTTAATTCATTTATCCATCAGCTTCAAATCATGCGTAGTGTGGTCTCAAAACTTAGCGGATGTGGTGTAGCGTATATGGACTAGTCCGCACGCAGTGACGCCTCCTTGATGAAACTGAAACTGAAACTTACGCTTGGTTGTACAAAATATATAACGTACAAACAATAACTCAATACACAGAACATGAAAAAGGGATTAAAATGCAAATACGAAAACTCTCATAGTTATATGTATCTCCATAAATAATACCTTTTTCCTGATCAAAAGGATTTTTTTGGGTGACAAGTCGTAGTCTGTCTCCAGTTCTGCGAATTGTGAATTTTTTTAAAAACTAATATCTCTTTCTAAACAGAGATAAAGAATCTTTTTAAAAGCAATGGACGTGATATTCATGTTTCTCAACTCCGTCACCAAAATGTACATGTTTCATCGTTGTTTATCTTACATCTGTTGGTTATGTCACTGGCAAACAGAATGACCTGATCAAAAGACTTCCTCTGTTGTTGTTTTTTTTATGGTCCAGCTGTATGCGAACAGAAAATGCCGCATGAATGGTCTGACATTTGAACAGTCGGACTGATTCATACAACACTTGATGACTTTACCATCAAGATGGCGTCCATGCTGCAGGATGGTCTAGTCTTTCAGTCAGACGCTCGCAAGTGCTGCGCAGAGTGAAAATGTATCGTCAGCTCAGTCTGTGCCAATCGTTGAAGAATCCTGGTAACCCGGCGCTTGCTGAAGAAGGCAATGGTGCACACGTCGATGACCATGGTATTTAACAGCAGCAACCCCCTTCACCCTCCGCTCACCCCGGCACACACGTGGTACACAGGGACAGAGTGTAGCCACTATAAAGTCAGTATTTGCTTAGTGAGTTTGTTGGCGTGTTCTTTAACCCACACAGCGATCAGGTGAAGTAAAGGTGTTCTGACGATCGTTCGGGAGCGAGATGCTGTGCATCTCAGGTTCTCTCAGGGGCGTCATGATGAGAGCGGTGCCTATCTCCTCTCCTTTGCTACTCTACGGGCCCGCTCTTTTTCTGTGGAGAAACAGATATCCGTTTATAGCGAGTGATGTGTTCAAGGGAGAGCATGTAAGTGATAAACACGCTCCATCGTTCCCAATTTCAGCTCTGGAATCTATGGCCACTGCCGTTTGCCCCGTTCTCTATTCCTCCCCTCTTCCCACCCTATCCCCATTCTTGTGTTCACACTTGGGAACAGGGATCAGTCGAGATATAAACAAGTAGCACTTCTTTGATCCAAAAGAAGAAATTCCGGAATTACTGATAAAATCAACGCATCCAAAAGACCTTATAATGTAGGGATTAGCTTTAAAATGCGTTCAAGACACAAAGTAAAGAAAACTAAGTGCTCAGGAACAAAATAATGAAATCAATATTGCAAAGACGTAACCTGAGTGGTTTAGCATTGACCAAATTTGTTACTTTAGAAACAAAACTCAACTGGTGGACGAGCTGAACATGAGAGCAAGAACGACAACTGGCAGTAAGAACGACAACACTGATA
>CM031597.1:80738172-80745672 GCA_018398815.1 Conus ventricosus
ACTCTTTAAATAAGCGTGCATTGAATGGATGAAACCCGGCTATGTGGTACCTTCCTTTCCAGCCGAGTCCATCGCGCACTCAATTCTGGCGAGCAGCAAGCCGTGGCCAAAAATCCAACAAATGCGTCTGATGGGATTCGAACCCATGATTTCCAAGACCGTGACCTGCGATACTAATCGCTGTGCCACGGTGTCAGTCATTTCTGTACTTTGAACACCGCTTTTTCGCCTCGACAGACCCTAGCGGTCCTTTGAAATTGATCCGGTTAAAGTTATGTCATTACGCAAAATTTCCAAATTGAATCATGATCCAATTCGACCTAAAGAGAGGGGGAGAGAGAGAGAGAGAGAGAGAGAGAGAGAGAGAGAGAGAGAGAGAGAGAGAGAGAGAGAGAGAGAGACAGACAGACAGACAGACAGACAGACAGAGACAGAGAGAGAGAGAGAGAGAGAGAGAGAGAGAGTGTGTGTGTGTGTATGTGTGTGTGTGTGTGTGTGTGTGTGTGTGTGTGTGTGTGTGTGTGTGTGTGTGTGTGTGTTTTGTTCCACAATATCAGACAAAGTCCCTCTATGATTTCATTACTGAATTTTGTCAGTTCCCACAAAATTACTAACTACTCTCCTTCTATCTGTGATCGCTCGCGCGCCCCTAATACGCGCGCACGCACGCGCACACACACACACACACACACACACACACACACACACACACACACACACACACACACACACAGAGAGAGAGAGAGAGAGAGAGAGAGAGAGAGAGAGAGAGAGAGAGAGAGAGAGAGAGAGAGAGAGAGAGAGAGAGATACGGATACGGATACGGATACGGATACGGATATTTTATTCACAAATAGGCCATTGCCCCTCGTGAAGGGGTGCATCTGGGAATCATTCAATATTTTCACGTTCAAAAACTGATTCAATGCTTTACATTAAGAAACAAGAACAGATCGTAACTTAAATGCTTTGTATAGGTAAATGGACAGATTTCTAGTTGTTCGTTCATTATTGGAAGCTAGAAGTAAACTTAATCTGAAAAGACTTGGAAATCTGTAGTATTTCAAATGTATATAACGTTCTCTTAATTCGTTTAGTAAAGCACAGCACAGAACAAAATGCACTTCATTTTCTTTCTCTTTTTTACACAATGGACAAATCAAATCAACAGGGTATGTTGTTTGTATCGATATCTATGTACAGCAATATCTGAAATACCCAGTCTGAATCTTGTAATAATCTTGATATGTCTGTCTAGATTTAACGTTAAATGCATTTTATCTATTCCTATTGTGCAAAAAGTCTTATATACACTAAATCTGTCACTATTCTTGACATGAAAATCCCATTCTTGCCATCTGCAAAGTATAAGTCTTTCTTTAAAGTCAGCGATAAACTGTTCCATTCCCTCAACACCTTGGTTTAACCACACATAACCAAAACCAAACATGTATAACTTACAGCGAATATCAGACGCCCAGTTTGTCTTATCACAAGAGTCTAACTCAACTAACGGGCACTGAGTTGAATTCGCCGAGGTCAGCGACATATTTGTTTACCTCCGACAAATAGCGCAATTAATCGGCATCAAGATTGACTACTGAACACAGAGTTTGCAGATCAGTTCTTGTGGTACCATGCCCTCTGGACAGCTTGATTTTAGGGCCCGTTGTGGCTGTTTTGTGACAGTATTTGTCAATTTCATGACGAAAAGAGAAAAAAATCGAGCCGCCATGAGACTGAAAACATTGAAGCTTAGGACCGTGGCAGACGGTGTTACCTTTGGCTGCCTCCTGACGCTTTTGTTCTGGGGCAATTTTTTATTACAATGCGGCGATGTTGAGCTGAACCCAGGGCCACAGAAGACATCTCTGCGACAGACCAGCCTAACGAGTGGAGACCGCAGGGAGAGTGTGGACAAGCCCTCAGGACGCACGCCAACTACTTCTTCAGGAGCTACACCAGCCACCCAGCATCCTTCGAACCTCGATCTGATGTCCATGCTCCAGTCGCTGAACACGAAGTTTGATGGGATGAAAGGTGACTTGAGGAACTTGAGTGATGGATTCGCTGCGCTTCATGGAGAGTTAAGTTCTCTGAAGCAGGAAGTGACGGAGCTGCGACAGGAAAATGATTGTCTCCGCACCAGCAATGACAGCCTACAGAAGAAAATGGATTTCTTGGAGCGAAAGGTTGATGAGAGAGAGAGAGAGAGAGAGAGAGAGAGAGAGAGAGAGAGAGAGGGAGACAGAGAGAACACTCACACGCACAGAGAGAGAGCGAGAGAGAGAGCGCATTTAATGTGAATGATCGGTCACCTCAAATATCAAAGTCCTGGATCCATTTTACTCTCCCTCTATCCCGTCCCCTGCCCCACTCTTTCTCTCCATCTGTCCTCTCTTAGTATGCATTGAAAATCGACAACAGAGTATGTTTAGGATGTTCGTATGCGTGTGTGTGTGGTGGGGGGGGGATGAAACGGGGAATGGGAGAAAGTGGGCGCTCTCTCTCTCTCTCTCTCTCTCTCTCTCTCTCTCTCTCCTCTCTCTCTCTCTGTCTCTCTCTCTCTCTCGCTCTCTCTCTCGCTCTCTCATTCGTGCGCTCGCGCGCGTCTTTGTTTGTGTGTGTGTGTGTGTGCGTGCGTGCGTGCGTGCGTGCGCGCGTGTGTGTGTGTGTGTGTGTGTGTGTGTGTGTGTGTGTGTGTGTGTGTGTGTGTGTGTGTGTGTGTGCTGAGTGGCTGACTGTTTGATTGTTGAATCATGTCACACAGCGTATTTGCATGCTCTCGATCACAAACACAGCATGTTCTCTCCAGGTGCACGCATCACACTGCACACTGTCATGAAAGAAAACACTCGCACCCACGCACAGATTATATTTCTGGTTACACACTGAATGAAGTTAGCCTTATACATTACTGCGAGCGAAAGATATGCTGTTTTGTGAGTAGTTTCTTATTCATAGCATTGAATAATTAGCAAAACTGAAGCTTGTTAATATTTGTTCTGTAGCAGCGTGGGCTCGAAAAACCAGAAAAGAAATCTTATAAATACTCATCTCCCAAATCCAATAAACTACGCAACTAATCAAATCGCTCATCTCTAGGTATGTTATAAAATGTGCCTTAAATTCAGCCATGACCTGTGGAGATACTAGTAGATAAATGATTTAGAATGCAAAACAGCAAAGGTACTTTGACCTGTTGCTATATCTGTTCTTCCAAGAATACTTTAATTTATTAAAGGTTAGCATGCCAGACACTCATATGTCTTTCACACACACACACACACACACACACACACATCGCCTTTATAACCTCGTTCCTGTGGAAAATGACGGGAATATTGTAAAAGGATGTCTACAATTTCATGACCAGCTGCCGTCCTTCTGCACACTGCATAATTGCATCCCCGCTCCTCTCCGCCCTACGCCTACTTCTGAGTCAAAGGGGAAATTAGCGTGATAATGATTTTCTTTGAAGTCATTGACAACCGATATTTCGCGTGTCGCGTCGGAATTCACCGAGAGGAGTATGCTTCCTCCACCTCCAATTCTCGCGCTCTCCCTGCTCATCCCCACTCTCCCTCCCCACCCCACCCCATCCCTTGCCACAAACAATATTCTGAATCTTCTTTTCCATTAGCCCTTTCTTACTGCTCTCCACTCCCACTCTCACTTCAGGTTAACCCCTATGAAACCCTCTTCCCATTCCATTCTAAAAAGCTTTTGGCGAGTGTTTTTGTTCAGTTGAGAGCAAATCGTAATTCATTGTGTTCTCCAACCATGTGATTACGAGATATCGAGAATCAGAGCTTTTTGAATGGCCTTACAAACTACGTAGTTCCAACGTATCGTAAATCAGGGCTTTTAGGACGATCTCTCGAACCCGCATGGGTTCAAGGATCTTTGTTTTCGGACCTTTGAACGACCTTGCAAATTGCGTGGATCATTCGGTTGTGTTGCCGAACTTGGAAGACGTTCATACTGAATTTCTCGACGTGCGTGGCTTCAAACAGCATGTGAAGCATGGCATTTAGAACGATCTTTCAAATCTTATCAATCAGGTCGTGCACTGGACCCTAAGGAACGACCTTCAGTTTAAACGGAACATGTAGCAGGACCTTCACAGCGCTTTCACAGACTGTCTGCTTCCAACGGCTGATACAACAGGATCTTTCAAACGGTGAGTCCGACTGTAAGGTTCCAATGCTTTGTTGAAGGACCTTCGGAACTGTTTCCCGAATTATTCCAAATGGATCCTGTAGCAGCACGTTAACAGCGATCTCTCCATCTTATGAGTTAAAGTAGCTCGAAAAAAAAGAACCTTTAGAATGGGCGTTTCTCAAACCACATTTTTGCAACGGCTCGTGTAGCAGGACCTTTAGATCTACACACCGAACCTCATAGTTCACACGGCGCATGTAGCGTGGCCTTCAGAACGGCCTTTCGAATAGCATCGTTTCAGAAAGGTCGTGTAACAGAGCCTTTAGGACGACTTTCCAAACTGTATGCGTCTAATGACCAGTTTAACAGAACATTTAGAACGACCCGCGGAACCGCATGGTTCAAACGGCTCGTGTAGCTGCGCCTTTAGAACGACCTCCTAAGCAAATTCTTCCAAACAGCTTGTATTACGGGACCTTTTGAACACTATTCTGTCGCAAAGTCTTGTGAAATAGGACCTTCAGAACGACTTGTCCGACCGAAACGGTCAAATGATTTGCGTGGCACGATGTGAGAGTAATCACCCGAATCGTATGATTCCATGCAACTTGTGTATCAGGGTCTTTAGAAGGGAGGCCCTTCAATCGTATATAGTTTCAAATGCACAATATAACATGACTTCCCCACCCAACCCCCTCACCCCTCCACCGTTATTGATTTTCTGAGCACCATAAATAGCAACGCCCTTTGACTGAAACAGGGAATAACCGCCGTTCTCGCACGCTTAGGTCTGTAAGTGAAGAGGGGAGAAAAGGGGGAAAAAAGGGGGTGGTAGTGATAAAATGGAAAAAGAAGTACGTGTCAGAATAACTTTTTTTCTTCAAAATGATTACAAATATTTGTTCTTGAATGCAAGTCTCACTCCCTTAGTTCTATAAATGAAGAGGTGGGTGGAAAAGAACAGGGGGGGTGTGAAAAAAGTGTCAATCAAAATCACGTTCTTTCATTCAACTGAATAAAAGTGTTTGCCTTCGGAAAAAGCAAACAAAGCAAACAAACAAACAAAACCAATACTTTTTCTTTCCTTCTCTTTATGTCGCTGAGTAAAAGCATGTGAAATGCTCAACGAAAATGTTGACTGCCTTCAAGCGCGGTACATATCTTTTTCCCAAGAGTCAAAGAGTCTGGGGAGGGGTGCATTTTACTTGTGAGGACCACTCCCATCTTCCAGCCCCTCCTCCCCCCCCCCCCCCCCCCCCCCCCTCCACAACCTCCAACTCTCACCCCATTCCAAGTCTCCGTTGAGCCAATCCGTCACGGACGTTAACGACACGTCCGACTCTTTCCTACCTCCTTCCCTGGCGACTTCTGCTTTTCTCGCTCTCGGAAGTACTAATGGCTGCACACTAAAAAAATTAATGCGCCAGGGCCTTCTTAAGGAATCGAGTATTTATAGACTGGCGTAACTGGATTGTTTCGAGAATTTTTTATTGTGTCCGAAAGTTGATTCTCCACATTTTCATTTCCTATGGCCATCAAAGTACAAGCCAGGTGGTTCCAAGCAGACAGATTAAAATCAAAGTAATGGGATTATTTTGTCCTCTTGAAGCTGGCGCAAAGAGAGGGTCTCGGGTGAGTGCGAAGGCCTGAAATGTGTGTCAGCTAATGGGGAAATTCATGTAGTTGAAGATTGTTTGTGATTTCACCAGTGAACATCCCCCCAAAACAAGGGAAATAATTGGTGGGGAGTTGTTCTTTTGATCAAGTATCAGTTTAACATTAAATGCAGCTCAAATTTATGTTAGGCCTCAAAACACTTACATGGATGATATAGCGTTTTAGCGCAAAATCCTAATTGTGGCGTGTGGCCCGTACACTCTGGTATCACTAACGGACACGTGAATTATTCAGCATCATGGAAAGTTTGCAAGCAGTTCTCTCTCTCTCTCTCTCTCTCTCTCTCTCTCTCTCTCTCTCTCTCTCTCTCTCTCTCGCTAAACTGTGAGGATTGGATGCTGCCGCTGTTCACATTGAAAAGATTCATTTGCATGCCCTAAAACGTCTCAGGAGTCCATATTTAAACCCGTAATTATTCAGTTTATGGAAATACCGGACGTTATCCTATTTACAATTCACCCTCCTTGACTTAATTAAGGCTGTGTCAGACCAATTGACAAAGGCTAGAACACCAAGGCTACATCAAAATGTTGTTATGCTATGCAGGGATTGTCTTCAGTCGTGACAAGCTCCTAGCATAACATTCTCAGTCTCCAAAATCCCTCGAAGTCGGAGTGTGGCTGCCCACGTGGCGGGGTAATCAAAAACGGTCACACACGTAATGTTCTCATCCCTAGCTGATGCATGTGTACCATAGTGTTCAAGTACGTCGGCTGTTCGGATGATCCCTGGAGTCTTTCAGTCAGGATACAACATCAACAACAACAACAACAAATCAACAGTGCTGTGTTTTGGATACTGGCTGAAGATATCACGGATGAATGATAACAGATTACCTCTGAAAGCTTATAAAATGTTATTTTGATTAGATTCACGTGTAAAACCACATCCTCCATTCTCTCCCCCCCACCCCCCCAACCGTGTAAGGTGCTGAAACCCCCCCCCCCCCCCTTCCATAGTGCCACCTATGTCACGCCCTGAAATTGACGCCACCCCACCCTACCCCTCCCTCTTCCCAGTACCAACCTATATTATGATCTGAAGTCCGCACCCCTACCCCCATCTGTGTGGAAGCTCCAACTCTGCATTCCCTGTACCCCCACCAAAATGTCACACCCAGCATTCGCCCCCCCCCCCCCCCCCCCCCACCTCCACTTACGTTACGCCCTGAATCCACGCCTCCCTTCCCCCCACCCATATCGTGCCCTGTATTTGCACCTTCCATCCCCCCCCCCCTCCCGCGCTGCCCCCACCCCACCCCCACCCCATTGTACACCCTGTGTCCGCGACCTCCGTACCACCCACCACCAATGTCATTCGCTGTATCTGCACCTTAGATACCACCCACCATGTTGCACACTGCATCCGCGACACCCTTACCCCCCATCCATGTCCCATCCTGCATTCATGACGACGTACCCATGGCATACCCTGCATCCACGTCCCCTGTACCCCCACAAGTCACATCCTGCATTCGCTCCTCCCAACATATGCCGACAGATGTCGCGCCCTGCGTACGTGCCTGTTCCACACCCCCTCCCCCCCCCCTCCCCTCCATCCCCTTCCACCCACCCATTTCACGCCCTGCTTACACGCTCTCTCATCGCCCATCCAAATCACATCCTGCATCCTTGAGCTCCCCCGCCCCCCCCCCTCCCA
>CM031597.1:80748172-80763172 GCA_018398815.1 Conus ventricosus
CAGTGGTGCGCGAGACTTGCACGTGCGAAATGACCTGCCGGAGTCCTCTCTCTCTCTCTCTCTCTCTCTGGGGTATGCAAGGCTTAACTTGAAAAGACTTCATTAGAGATCACGGAAACCTTTGGTGGGAGGATCTCTCCGCTGTGTGTGTGTGTGTGTGTGTGTGTGTGTGTGTGTGTATGTGCATGCGTGCGTGTGTGTGTGTGTGAGTGTGTGTGTGTTTGTGTGCATGTGTGTGTTTGCCAGTGTGTATGTATGTGCGTGCATGCGTGTGTGTGTGTGTGTGTGTGTGTGCGCGTGCGTGACTGACGGACCGAGAGACAAACAAACAAACAGAGGTAAGTATTTCAGTGGTAAATATTGACAATGAAGCTCTGATTCGTTTGGCCTGTTACAAGTTTAAGACAATTAATGACTATGCGAAGCTGATCTGTTTTCAGTACATGTACTTGTTTTAATGAATCAAATGTATACAGTGTATATATACACTCCAAGTAAGTGCTATTCCTAGCTGAGTGACCTGTTTAAATCCGGTAGTCGTTATATATACATATACATGCCTCCCTGATGAGTCCGATCCAGTGGACGAAAGGCCTCGAGAAGGCACTATGAATGGATCTGTCTTCAAGATGAATTACAAGGGTTCCCATGTGCTGCTAGTGAAAGGTTTAACATTTTCAATATATTTCCCTAATTTGTGTTCTCATTTTCTTCCTTCTCCTCTCCCTTCTCCACCCCCCCCCCCCCTTTTTTTTCTTAAAAATTAAATCTTTGCCGAGTCATTATAGCAATGACGGAAAATTTGTTAGCCTGCACTTCTTTTTCCCTACTATTAAATTAGTACACACACACACTATATATATATATGTGTGTGTATTCATACATAGATATACATATATAATGCTGAACAATTAAGTAGTGAGGGAAAACAAGTGCAGGCTGACAATTCTTCAGTCATTATAGTAATGACTTGGCAAATATTTGAACTAAAATAATAATTTTAAAAAAAATTTTAAAAATTTAAAAAAAAATTGAAGATGAAGAAAATGCAGGGAATATATTATAAATATGAGAATCGCTTCACTAGTTGCCTGAGGGAACCATCGTAATCCCTCTCAAAGGCACATTAAAATTATTTTATTGGTATTGCCTGCTCCTAGGCCTTTCGGCCACAGGATCGGACTCATCGGGGAGACACGGCTGATTGTGTTTGTGCTCTTGGTGTCAAATAGAGACACACCACAGTCCATAATTCTGTGGTATTCTCACCACCAAGGGTTCAAAAAGAATCCAACAGCACCCTCAAAGCAGCCAGCGAAGGATAGTAAATGGAACAAAACGAAAGTGTGGAGCGGAAAAAAGTTGCTGAAAAATTAAAAGCATTATTCAAACAGTATAGAATGTAGGGGACAATCTTTGAGCCTATGCTTGGGGATCCATTCAAGGATGCAAGGGAGGTCAAAAGATATGGAACAGTCTGAGTGGTCAGCTCGGGCTGTTCAATAACCCAAGCATTGTAAGTGGCTAAGAATTGTACAGAACAACCTTTACTTGGATCTCCTAAGAGATGCAATCTCCCACTGATTGACCAAACAATATAATGCTGAACAATTAAGTAGTCAGGGAAAATAAGTGCAGGCTGACAATTCTTCAGTCGTTATAGTAATGACTTGGCAAAGATTTGAACTTTAATAATAAAAATAATAAAAAAAAAAAAATTGAAGATGAAGAAAATGCGGGGAATATATTATAAATACGAGTATCCCTTCACTAGCTGCCTGAGGGAACCATCGTAATCCCTCTCAAAGCCACATATATTGGTATTGCCTGCTCCTAGGCCTTTCGACCGCTGGATCGGACTCATCAGGGAGACACGGCTGATTGTGTCTGTGCTCTCTCTCTCTCCTCTCTCTCTCTCTCTCTATATATATATATATATATATATATATATAGATCAGTATATTTAAAATGCCTAAAACAATTTTTTTTAAGTGCTCAACCCCTTGGGGAGCAACATTAGTTAAAACAAGTTAAAGAGGAATCTTAAAACTAATCTACAAATTTGTTTCAAGCGTGTTGCGCTGTCATCAGAATGGTTTTTGGTTTGCCCACCGCCGATGTTATATAGCGTGTGGGCTCACGTTTGCGGTTGTTTTGCACGTGCGGGTTGGCTGCACGTGTTTTTGGGGGCTTTCAGGTTTTTGTTTTGGGTGTGTTCACTAACAACGATTTCCATTTATGCCCGCAGTTGTTTACTATTTCTGTTTTGGTTGTTTAAAGTTGCTAAGTGTGGTTTGCATAGTATTAACCATTTTTCAGTTAAAAATAGGTTGCACCTTTTTGAAACATTGCTGTATGGTGATGCTCTTTTATGATTTTCCAGGATATATTGTAGCTTGTTTTTGCGTCTTTAAGTTTCCAGATATATTTGCTCAGTTCTGTTTGGTTTTATATATTTTTCTTTATTAAATGACTGTTTGTGGTTTGCATATCTGGTTTTGAAGTGGTTTTCAGTGATCCCTATGTATGTTTCTTTTTCATTTTCTGATGTCACAGTAGCCTGGTATACAATGTTGTTGTGAAGACATTTATTGTTTAGTGGGCACTGCTCCTTTCTGGTGCAATTGCAAGATTTCCTTTCTTCACCCTTCTTTGCTGTGTTGATTTTCATTTTGTTGGATGCGTCAATTAGGTTTTTGAGGTTGGGCATACATGAGTACGATAGTTTGACAGTTTTTTGTTAAATATTTTGGACAGTTTGTGTTCTTTTGGAAATGAAGTTGTTAGGATTTTGAAGAATTCTTTCCCTATGTTTGTTTTGAGTTTTCCGTCGTATGGTGGGTTATACCATATGATTTTTCTTTTCCTATTTTTCTTGCTTTTATTTGTGTTGTTGTCTGGGTTGTATTGTAATTTGTAATTGTATCCACTTGTTTGTAGTGCCTCCTGGTATTCTACTGCTGCATTGTTGAACACTCTCTCACTGCATGACAGGTTTGATAGTCTCTTGTTTATTTGATAGTCTCTTGTTTATGTGTGTGCGTGTGTATATATATATATGTGTATGTGTGTGTGTGTGTGTGTGTGTGTGTGTGTGCGTGCGTGCGTGCGTGCGTGCGCGCGCGCGCGCATATGTTTGTACGCGCGCGTGTGCATGCATGCGTGTGTAAGTCGCAACAGTGAACGCATAATGAGCGTTACGGCCTTCTTCTTCCCCAGACTCCATCCCCTAACCCCCACCCCTTCCCCACGCTCATCTCTCCTAACCAAATTCTGACCAGGAGATATTTGCAAAATGAGTGACACTTCACATCCACGCGTTCAGTGAGTCGACCGTAATGACGCGTCAGCGTCTCTCCCTTGTCTCCCCTGAGCCATTTCATTCTTCCCTCCCTCCCTCCCTCCCTTCCTTTCCCTCTCTCTCTCTCTCTCTCTCTCTCTCTCTTTAAGTTTTCTTCCAAACCTGGTTTTCTCGAATGAGGTATCAAACCCCAGACCTCTGATCAAGAGTTGGACGCTTTTCCCTCTGGGCCAGTCAAGCCAAAAAACATATTACGAAACGTAGTGTGGTCATTCATGTTATTTACAGACCAGGCGGTCACACAGTGTGCATCAGGGTGGAAGGCAAGCTGGAACCAGAACTAAAAGGGAAGCGTAGAACACATCCCTAGCAAGAAGACTCTGACCCAACAGCGGAGCACTGTAGGTCCATCTTCATTATCCTCATGCTCACTGAATATCGCAAAAAGAAACACCTCAAATTCGGAAGGACCTGCTCCTGTGGTGACCTCATGTTCGAGCCCTCCAACTCCCCTATCCCAACCCCTTCCCATTCCCCACGTGCATGGCAGCAGCTTTAGCCATGTCTGCAGTTGTACTGTCTTCACCTGTCAGCGGAACAGCAACGTGCGACGCTGCAGGATGCATGCGGCAGTTGCTTGCCGGTGGCGTTTTTCGCCAGTGGGCTCTGCAGCCATAAAATATAGGCTGATACACCCACGGGAACGCTCCCGTGGGGGTTCTGTCGCGTCACACCTTGTAGCCATTATACAATGGGATCTGCTAGGAGCAATTACGTCCCTTGATGTCTTAATGGAATGCTCAGTGCCTGCCTGCACTATGTGAAGACAGCGCTGGCTTCCAAGGGTAGCGCAGGATTGCTCCTAGCTGGCTGGTTTGTTCGGCAGTTGGGGACAGCACTTCTCTGGGTCCCACATGCATTTCGGGTATATCTTTTTCTTCTTACATAATGTATATGTACATACATACAAATACACACACACACGCGCGCGCGCGCACGTGTGTGTGTGTGTATACACACACACACACACACATAGATAGATAGATAGATAGATAGATGAGAGAGAGAGAGAGAGAGAGAGAGAGAGAGAGACAGGGGGGAGCTATTTCTAAATATGAGCTATACAGAGAGAGAGAGAGAGAGAGAGAGAGAGAGAACAGTGTCCGCTTAGATTTTTACTCAAGCTCTGATCTCATCCATGATCACATTACGTAACGTAAAACAACTGACCTGAAGGGAAAAAACAATAACAGAAAAAAGAACATTTGTCATAATAAGTGTCACGAGAATATTTAGCTGGGAAAATACAAACATCAACGGAAAACAACATTGACAACGACAAAAACATCCGCTGCAGCCACATCAACAGCCTGAGGGGAGAAAACGAAACAAACGTCCAGCCGCCAAGGAAACGGTCAACGCAAAGACAGACAAAGAAGTCCACAGAGAGAGAGAGAGAGAGAGAGAGAGAGCTGAGGACCCTCATGCACGAGCCTACAAGGGGTGGAGGGGGGGGGGGGGGGGGGGGAGGGGGAGGGATAACGGACACTTGTAGTGACACCGGCTAACACCGACATGTCGGTTTCAATTGTCACTCCCTTCTCTCCCTTCTCTTGAGGTTATCCCCCCCCCCCCCCCATCCCTCCCTCCCTCCCCAGCCAGAGAGATGCGGGTGGGGAGGTTGTGAATGGTGAAGCTGATAGAGGGATGTTGGAAAAAGGAAGGGGACAAACGGTGTGTGTGTGTGTGTCGGAATGGGGCTTTTGGCTAAGGTTATAATATGCGGTAGCACGCACCAAGGATAGCAGGGTACAAAAAGACACAGTTGCATTGTTTTCTAGCTTTTTTTTATTCTTTCTTTTTTTCGTTTTTCCTTTTTTTTTTTTCCTTTTAATTTGTTTGTTATATCATAGAATCGATCCTCTTCATCTCTCACTCTCACTCACCTCTCTTCTGCCCGCTTCTCATCTCTGTGTCCTTTCTCCGATCCTCCTCCTTTCCCTCCCATTATTTTTTTCTTTCTTTCTGTTTCACACGTGCATCAGCATTCACGCTAGGTGTTTCTGAATAGACAAATCAACATGAATGGAATGGGGCTACTTGGTGCAGGCCATCTGAAGCAAAGGCAGGATGAAAAGCTTACAAGCTTGGGCGGAGACGTCAGGTAGAAGAGTAGTGGGATGCGGAGGTGGTGTGGGCATGCTTGGGTTTGTAGATTGTGTGGGATGTCATCTTCAAGGTTCTTAAACCCTTCATTGCCTACAGCACGATATAAATACCGACGCTTGTTGACGTCATGTCATGCAGGCTTTTGAAATCTCAAAACTGAACAATACAAAGTCACGCGGGAAGCTGGACTTAAGAATTCGAAGGGGAAACAACTCTAAAAACACTGATTGCCTTCAGACCCTTGGCGACTGTCGACAGTTCTGGAGACAGGTCTGGATATTACTGTTTTGAAAGTCTCCAAACTGAACAATAGAAAAAAATACAGGAAAGCTGGCCCGAAGAATTCCAAGGGGAAGCAACTCTTAAAACACTGACTCTTATCGGGAAATACCCTTCAAATCCTTGTTGACTGTTTATAGTACCGCAGACAGGTCTGGATAGTATCATAATTTTGCCAGAGAATAAACAGGCGATAACATACCTCAGACATTAGTTCAGCGAGTGTTGACTTGGGTTGAATTCTAACGAAATCAGCGAGCATGCTTTGTCTCAGGAGGATTAGGGAGTGTTTTTTTTTTTTTTTTTTTTTTTTTTTTTTTTTTTTTTAATTGGGAGGGGGGGGGTGCTTTTGTTTATTCATTCATTTATTCATTCATTTTTACAACTTTGGCGTGTGTCCATCAGTTGACGTCATTTTTTACAACTTTGGCGTGTGTCCATCAGTTGACGTCATTTTTACAACTTTGGCGTGTGTCCATCAGTTGACGTCATTTTTACAACTTTGGCGTGTGTCCATCAGTTGACGTCATTTTTACAACTTTGGCGTGTGTCCATCAGTTGACATCATCAATATTCTCCGGCTGTTTTCTCCCAAACTCTGAAGCTAAAAGACAGAAGAACACAAGCCAAGAGCTAAACTTAATGTACTAGAACAGAGAGCCTAAAGATTCTAGTCTCTGGAAATTTTCTGTGACCACATGGAAATCTCTCAAGACAGGCAGAGAGAATAGGTGCTTAAGCAACAAACCAAACTAAGAGAGGAATTTTTTTTAGTCTAAACCAATGCTGCATGCGGAACTTATTCACCTGGCACACATGCAGATATAATTTGCGCACGACAACATGCACGCAGCATTAACAGCAATGGACGGGGGGGGGGGGGGGGGGGGGGGGGTTAAATATCAGTTAATAATGGCAAAAATGTTGCCTTTGTTAATCATTCTGTATCAACGATCAGTCAAATCTCAGCTCACTAAAACCACACGTATGTTGCAGGAACTTGATACAAATCAGCAGTCAAAAGCATTCTATCTATACAGGTGAAGAAGGAGTTCTTTGGGGATGTGACCATTCCATTAACAGGACACGACTGCCAAAGGGGAAAATATCGCAAACCGTTGAAGAGGATGGGCCCAGAGGTGGGTGGGCGTATTAGAGAGAGAGAGAGAGGGGGGGGTTGGTGTTGGATGGGGTGGAAGAGATGGACAGGAGTAGGGAGATTGAAAGAGGGAGAGCAAGGGGAGCAAGTGAGATACACACACACACACACACACACACACACACACACACACACACAATATATATATATATATTATATATATATATATATATATATATATATATATATATATATATACAATGAACTAATAAATTCCAAGGATAAGTACCGAGCACCATTCCAGCAACTTACAGAGCAGCTTGGTGTTGCAATGACTGCAAGAAATATTGAATTATAAACAAAGCTTGCTCTTATGTCTTAGATTGAAGAAATAGGGGGAAACAAGCATTCATATCTGCAGTGGTAGATAATTCTGCCTTACTAACAGTATGTGCTTGAGTGGGTGAAATTGAGTGGCCTAATTCAGATTTGGATGGGTTTATTAGTCTGAATTAGGCAAAATAAGCAAGAAAATTCTGGAAAAAATAATAAAGAACGTAAAATCAAACTCTGAATACAACCTCTGGAAGAACACATACGAAGTTATCCAATGGTTCAAAAAACTCAATAAACAAAGTAATACAGTATTCATCACATTTGACATAGTAGACTTTTACCCATCTATAGATGAGGAACTACTCGCCAAAGCCCTGACGTTTGCCAGTAACCACACAGACATAACAGGGTCAGAAATGGAAATCATTCTCCACACCAAGAAAACATTACTACACAGCAAAAATGAAACCTGGATCAGGAAAACCAACAGAAACTCAACATTCGACGTAACCATGGGATCATATGATGGTGCAGAAACATGTGAACTGGTCGGATTATTCATGCTGTCCAACATCAAGAAAAAACTCGGAAAACAAGTCGGACTATACAGAGACGATGGACTTGCTGCACTAACTAACAATCCAAGAACCATCGAAAACAAGAAGAAAGAACTATGCAAAATCTTCCAAAACCACAACTTAAAGATTACCATTGAAGCAAACAAAAAGGTAGTGAACTACTTAGACATAACACTGGATCTCAACAATCACATATATAAACCATACAAGAAACCCAACGATACACCCCTTTATGTACACACCAAAAGTAACCATCCACCATCTGTATTAAAGACCATTCCCCATGGCATAAACAAGAGACTGTCAAACCTGTCATGCAGTGAGAGAGTGTTCAACAATGCAGCAGTTAGAATACCAGGAGGCACTACAAAAAAGTGGATACAATTACAAATTACAATACAACCCAGACAACAACACAAATAAAAGCAAGAAAAATAGGAAAAGAAAAATCATATGGTACAACCCCCCATACGACGGCAAACTCAAAACAAACATAGGGAAAGAATTCTTCAAAATCCTAACAACTTCATTTCCAAAAGAACACAAACTGTCCAAAATATTCAACAAAAACACTGTCAAACTATCGTACTCATGTATGCCCAACCTCAAAAACCTAATTGACGCATCCAACAAAATGAAAATCAACACAGCAAAGAAGGGTGAAGAAAGGAAATCTTGCAATTCCACCAGAAAAGAGCAGTGCCCACTAGACAATAAATGTCTTCACAACAACATTGTATACCAGGCTACTGTGACATCAGAAAATGAAAAAGAAACATACATAGGGATCACTGAAAACCACTTCAAAACCAGATATGCAAACCACAAACAGTCATTTAATAAAGAAAAATATAAAAACCAAACAGAACTGAGCAAATATATCTGGAAACTTAAAGACGCAAAAACAAGCTACAATATATCCTGGAAAATCATAAAGAGAGCATCATCATACAGCAATGTTTCAAAAAGGTGCAACCTATGTTTAACTGAAAAATGGTTGATACTATGCAAACCACACTTAGCAACTTTAAACACTAAAACAGAAATAGTAAACAACTGCAGGCATAAATGGAAATCGTTGTTAGTGAACACGCTCAAAACTAAAAACCTGAAAGCCCCAAAAAACACGTGCAGTCAACCGCACGTGCAAACAACCGCAAACGTGAGCCCACACGCTATATAACATCGGCGGTGGGCAAACCAAAAGCCATCCTGATGACAGCGCAAGGCGTTCGAAACAAATTTGTAGATTCCTTTTTAATACCTTATTTTAACAAATATATATTATATATATATATATATATATATATATATATATATATATATATATATATATATATACAGCGAGAGAGAGGAGAGAGAGAGAGAATACACACACACCCCACACGCACACACACACACACACACACAGAGAGAGAGAGAGAGAGAGAGAGAGAGGGGGGGGAGGAGAGAAGCGGAGATGGCAGAATTGAGACACATAGAGACGCAGAGAGACAGAGACACAACAGGAAAAACAGAAACAGACAGACAGACAAGACAGAGAGAAGCAGAGAGAAAGACTGACACAGTGAGAACAGTGGAAGAGGAAAAAAAACAGTACAGACAGCTTTTATGGCTTTACGTGGAAAAATAAAGTAAAGATTCTGGGTATTTATTATGAGAATGATAAACCGGCGTCTCTAGTTGAGGACAATTGGTTGCAAAGAATAGAAATTATTCAGAGAATTATTCACTCCTGGGAAAAAAGAGATCTTAGTGTAATGGGTAAAATATATATCATTAAAACATTTCTTATTTCACAAATGGTCTATGTTATGCAAACATTTGTTATTCCTGATAAGGTCTTATCAGATATAAATCGCATGCTTTTAGATTTCTCTGGCGTAAAAAGCATTGTAATCGAAAGGCATTTGAAAAAGTTAAAAGAAACGTAATGTGCAGTGAGTATGAAAAGGAGGATTAAAAATGATAGATCTAAGACAGATGCAATCTGCTTTTCTCCTGTTATGGGTTGTAAGAATCTGTAAGGCCACAAACAATGAAAGATGGACTTTAATTCCGAGAAAAATATTTCTACCCTTTGGTGAGAATGTCACGTGTTTTTTATGCAAATACTAAAAGCGCACTTTTCAAAGGTTTAGACAAGATACATTCACATTTTGGAAAATTACTCTGAAAACATGGCTAGATCTTAATAAACATGAAGGTATCTAACCCTTTCCTTCTTTACTGTGGAATAACCAACACATAAAATATCGAGGAAATGTCCTTTTCTTCCCTGACTGGATAAAGGGCAAAATACTGAATGTTAGTGACATGTATGGTCCAAATGGGATGCTTTCATACCAGGACGTGGTCAACAAGATAGGAGCCTCCCCTGCAAGGATCTTAGAGTATAAGTAGTGTCAGCGGCCACACAGACTTTTATTACTAGGGTTAGTGAACAAGATAGATATGATATAGATTTTTCAGAACCACCTCTTTTTTGTAACAAAAAACATATATCTTGCAAGGATTTCCGTGTACTTTGTGTTCCCTCAGTTACACAGAGCCATGTGCAGCCCGTTTTTGGTCAAATAAATATGGACTGGAGTTAAATGAAAATATATGGAAGATACCCCGCTTGTGCACAAAAGAAACTAGATTGAGAGTTTTACAATGGAAATTCTACAAAATATATACCCGACTAATATAATGCTATGCAAAATGAAAGTCAGGGATAATCGAAATTGTTCATATTGTAATGATGAAATTGATTACATTGAACATTTCTTTTTTCATTGTCATAAGGTTAGTTCTTTTTGGAAATTTGTCAGTCAATACATATTAGCTGTATATAACATAAAAATCGTGTTTGCTGAAGAAACTGTGCTTTTTGGAATTTTTAGACAAGAAAATATTGATAGACATACGCTACTGAAAATAAACCATATTGTGATTACTGCAAAGATGTGTATAGCATTTACAAAAAAACGGAATCTAGGCTGCCAATTCAGTCATATTCGAAAATCAATTGCAACTTAGGAAAAAATAAAGAGATCTCATTCATGCATTCAATCTTTCACACGCACACATACATACTCACGCATGCGCGCGCGCGCACGCACGCACGCACGCACACACACACACACACACACACAACACACATATACACACGCAAGCACACACATGTGTGTGTGTGTGTGTGTGTGTGTGTGTGTGTGTGTGTGTGTGTGTGTGTGTGTGTGTGTGTGTGTGTTTGTTTGTTTGTTTGTTTGTTGTTGTTTTTTGGGGGGGTTGGGGGGGGTGGGGGGGGTGGAAGTTGGGGCGGAAGGAGGTGGAGGGTGGGTGCGGAGGGTGGATGGATGTTGGGGTGGATGGGTTGTGGTGGTAGTGGTGGTGTGACGTGAAGAGCTCTCACACGCTTGGGTAGGGGGAGGGAGAGAGAGAAAAGCAATCGGGACCAATGATATCCTTGCAGGCGTGTGTATATACGGAATTGGTTGCTTGCGCTTAATTTTGCTTTAGTATAGTGTCTTTAACAGGTAGTTTCATTATTAACATATTTTAGAGAGAGAGGGGGGGAGGGGGAGAGAGAGTGTGTGTGTAAAACAAAATGAATAACTGAAATGATTAAGTCCTCTGTCTTATCTATGTTGTTTCCTTTGTATAAGCAACACATTATCCGAGTGAGTGTGCCAGTACACCACACATTAGAACATTAACAAACCCAGACACTGTCTGTCTGTCTGTCTCTGTCTCTCTCTCTCTCTGTCTGTCCCTGTCTGTTCTGTCTGTCTGTCTGTCTGTCTGTCTCTCTCTCTCTCTCTCTCTCTCTCTCTCTCTCTCCTCTCCTCTCTTTTCTCTCTCTCTCTCTCTCTTCTCTCTCCTCTCTCTCTCTCTCTCTTCTCTCTCTCTCTCTCTCCCTCTCTTTGGAAAATCACAAAAAAAAAGGAAAAAAAAATAATTAAGTATTAAGTCCTTTGTTTCATTTATATTGTTCTCTTTGTATATGCAGCACATGATCAGTGTGAGAGTGCCAGTACACCACACATTAGAACATTAACAAACCCAGACATTTTGTATCAAACACCAAAACACTAAAATCAGCAAGACTATGTCCATTTGTAAGAGAACATATAGACTATGCATGGTGTGAAAGGGACTGCTTGGAGAGGAAAAAAAGAAAGGGAAAAAAAAAGAAAGAAAACTAGTAGTGGAAATTACTTCTTTTTTTTGTGCTTTTTGTTTGTTTTTTTTTTGGCAGATGAAGAGGACAGTGTGAAGCACCAAAAAATGAAGAGGTGGATTTCGGCCTTAGGGGAAAAAAAATCACCGCCTTAGGTGCTCCATTGATCCGATAACTGATGTCACTTAAAAAAAAAAAAAAAAAAAAAACAACCCATTCAGGACAACGAAAATGAAAGACGAGAAACCACTATCTTTTCATATTTGGCGCAAGATGTGTGTTGCATGCAAACGAGGCCATGGGAGTTGAAATAATAATGATGACAATAATAATAATGGTAACAATAGAAATAATAGTAATGATAGTGATAAAGACAGAAATATTTGAATAATAAAGATAGGATTACTACCACTTTTGGTGATATGACGATAGTGATCATAGCATTGATAGTGACCACATACAGAAGGGGAGAAAGGAGAGGGGTTAGAGGATAGTAGAACAGCATGCTTTTTTTATATTACGTAATGATATGATGAAAATCGTGATGATGGTGATAATGGAAAAGTGATAATGATAGTTAGTAGACATGAATGGGAATAACCAGTGAATAAAAAGCAAACAGTGCTATTGGATGGTGATTATAATGATCGAGGTTATAGTAAAGGAAGTAACAGTTGGAAAGAAATAGAAATGTTCAATGAGTAAAAGGTAAACAAGCCAGAATCACGTTCATTTCTGATAATCATGCGTCCATCAAGCACTTTGGAATCATTTACCACCTTCTGTAAAAGACAGTGGAATACTTAAACTGCTTACATTGTCGGTAGATTTTGCCCCCACTCTCGCCAGTTCGTCGACACTTTCATCAAAATAGAATCCAAGATAACATTATCATCATTCATTATGCCCGTCGCTCCTGGTGGAGCATAGGCCATCGATGACCCTTCGCCATCGCACTCTGTTCTGGGCTGTTCTGGTCATTCCAGTCCAGTTTGTCCCTTGTTGTTTCAACTCCGCCTCAGTGTCTCGTCTCCAGCTGTTGCGAGGCGGTCTCTCTTTCTCTTTCCCTGCGGGTTCCAGGTCAGGGCTTGGCGTGTGGTGCTGGATGCTGGCATGATATCATGGCACCCAACACAATGCAATGCTGCTACCTCTCAAAAGCAGGAAATGTAACAGATGACTAACTTTCACCTCAAAATCTTGTTTCATTGCAGAATTTGATTTGCCTAGTGCATGTAAAAACTGAATTTTAAAATTAACACCGAAAAGTACTTGAAATACGTCTTTTGGGAAAACCATGTAAGTAGTAAATGATCGTAAGAATACAAGTGAGCTCAAATGAATATGGATCTATTTCTTTCTGGCATAAAAATGCCTTTGCATTTTTCAAATAGTGAACGCTGCTCCCGTTTCCCTGTTGTCCAACGGAGATCCATCAGGACCATTTCGGCGCATGTGATCTCTTACTAATGCACCCAGAAAAAAAAAAGTGGAAGAGAGGGCCTATCAGTAGAAATAGGGCTTCAAAGCGTGCATGGCTAGGCTTGTTATTTCGCATCCGTTGTCGGGTATGTGCTTAACTGACCCTTGGGGAAAGGGGAGGAAGGAGGAGGAGGAGAAGAACAGAGAGAAGTGTTGTGCAGATGGGGAGAGAGGGCAGTGGAGGAAATGGGAGGCGGCAAAAGCAACGGGGAAGATTGTGTGTGTGTGTGTGTGTGTGTGTGTGTGTGTGTGTGTGTGTGTGTGTGTGTGCTGGAGTGGGGAAGAGTGGGGTTGGGAAGGGGGCGGAGAGGGGCGGTGTTTAAGACAGAAGAGGGAAAAACAAAACTAAAAGCACACACACTGAAAGAAGCCTTGGGCAGCAACACCCATGCCCGGCACGATCATATGCCTTTGTCTTCACCACACGACACAGGTTCTAATAACGAACTTTATCTTGGAATCTGTTGGCCCCTTTTATCAGTTTTGCTCCACGACACTTGACACTCCCCACTTTCCCCTTCTCCCCCACACTCTTCCCGCTTTCCACACCTAAAAAAACAGTCGCTTCTCGATACTGACCCATTTTAAGTTTTCAGATTTAACATAGCCAAGCCGACCACACAAGGAGGATTTCAGGACAAGTGTACATGCACAGGGTTCATTGGATTTCAGGACAAGTGTACATGCACAGGGTTCATTGGATTTCAGGACAAGTGTACATGCACACGGTTCATAACAATTTGTAACACATTCATCTGATCAATGAAATCCTTCAAGATTCGCTGAGTTTCGTGCGCTAATCATTGCGTTTAAGGTTGGTTTGTTTGTTTGACC
Organism: Conus ventricosus; assembly: GCA_018398815.1. Taxonomy (NCBI): domain Eukaryota; kingdom Metazoa; phylum Mollusca; class Gastropoda; order Neogastropoda; family Conidae; genus Conus; species Conus ventricosus. Next base: position 80,762,419 of record CM031597.1, read on the forward strand.
GTTTCTTTCAAGCGTTCAAACAAGTCTTTCAAAAAACATTCTCGAGGGACTATAAACAAAAGGAAATATAAGCAAAGTAGCGCTGCAGATGAGTACTTGGTGCTATTTCAGTGGTGAAATTCTGACTTCCTGGTCGCTACTGAATAGACAGTTTGTGCCCATTTCAGTGGAGAAACTAGCACTACCTGGCCGTTACAGAATGGACAGTCGATGCCTATTTCAGTGGTCAAACTATCAGTTTCTGGTTGCGACTGAATGGACAGTTAGTTCCCTTTTTAGTGGTGAAACACTCACTACCAGGTCGTCACAGAATGGTCAGTTACTGCCCATTTCAGTGGTGAAACTCCTACTACAACAACAACAACAACAACAACAATGAATACTTATATAGCGCCTATTCTCGGCTAGAGACCAAGCTCTAAGCGCTTTACAATCAACACTCGTTTACACAACGGGCTGCCTACCTGGGTAGTGCCGACTGAAGAGCTGCCAGCTGGCGCTTCATTCAGTCGTTTCCGTGTCTCCAGTCAATATCGTTCTATATCGTTCACTCGTTTCCTTACTTCCTTCATTCTTTCCATTTCTCACGCAGGGTGCAAGCTATGTGCACTGTGTCATCCATACCAACGGCCAAACTGGCCTTCTCTTCCGAAAGTTGGTGATGGGATTTTACGTGTGTGCAAGATATTATGCGTGCGTTCACACACGGAACCACGGTTTATAGTCTCATTTGAAGGACTGTATGGGAAATGGA
>CM031597.1:80768172-80770672 GCA_018398815.1 Conus ventricosus
GCAATCAATAAATCCACGTTCTGCTTTACCTTGCATGATGTAGCAACATTTTTTCCTCGTCCCTCCCATGAACCTTGACCCCGCTCGCTAGGTGTTCCCGACACTGGATGCCCTTGTCGTACAATCCCACACATAACCGACGCCAACAAAAGTAGCCCTCAGGGTCACTGTCGTGGTCATCCCCTGTCACGCCCATAGATTGGCCAGAAGCTTTCAGTTCATCCAGCGTGGCCCGGAGGGGCGTTGGAAGCGTCACAGGCAAGCGGAGGAAGGAACAGAGGAGAAGAGGTCAGTGTGAAGGAACAGAGGAGAAGAGGTCAGTTGGACAGGGTTGGAGCACGCAATATTGAGGAACAAGTCCGGGTGACCTGACCAGATACAGGAGGCTTTGGTCTACCAATGATTTCGGGTGGGGGGGGGGGGGGTGAGGGGAGGTACTAGGTGTTGACTGACTGACCAGCACTAGTTTTTGTTTGTTTGTTTGTTTGTTTGTTTGTTTTTTTTTAATAAGAATGAAAATCTGGTGTTAAATCAAACAGAGTGGCGAGTGTACCCAGAACTGGCACCAAGGCATACTTCAAAGGTTTGGGGGGGGTGGGGTGCATCTTGAGAGTCATTCTTTTTTCAGCAGCAAAACAAGTCTGATGTTTCTCATCCCCACCAGTGTTCGAGCTTAATGTGTCAGTCGTAGTACCTCTAATTCGTAGATCAACCGAGCAAAAATGCTCGATGTCTTAAACAAGTAGTAACAAAAAAAAAAAAAAAAAAAAAAAACGGACAGAAAGAAAGAAAAAGAAACACTATTATACCTAGAAATCCACGGGCACTGGATCATTGCCATTTTATATGAATATATGTTGCTGTTGTTGTTGTTGTTGTTGTTGTTTTGGGGGTGCATGTGAGTGTGTGTGTGTGTGTGTGTGTGTGTGTGTGTGTGTGTGTGTGTGTGTGTGTGTTGTGTCTGTGTGTGTCTGTGTGTGAGTGAGTGAGTGAGTGAGTGTGTGTGTGTGTGTGTGTGTGTGTGTGTGTGTGTGTGTGTGTGTGTTAGTTCTTTAGTTTAACGTCTATTCACTATAAGTGTTATTAGACGGGGGGAAAAAAAACAACAAAAAACAACAACAACAAAACAAAGAAAACAAAAAACATATGATTGTGTGTGTGTGTGTGTGTGTGTGTGTGTGTGTGTGTGTGTGTGTGTGTGTGTGTGTGTGTGGTGTGAAAATACGTATGAAAATGTGGAAGGAAGGAAAGGAATAGAGGAGAGAGGGTATGGAGGTATGGTAACGAAAAACATTTGTCCTTTTCACTAGGACTCTTCATAAGTGTCATCAATGAGAATATTTGTAAATTTCAGTTCGCATGCTCCCACACAACACACAGCAAACCCCAAACCAGTGTCGCTTCTTTCGCGAAGTGAGCTTTGCCGACATGGGAAACGACTGAATGAAGCGCCAGCAGGTAGCTCTTCAGTTGTCTCCAGGCAGGCAGCCAGCTGTGTAAACGAGAGCGTGGATTGTAAAGCACTTAGAGCTTGGTCTCTAACGGAGGACAGTAAAGCACTTAGAGCTTGGTCTCTAACAGAGGACAGTTGCTATATAAGTACTCTTAAGAAGAAGGAGAAGGAGAAGAAGAAGATACGCAGATGACCGATTCTTGGTCGGAATCAATAAATCCACGTTCTGTTTTATGGGAATACTGTAACACATATTTTTCCTCGTCTGTCTCGTGAACTTTGATCCGCTCGTAAATTATTCCTGATATTATATGTCCCTCCCCGTGCGATCCCATACACAACTAATGCCGACAAAAAAAAAGTAGCCCTCAAGGGTCATTGTCGTGGTCATCCCCGTCACATCCATAGATCTGCCAGAATCTTTCAGTTCATCCAGTGCGGCCTGGAGGGGCGCGGGAGGGGAGGTGGGGGGGGGGGGGGGCTGAGAGATGGGGAGGAGCAGGATTGAAGTGGAAGAGGCAAGCGAGGCGAAGAGGTCAGGCAGGGCAGTCTCTATGAAATACTGAGGGCACCGGCCTGGTTGACCTGAGCAGATACAGCAGGCTGCGGTTCTTCTGCCAGCGAGTGGATCTGTACAGTAGCTCGGGATGACTGACCAGCACTAACACAGACCTTTTTTGGTTTCATGATTTAAAATCTAGCGATATATCGAGCAGAATGGTTGATATCCCTAGTATTGGTTGGTTGTATAGGGCTTGAAGATTTTGATAATTTAGCCATGACGGCCTTGTTGTAAGCAATTGATGTTGTTGTTTGTTGATATTGTAGTGTACAATCGCATGTTGTTGTTTGTTGATATTGTAGTATACAATCGCATGTTGTTGTTTGTTGATATTGTAGTATACAATCGCACGTTGTTGTTTGTTGATATTGTAGTATACAACCGCATGTTGTTTGTTTATATTGTAGTATACAACCGCATGTTGTTTGTTGATATTGTAGTATACAACCGCATGTTGTTTGTTGATATTGTAGTATACAATCGCA
>CM031597.1:80800672-80828172 GCA_018398815.1 Conus ventricosus
TGATCAAGCCGCCAGGGGGGACACTGTAGTGCTGAGTCACTTCGGTGGTTTTAACACCATCGTCTTCATTAGTTTCTGATTGATTTTCATTGCCTTTATCGTCATCAACGTCGTCATCGTCATCATTGTTGTCGTCGTCAAAACTAATGATGTTATTTCCAGTCAGAGGAAGCAAAGCTGTCAGGTTGAGAAGTCGAAATATTTTCACGCTATATTTCGGATTTTTTTTTCTTCTTTTTTTCATTTAATGTACATGAAGTTAGTCTCTTATGGCAGTTTTTTTCTCCCCAGTTAAGCTTATTTGCGCACATGCATGCGCACGCGCGCACGTGTGTGTGTTTGAAATATAAACGCTAAGTCTCTTGTGTGTTTTTTTTGTTCAGTCAAGCCAGTATACGACAGAAAAACTCTAAGATAAGATTAGTCGATCGCCGTTGTTGTTGTTGTTCGCCTCATTTCCCATGCCCCTCAGAGCCAGTTCTCCCCCTCCACCCATTCCAGTCACCCCATTCCCGTCCCCATCCCAGCTTCATCCTGCTGCAGCCTAAGCACCGGTGAAACGCTTTTATTTCACCCCCACCAATAAAGACTGCCAAGGGAATTATCTGGTGAGATTTTGAAAATGAGGCCTCTATTCCAAATACCACTGGATAACTTCCCTTGAAGGACAGACGGCTCTTCTTTCGTGTATATCATTAATTGGTCAACTTGCGTGTTTCTTTAATTAAGATTTATAGAACATCAAAGTTTTTGTTTTGTTTTTCTAAATAAATTCACACTGATGCTTGACGGAAGAAAACACAACAGAGAGAAATCATGTCTGAAGGCGATTTAGCTGTAGATCTTCAACGTTGAGTGATGATGTCGCGTTACACCCGTACTTTATAGGAACAATCGTTATCAAGTCACCATGAGGCAACAACCCCCGAAAGTAAAGACGCACTGGTGCCGAATCACGCCAGTGATGCCAGTTTGGATGTAACATACGCAATAGCATAGTCTGTTCACACACACACACACACACACACACACACACACACACCACTCATACGACATGGCTTTGGGCAGATTTCCCAGAGAAGGAGTAATCACGCCTCTGGTTCGCCACATGGTGTCTAGTGGTACTCAGGGTACGAGCATCATGTTAGTCTGAAGATACTGTGGCAAAACAGGCGAAGGCTTTTTGTCAGCTTTCCAGTAATGCAACAACAAAATAACAATTTTGCACGCACAGCACACACACACACACAACACACACACACACCACGCACCACACACCACACACACACACCACACACACACACCACACACAAAACCCCCAACCAAAACCACAAAACAGATAGACAAAGTATGGAAAAACGGGGACATGAAAATTTATACAAGGGGCATTTTTTTTATGAAGCGCCCACCCTGCCCATCTTTCACAACCCCCTCATCCCCAAAGACTTGAAATTTTTCCCCTTTTGCCCTTCCCACACCCTGTCACGTACACAGCTCACACCACCACCACCCACTCCCCTAACCCGTACAATTGGGGAAAAAACAAACGGAATTTCCCCGGGCAAAATACGGTGAAGCAAACAAACAAACAAGCAAAACAAACAGAATTTGGCCACAAAATTAGCGGTGAAGACAAACAAAAAAAACAAAAGCAAACAAAGAGAATTTTGCCACAAAATTACTGTGAAGACAAAAAAAACAAAAACAAACAAACCAAACAAAAACCAAAACGAAAAGCGGATGCAATGTACCAAAATTACTTAAAAGCTGAACATTTTTTGGGCCACACCCACCTCATCATTGAAAAGGGGACAAACCCACTCTACGGAGTACGGTGTAACAGGCTGGCAGGAAACCGGGAAAGAGAGGGGGGGGGGGGGGGGTTTTTAAACTTCCAATATCACCAGCCCGACGCACAAACACAAAAAGGGAAAAATGGCGTTTTTGTTTTTTTTCAAATTTTTGTCACAAAGGGGTTTAAACCCCAACAACACCTTCTGTCTACTGTGATCCACTATGCGCCAAAGGCCCGTAAAAACACCTTTTCCTGTTCAGACAATTCGCGCATTGCCTGACGATTGCGCGATGGCATGTGTTGCTTTAATGATCAGAGAGTACATGATTGACGGATTGCCTCAACATACAGCCTACACGCCCTTTGTGTTAACTTGCAGCATATGTCTAGGACGTGCTGACCGTATAAATACAAATATGCAGACGCACGTGTCAAACAGTACAAACACAAACGCGTGCGCACGTGCACCACAATCGTCATACAAATAAATGCAGGCACACACGTGTTGGCACACACGCACGCACACGTGCATGCAAACAAACACACACACACACACGCGCGCGCGCGCACACACACACACACACACACACACACACACCCCACACACACACACACACAAAGTGCGAAGTAACGCTTATTTTAATCCTCAAAATAAAACAGAGAATGCATGTTTGACAACTTTGTCTTATTCAGACACTGCAATCAACAGACAATAGATGCACAAAACCATATTCCCCAGACCACAGTCAGCGTGGAGAAAAGCAGGGGACAGGTGGATGGGACTGACAATAGCAGAGGATAGGTGCATGGGACTGACAATAGCAGGGTGGATGGGACTGACAATAGCAGGGTGGATGGACTGACAATAGCAGGGGACAGATGAATGGGACTGACAATAGCAAGGGACAGGTGGATGGGACTGACAATAGCAGGGGATAGGTGGATGGACTGACAATAACAGGGTGGGTGGGACTGACAATAGCAGGGTGGATGGGACTGCAATAGCGGGGAATAGGTGGATGGGACTGACAATAACAGGGAATAGGTGGATGGGACTGACAATAACAGGGTGGATGGGACTGACAATAGCAGGGAATAGGTGGATGGGACTGACAATAGCGGGGAATAGGTGGATGGGACTGACAATAACAAGGTGGATGGGACTGACAATAGCAGGAATAGGTGGATGGGAGTGACAATAGCAGGGTGGATGGGACTGACAATAGCAGGGGATAGGTGATGGGACTGACAATAGCAGGGGATAGGTGGATGGGACTGACAATAGCACGGGATAGGTGGATGGGAATGACAATAGCAGGGGATAGGTGGATGGAATGACAATAGCAGGGGATAGGTGGAGGGGAAAATGACAATAGCAGGGGATAGGTGGATGGGACTGACAATAGCAGGGGATAGGTGGATGGGACTGACAATAGCACGGATAGGTGGATGGGACTGACAATAGCAAGGACAGGTGGATGGGACTGACAATAGCAAGGGACAGGTGGATGGGACTGACAATAGCAAGGGATAGGTGGATGGACTGACAATAGCAGGGGATAGGTGGATGGGACTGACAATAGCAGGGATAGGTGGATGGGACTGACAATAGCAGGGGACAGGTGGATGGGACTGACAATAGCATGGGATAGGTGGACGGGACTGACAATAGCAGGGGATAGGTGGATGGGACTGACAATAGCAGGGTGGATGGGACTGACAATAGCAGGGTGGATGGGACTGACAATAGCAGGGATAGGTGGATGGGACTGACAATAGCAGGGGATAGGTGGATGGGACTGACAATAGCAGGGGATAGGTGGATGGGACTGACGATAGCAGGGTGGATGGGACTGACAATAGCAGGGGATAGGTGGATGGGACTGACAATAGCAGGGGATAGGTGGATGGGACTGACAATAGCAGGGGATAGGTGGATGGGACTAACAATAGCAGGGTGGATGGGACTGACAATAGCAGGGACAGGCGGATGGGACTGACAATATCAGGGGACAGGCGGATGGGACTGACAATAGCAGGGGATAGGTGGATGGGACTGACAATAGCAGGGGATAGGTGGATGGACTGACAATATCAGGGGATAGATGGATGGGAAGGACAATAGCAGGGATAGGTGGATGGAATGAAAATAGCAGGGGACGGTGGATGGGACTGACAATAGTAGGGGATAGGTAGATGGGACTGACAATAACAGGGGATAGGTGGATGGGACTGACAATAACAGGGATAGTGGATGGACTGACAATAACAGGGGATAGGTGGATGGGAATGACATAGCAGGGTGGATGGGACTGACAATAGCAGGGTGGATGGGACTGACAATAGCAGGGATAGGTGGATGGGAATGACAACAGCTAGGGGATAGGTGGATGGGACTGACAATAGCAGGGGATAGGTGGATGGGACTGACATAGCAGGGGATAGGTGGATGGACTGACAATAACAGGGGATAGGTGGATGGGAATGACAATAGCAAGGGATAGGTGGATGGGACTGACAATAGCAAGGGATAGGTGGATGGGACTGACAATCGCAAGGGATAGGTGGATGGAATGACAATAGCAGGGGATAGGTGGATGGGAATGACAATAGCAGGGGATAGGTGGATGGGACTGACAATAGCAAGGGACAGGTGGATGGACTGACAATAGCAAGGGACAGGTGGATGGGATGACAATAGCAAGGACAGGTGGATGGGACTGACAATAGCGGGGGACAGGTGGAGGGGACTGACAATAGCAAGGGATAGGTGGATGGGACTGACAACAGCGGGGTTAGGTGGATGGGAATGACAATAGTAGGGGAAGGGTAGATGGGACTGACAATAGCAGGGGACAGGTGAATGGGACTGACAATAGCAAGGGATAGGTGGATGGGACTGACAAATATCAGGGGATAGGTGGATGGGACTGACAATAGCAAGGGATAGGTGGAGGGGACTGACAATAGCAGGGGATAGGTGGATGGGACTGACAATAGCAGGGGATAGGTGGATGGGACTGACAATAGCAAGGGATAGGTGGATGGGACTGCCAACAGCAGGGTTAGGTGGATGGGAATGACAATAGTAGGGGATAGGTAGATGGGACTGACAATAGCAGGGGACAGGTGAATGGGACTGACAATAGCAAGGGATAGGTGGAGGGGACTGACAATAGCAGGGATAGGTGGATGGACTGACAATAGCAGGGGATAGGTGGATGGACTGACAATAGCAGGGATAGGTGGATGGGACTGACATAGCAGGGGATAGGTGGATGGGACTGACAATAGCAAGGGACAGGTGGATGGGAATGACAATAGCAAGGGATGGGTGGATGGGACTGACAATAGCAAGGGACAGGTGGATGGGACTGACAATAGCAGGGTATTGGTGGATGGGACTGACAATAGCAGGGTTAGGTGGATGGGAATGATAATAGCAGGGACAGGTGAATGGGACTGACAATAGCAAGGGATAGGTGGATGGGACTGACAATAGCAGGGGATAGGTGGATGGGACTGACAATAGCAGGGGATAGGGGATGGAAATGACAATAGCAGGGACAGGTGGATGGGAATGATAATAGCAGGGGACAGATGAATGGGACTGACAATAGCAAGGGATAGGTGGATGGGAATGACAATAGCAAGGGACAGGTGGATGGGACTGACAATAGCAAGGGATAGGTGGATGGGAATGACAATAGCAAGGGACAGGTGGAGGGGACTGACAATAGCAGGGGGGATGGGAATGACAATAGCAAGGGATGGGTGGATGGGACTGACAATAGCAGGGGATAGGTGGATGGACTGAAAATAGCAAGGGATAGGGGGAGGGGACTGACAATGGCAAGGGACAGGTGGATGGGACTGACAATAGCAGGGGATAGGTGGATGGGACTGACAATAGCAGGGATAGGTGGATGGGACTGACAATAGCAGGGGATAGGCGGATGGGACTGACAATAGCAGGGAATAGGTGGATGGGACTGACAATAGGAGGGGATAGGTGGATGGGACTGACAATAGCAAGGATAGGTGGATGGGACTGACAATAGCAGGGGATAGGTGGAGGGGAATGACAATAGTAGGGGACAGGTGGATGGGACTGACAGTAGCAGGGGACAGGTGGATGGGACTGACAATAGCAGGGGACAGGTGGATGGGAATGACAATAGCAAGGGATAGGTGGATGGGACGGGACAATAGCAGGGGATAGTGGACGGGACTGACAATAGCAGGGGATAGGTAAATGGGACTGACAATACCAGGGGATAGATGGATGGGACTGCCAATAGCAGGGTGGATGGGACTGACAATAGCAGGGGATAGGTGGATGGGACTGACAATAGCAGGGGATAGGTGGATGGGAATGACAATAGCAGGGGACAGGTGGATGGAATGACAATAGCAAGGGACAGGTGGATGGGACTGACATTAGCAAGGAACAGGTGGATGGGACTGACAATAGCAAGGGATAGGTGGATGGGAATGACAATAGCAAGGGATAGGTGGATGGGAATGAGAATAGCAAAGGATAGGTGGATGGGACTGACAATAGCAAGGGACAGGTGGATGGGACTGACAATAACGGGGGATAGGTGGATGGGACTGACAATAGCAGGGTGGATGGGACTGACAATAACAGGGGATAGGTGGAGGGGACTGACAATAGCAGGGGATAGGTAAAATGGGACTGACAATAGCAGGGGATAGGTAGATGGGACTGACAATAGCGGGGGATAGGTGGATGGGACTGACAATAGCAAGGGACAGATGGATGGGACTGACAATAGCAAGGGACAGATGGATGGGACTGACAATAGCAAGGGACAGGTGGATGGGACTGACAATAGCAAGGGACAGGTGGATGGGACTGACAATAGCAGGGGATAGGTGGATGGGACTGACAATAGCAGGGGATAGGTGGATGGACTGAAAATAGCAAGGGACAGGTGGATGGAATGACAATAGCAGGGGATGGGTGGATGGGACTGACAATAGCAGGGATAGGTGGATGGGACTGACAATAGCAGCGGATAGGTGGAGGGGAATGACAATAGCAAGGGATAGGTGGATGGGACTGACAATAGCAGGGGATAGGTGGATGGGACTGACAATACCAGGGGACAGGTGAATGGGACTGACAATAGCAGGGGACAGGTGAATGGGACTGACAATAGCAGGGATAGGTGGATGGGACTGACAATAACAGGGGATAGGTGGATGGGACTGACAAATAGCAGGGGACAGATGGATGGGACTGACAATAGCAGGGGACAGGTGGATGGGACTGAGAATAACGGGGGATAGGTGGATGGGACTGACAATAGCAGGGGATAGGTGGATGGGACTGACAATAGCAGGGGACAGGTGGATGGGACTGACAATAACAGGGGACCGGTGGATGGGACTGACAATAGCAGGGGATAGGTGGATGGAATGACAATAGCAGTGGACCGGTGGATGGGACTGACAATAGCAGGGATAGGTGGATGGGAATGACAATAGCAGGGGATAGGTGGAGGGGACTGACAATAACAGGGGACAGGTGGATGGGACTGACAATAGCAGGGACAGGTGAATGGGAATGACAATACCAGGGGATAGGTGGATGGGACTGACAATAACAGGGGATAGGTGGATTGGACTGACAATAGCAGGGGATAGGTGGATGGGACTGACAATAGCAGGGGATAGGTGGATGGACTGACAATCGCAGGGGATAGGTGGATGGGACTGACAATAGCAGGGGATAGGCGGATGGGACTGACAATAGCAAGGGATAGGTGGATGGGACTGGACAATCGCAGGGGATAGGTGGATGGGAGTTACAATCTATGGAAGGGAGACCTGAATCACCTGCCATATCAAAATACATTGTCTTACAGTCGGAAACGTTAATATCCAATGTTCTGAAATGATTGTTTCTATTGAATGTCTTCCGAATATTTGAAAATGTTCAATCAACCAATGGGTGATCACAATATCCACAAATAATGTCAAACTGTTTTGAAAATATCAATGAATAACACAAAAGGAAAATAGCAAAAGGAAAAGAGGACAAATAAACAAAGGAGCGAACAGTGCAATAACCAATTAGCAACAGCTAACCCAACGTTTATACAGAGGTCAAAATTCTAAGTAAAAACATATCATATGCTGCAGTCTGCATGTATAGACTTCCAGTTATCCAACAGTTCATATATTTATTACATATGATAATATATAGACGCTCATCATTCAACTGAGAGTTTACACAGCAGCCACTTTGTGTTCAAGTTCAAAGTATTCCACAATATTCCCACATTGTTTGTTTGTTTGTTTGTTTTTTCTCTTCTGATTTATGAAGACAATTTGCCGTTTCTTTTTTTTTCTTTCAGAAGCGGTTGATTATTGGTAAATGTGGTTATTGCGTGTCAAAGTAAGATCTATAGCATATACCACCATTACATGCAGAAGCATCTATAAACGAGTGCTGGAACTGTGAGCATATTAGGTGATTGACACAGTCTGTAGCATTACTGGAAACAGCCACAATAAACACTGAACACCAAACGAAAGGTTCAAACCAACGCGTATCTTCACAGACAATACAAAACAGTCGAGTGAATTTTCATCAGGTATGTCTTCTGGAGACATAATAAACAACAGACAAAAATGCAAAAAAGAGTGTTCCCCAGGTCTCTTATGAATTTTAGTTTTAAATTCCATTTGATTGTGATCTTGAAAGTATATTATGCATATTTTGATTGTTATGTCTGAAGACGACATGTTTGCCAAAAATGTATTTGTCTGTTTCGTATTTTCTTTAAAGAGAGAGAGAGAGAGAGAGAGAGAGAGAGAGAGAGAGAGAGAGAGAGAGAGAGAGAGAGAGAGAGAGAGAGAGAGAGAGAGAGGCATCATTTTGAACCTTCTTTTTGGTTTTGATGCGTAACCTAGCTGTGCCCTTATTCTCGTTGGTACCGATCTATACAATCCTTTCTGTGATGTTTACATCTGGAATTGTCTCAAAATTTGATTTCAACAACTCTTCCAGTATTTCCCAATAAGATGTAGAGATTCTGTACATACCCAGAACATACCATTTTACTATTAAATCTTAATTAATCAGAAATCTCCATAATCGCTACGTACAGATCTCATTTCTTTCAGGACAACAATTTTAAGAATTCAATTTATTTACATCTTTCAACACACAGGATGATCTCTGTGTGTGTGTGTTTTTTTAACCTGCTGAGACAGAACTGGCCATAAACTCTACCACAGTAGCTGAGGCATTAAGACACTGTAGCATAGTTTTACATTTCCCTTTTTTTTTCTTTTCCTTTGGTGTTGTTATTTGTTTGGTTAGAGTTCCCTTTGTTTTCTTTTGTTTGTCTGTCCTTTTTTTTCCAGGCCAGTTTGAATCCAGAACGGATCGGTCGATTAAACAGATCCCCACTTGACAGAGAGTAGGTCAAGTACAACGAGTAGAGAGCCCACTCCTCTTTATATGTTCACCCTCGTTTTTTCTTTACTGTTATCGACCATTCGTATGTACTAGCATATAACAAACTCCGCCAGGAGACCCTTTTTGAGAATCATGCCGGTCCCAAGCCCGGATAAAGTTGGAGGGTTGGGCGTGAGGCCAGCTACCCCAGCCCGTAAAACAAACCACAGCTACAAAAACGCAGTACATAACAGCCTTTCATGTTATCAACGGAACCTGTGCATTCCCGAGATACTGGGGCTTTGTCTTTTCAAAAGTCCTGAAAAGAAATTATTCATCGCTGCATGACAGTAACTGCATCAACACGCATTCTTCTTGCGTGATGTGTCTGAATATCCCCGAATTCATCACAGCCAGTGACTCCAAATAATATAGAATCAGAGTTCATGGTTCGGAGTAGAAAATGTATCAGTCTATGTGTATCTAGACCATTTACTCCATCCAGCTTGCCATGAACAAGACAACCAAGGGTTTTTCCCTCACACACACACACACACACACACACACACACACACACAAAATCAAAGCCACTCCTAGGCCACTCCAGACTTCCCATGTAGGTCAAGCAGTCTCCTTACTTACGTGTGCGTGCGTGTGTGTGAGTGCGTGCGTGCGTGCGTGTGTGTGAGTGCGTGCGTGCGTGCGTGCGTGAGTGCGTGCGTGCGTACGTGTGAGTGCGTGCGTGCGTGCGTGTGTGTGTGTGTGTGTGCGTGTGCGTGTGTGTGTGTGTGAAATAGAACTTTACAATGCAGTCTGTACATCTGAGATATGTAAACAAGACACACATTGCTGACAGAACTCTATCGCTAAGTGGCTGGTGTGCGTGTGTGTGTGTGAGTGTGTGCGTGTGTGTGTGTGTGTGTGCGCGCGTGCGTGCGTGCGTGCGCGCGCGCGCGCGAGCGTGTGTGTGTGTGTATGTTACTATGCTGCACTTAAATATTTTTTCTCGATCAATTTCTCTGTTTTCAAGCACCCAACAATCCATGCATGCATATATATGTACTAAACAGGAGACTATTACGCCTTTCTTCCTCCCCTTCTTTGTAGCCACCCACTCCACATATGAACTTGGTTTTAAATTTCCTTTGCGTAGAACAATGCTATGAGCTTTGTCTTCTTCGGTCGCATTCATAGTATGTACATGAAAACTTTTTCGTCAAATACGAAAATTAATTAATTAATTAATTAATTGATTTATTAAAAATCAGCAAAGCACCTTAAAAAAAACACCACACAATATTTGCTTAGGAAAAAAACACAGGGAACCAGTGTCGATGTCTGTGTATTGCTGAGATCTGTGTCATTTTGTGTCTATTCGGAAATAGTCATTGATACGTTTGCCCTGTTCTGTTCGGTAAGATTCCTGATACGAACAAATCTTTAAAATGAAGTAAATACGCTGGTACACCGACACCTTTTTGAAGTGATGTCTCTTAGTGAACACTTATCCTCCTCATCTGGTGTGTCATGAGCGATGGTCAGTCTCACTATTAGACTGGTAAATATGAATATCTAGTGAACACTTATCCTCCTCATCTGGTGTGTCATGAGCGATGGTCAGTCTCACTATTAGACTGGTAAATGTGAATATCTAGTGAACACTTATCCTCCTCATCTGGTGTGTCATAAGCGATGGTCAGTCTCACTATTAGACTGGTAAATATCAATATCTAGTTTCTGGGGGAGCTCCAGGCATGGTGTTGGAGAACACAGGGCCAATTAAAACTGGGTGCATAGAGAGACCCCACAGGGCCCCCAAAGCTTGTTGATTATATTTATCTGAAGTCTCCGGATACTTTTTGCACATAAGAAAGCAAGCTCTTCAGTCCAAAAAGCCATCAGCTCATAAGGCCGAAGCGTGAAGCATCGAGGATGTGAAAAGTTCAACCCTTCATTGGGTTTCTACAAATTTTGGAAAATGCCACACGCATGGTTCTAGGAATGACTACAAAGTCTGGACTTGTAATCGTCATCATGTAACTCTCAGCAATAGTTCATCAGATGCTTCATGTCACTTTTTTCGGTGAGATTCCTCGATGAACAGCCAGAATGGACTCTTTTTGCCCTGCAACATGCCCATGTAGTAGTCTTCACAGTATGAGAATATCAGTGCTATAGTTGAGTTTCATAATTATATAAGTATCTTCAGCTTCAGACGCTTAAAACCTCAGTTGTGTACGAGGCTTTCCCTCAACTGAGAAAATCGGCTAACAAGTCATTGCCAATATAATGGCCTGTATAATGGCATGTGCCAAAAGTTGATTTACTTTTTTTTTCAGGTGCGCACAGAGAGAGAGAGAGAGAGAGAGAGAGAGAGAGAGAGAGAGAGAGAGGAGAGAGAGAGAGAGAGAGAGAGAGAGAGAGAGAGAGAGAGAGGAAGGATTGGAGATGGGAGGGAGTGAAACAGCATGCAGTTGGTGCGCGTGGTCAGAGCAATGTGAGTGTGATTAATTCTTTCTATTGGTTTTCACAATATGAGTTTTCACAATGTGAGTGTGATTAATTTTTTTCTATTGGTTTCCACAATGTGAGTGTGATTAATTCTTTCTATTGGTTTCCACAATGTGAGTGTGATTAATTCTTTCTATTGGTTTTCACAATGTGAGTGATATTCATTCTTTCTATTGGTTTTCACAATGCGAGTAATATTCATTCTTTCTATTGGTTTTCACAATGTGAGTGTGATTCACTCTTTCTATTGGTTTTCACAATGTGAGTGTGATTCATTCTTTCACTTGGTTTTCACAATGTCAGAAAACAGATTTTTCATATGTACATCACATAAGAAATCCGCCCAGTCCGGATGATCGAACAACCTGGACAGTTTGAAAGGGTGCATGTAGTAGTTAGACTTATTGTATCGCCGTTCAGGGGATTTCTCCCTTTCGAAAGACCATGAATTAAATCCTCGAATACTCTTGATTTGCCCTGGCCCGCTCAGCCCCAGCTGAATATTGTACATCGCCAGTTCAACAATCACCCTGTTCTTCATAAAATGGCGGGAAATGGGAATGAAGTCTTCGGCTACGGCTTGAGATATATAGATGAAATCCTGCCCGTTTATTCTGACTTTCTCTGCCAGTTTGTGCGTGTGGTAGAAATGATGGAGAAAGCGTCTGGTTTGGTCTTGGGTTGGTTCAGGCCAGTCTTCGGATCCTGGCAACATGGGACACTGCTGAGGGTCCTGGTACAGACTCTGATTAGCCTGGAAAACCTCAGTGAAGGTCAGCTGGAAGCTTCCTCTGGAGTGAACATCTCGCTTCAACAGCTGGGTTTTGTTCAGCCCGCTGATTTGTTCCAGCCTTGCCAACGTTCTCAGTATCGCGCAGCGTCCTCTCGGCGTTAACCAGTGCATCCATGGCACATTTTTTTCGTTGATGTGTCTCAGCTGCCCACGTTTATGTACCAGTATCCTGTCACGTGGGTGCTTATCCAGCATCCATGTGTTCAGCAGAACATCGTCGCCGATCTGTACGTAGCCCTGAACACCAGCGATGTTCATTTGTATGGCCTGGGTCACACAGCTATGAAACAAGTACCAGCTGTCACTTAAGCCCTCTACGAAAGTCACGTGCTGCAACGCCCTCTGCTGGTCTCCACGTAGAAGACGGTCAACGTCAGTGACACAGTAAACGATGTGCTTGAAGAAAGGGCGATGCATGGTCTCTAAGAAAGGGAGGTTGGACCAGAAAAACTCGTCGCTGTTGAAGACGATGATCAACACCACGTCTTTTATCAAAGGTGCCTTCCATAGATTAATGTTAGGAAGAATGTGCGAACTGCTGTGGAGATGCCTGCAGTGTTTCGTCACAGGATCAATAAACAGCTGCGACATGTGCCGTTCTTCATCAGAACCTCCATGTTCAAGGCGTGTTTGGAGAGAGCCTAACGTCACTCGGACTTCACTTGTTCTTTGTACCCCTTGCCAGGGAGACTTCACCCTAACAACGTCGCCATCCACCAGTTCTTCAAGTGCTGCTACCCAAGAAATCATCATCGTCTTCTGCACCTCTGTGACATACCCCTCAGTACTGAGATCCTGAACAAGATTGATCAAACAAGTGTAAAATGATAGGTGTGTGGCACATTTCCATTTGTTAAGAAAAGCAACAAATTCTAACAAATGGATGCCCTCTGTGGAAGACACCGACATCTCTGAAGCAGGCAATGTTCCATTGAAATGAAGGCTGCTCGTCTGATAGTAGCCAGAGAAGGCGTCCAGTTCCCGGAGCATCCTCTGTTGAAGGAAGAGGCGGAGGATTCGACATTGCACACCGTAGGAAAGACAGGGGTTCAGAAGAGCCCAGAAGGCTTCACGGTGATACACACTGCAGCTTGGCACCGCAGGGGAAAAGCTATTTTGACCCAAATACACTGGAGGAGAGGATGGGTCGAACCTCACCCCTGCACCCTCATGACGATCGTCTTCCGTTCGGAGCATGGTCACAGCATCTGCAGATTGGTCGGAAACAGCATGTCTGATTGGGACTTTGCTAAAGTCTCTCACGTAGAACAGTCTGGAGTTGTTCCACAGTCTGATGTGAAGAGCAGCCCTAGGAGCCAGGGCCCAGGCCCCAAAATGAGAGTAAGGATTGAAAATGAGTGTGCCATTGTACATGAGGCCGTGGACTCTCTGCCTTTGGAGCTGCATAACCTGAAGCGTCTCTGTCAAAGGTACGGAGCAGTCTGTCTCCACGATCTGCCTGGCCCCTCCAGCAATGGCTCTCAGGTAAGCGACGTTCATCTTCCATACATGAATCGTTTCTTCACTTGCGTTTTGAAGAAAACTAAGATTGGAGTAGACTGTTTCAAACCCGCTCCAACTCGTGTTCTTTGCTTGGTCTGTCGATGTTAATTCGGCTGTTCGTTCCACAGACAGAATCTTCGAGCCTGGCGGTATTTGAAGTTGTCGCTCACAATATCCGGTGCCGACATCAACAATAATCCATAGGCTCTGCCAATTGAATCCAGACTTTGTCGACACGTGTTCTGAATAGCACCGGCTGTCAATTCTTGAATATGTCCATTGATAAACGACGAAAATAACCAAACACTGAGAAAATAAAATTAATATCAGCAACAGTTTCAGGTCGCAAAGCGACCTGTATGAAACCATCATAGTTGTCAATAATCGTCGTCCTTGTTGGCAGAGAGAACATTAAACGCCATAACGATTCTGTGAGTAGGTCTTCCAAAATCTACAGTACGAAAGTTCTGCAAAACATCTTGTCGTCATCATGCAGCCTTGAAAACGTCATTCACTTGATACAAAAAATTAGGTCTAAGCCATTGTTTCTTTTTTTTCCTTCTTTTTTTTTCAATGAGTTGTGCCCACACAATGATTGTAAACACTGATAGAAATTGTCACTTCCAGGATATCATACTATAAACATTTAAAGCTCAATTTTGCTGTTTTAGTAGGCCCTCCAAGCTAGATCCAAGAGTAAAAATTATACCGATCTGTTCAAATATCTTGAAGTTTTTATTTTGCGATAGAAGTGTGTCTTTTTTGCACACCAAGACAGTTCCAAGTGAAGCAATTCTGGACTCCAATCCGCCGTTTTCTGTTTCATCCATCACAAGATTTGTTCGGTTGTGTGGCATAAAAGAAGTGCAGCTTACGGGTTGCCAATGAAATCGTGTTTTTGTTATTCAATCCCTCACATAATCATTAATCTACCGGCCACTCCACCCTGATCTGATAGAGCGAATTTAGCTTCCGATCACGTTCTATCATGCTTTACAGAAATCTCTCTCTCTCTCTCTCTCTCTCTCTCTCTCTCTCTCTCTCTCTCTCACACACACACACACACACACACACACACACGCACTCTCTCTCTCTCTCTCTCTCTCTCTCTCTCTCTCTCTCTCTCTCTCTCTCTCTCTCTCTCTCTTTGTGTCAATGACTGAGGCTACCTAGAATGCTATTGGCGTCGTTAATAGTGGTACGCAACGTCACACAATGTGTTCAAATGTGTTTTTATAAACTAAAATTTGAATCTAGTTGCAAAGCAGACGACTGCAGGCGGAAATCTAAACAAATCTTAAATAAATGTTAGCGAACCGCGTTGTTTTATTCGTTTATACATCACCTGACGAAGACCTAAGAGGTCGAAACGCGTTGTGTTTTGTCTTGTGACTCGTTTGTCCACGTTCTCTGGGCGGTTCGCTAACATTTATTTAAAATTTGAAGCGAAATGATTTTGGATCCGAAACATTTAGTTTTACGTTCAACAACGGCTCCAACGTCATCCAATTTGTCAATAGTCTTACAAGACACATGACCAGATTCATTGTCAAAGAAGGCAAATGTTAATTAGTTTTGCTATTTTGGATGAAATGTTCAGTCAGGAAAAAAAGTACATGAAAGTCTTTTGAAGTGTATACAAAGAAGGTATCAAATAGGAATTGAAAGTCATTGCAAATATAAGAATTATGGATTAGAATTCTGAATATTTTGAAGGGGGAAAAAAGCAAAGAAAAGAAGAAGAAAAAAGGTATGACACTGATTAATAATGTTCCTAATGCCCCAAGCTTTCCACAGTTTTCATTGAATGGTTCTCATTTAGCCTATGGTTTCAATCTTATGTTGAATTTCCAGGAAATTTCTCTCTCGTCAAAATTAAATTTCACACACACAACACACACACACACACACACACACACACACACACACACACACACACACACACACACACACACATTAATTGCATTTTGTCCAAAACAGGGGGGGGGAGGGGGCTGAATTTTCTGAAGATTGTGAGTCGACATGAATGGGGACAGGGCAGCAATTTCATTTTATTAAGCGTACTTGGTAAACTGACTGACGGTCAGGATATATTCAAATATCTGCTCCAGTAACTTACATGAAAAGGCTTCAAAGCTTGGACAGTAAACCATTGAAATTGGCCCAGGGCGTCTCAGTTCATGCTTCCACGGATAAGGCATAGCTTCCATGAACAAAGCATAGCTTCCATGGATAAAGCATATAGAAGCTGGCAGTTTTGGTGAACACAGAAAATTTCCATGGCAAACCATATGGTGAGAGCCTATGCTGTGGATAATCAATTAATCATGTCAATGAAGACTTGAGAGGTAAGTCGGACACTCATTTTTCAAAGAGAAGTCGTAGTCTTCTCTTTCAATCTTGGCATCAGATCCATCAGATCAATTAGAATCTATAGATAATCAACTTTTTAGAGTTGAAAAAAAATGTATCCCACATAGGCCTACCATTACTAGAATGGGAATTAAAATAAAAATAAAAAAGGCAGATAACATTCGACACTGACTATATAGGCACTACTGTCATACTCCGCAGTAGTACCCGGTTTTTTGTTAGGTGCATTAGGCTAAATGTTGTTACAGACTGATCTATCATTGAACATGGGAAAGTCGATGCAAGTTTTGTACTACGTCACTTAAAGGTGGAAACGTAATTTGATAGGCTATGAGGTAGGCCTAGGCCCAAGTCTGTTCAACATTTACAGCCGAACTGGCAGCGTTACTTACGGGTTTTCTAAGTTGCCAATACTCGTTTTCAATGTACTGTTTTGAGTAGACTAGACTCCAGGTTAGCGCTTTAAGGCACCGGTAACAAGTGGAATAGAGAACAATATGATATTATGTTCGAGATAACTCATATATTGTTATTTCCTGAAGGGAACGGTTGTCCAGGTTTGTTGATTCCTTCGCTCAGTGGAATATCAATAAATGCATCATGACTGAGAGGCTTGATCTGACGCCCCAAATTCATGTTTGTCAATGATCCCATTGTCATCAGGTGATACACGCCGACTGCTTGAGAGTAAAGTGCTTCCTGGTTGTATAAAATAATGGCAGTTACATTATCATAATGTATTTTGAAACCCATTCAAGGTCCGAGGCTCAAGACTCGAATGAGACTTGATGCATGGGAAACAAAATACTCAACAATAACAACAACAAGAGAAAGAAAGAAATGCTGCAAGCTTCGGCAGTCAGAATATTTCCAAAAGACAAACTCTTGTTGGCAATTTAAATTCCATCAGATGTATGAATCGAGCCTACAGATTCCAGCAAAAGTGGGAAGAGCGGACATGAACGATGAGTAGGCCTAGATCTATACGGTTAAGACGTCCTGGTTATTTTTGTACCCCAGTTCTTATAGAACAGGGAGCACTTTACAATGGGAACGAAGAAATGCTGTCTGTGGGTCTGTCTGTGTGTCTGTCCGTGGTCAGAATGTATTCCACTCGCTCCAGACAAACGTTCTGGGCCGATTCTTCTGAAAATGTGTACGTATGTTCATTATGGGTCACGGATGATGCCCAATGTTTTATTTTACCAGAATAGCCGTTACTAACGGCTATAACGGCCCAAAACGGTTTTTCTTCTTTATGGGATATCTCAGAAAGTACTTGTATTCAAGATAAACTGGGAGTACGTTTATATGCTTTGCATCTTGTTATTTCATGGAACATTACGCGTAGCTGTCGGTGTTTAGATCTATAGCGTCATCCAATCGTCATATCTTGCGGAAGTGCTATGGAGTGATAGGTTCTTTGATCTCCACACTATGCATTTAGCCGACTTTGGAGATCACAGACAAATGCCGCACATATCTCAGAAGTTTAGCCACGGTGATATCTCAGAACTTCGATCACAGTATTTTGTTTTCTATGTATGAGATCAGTGTAAAAGACAGTGACGCAAGAAAGTGGACTTGTAGGTCTACGTCAGAAAGATGAGAGTCATTAGGACCCAGAGGAGTGGACCGGCACCTGGGGTAGATGTTGCTGTTGTTGTCGTACCCTGGCTAAAAGACTCCACGAATCACCCCAACAGCCGAAGTATTTGAACACTATGGTACAAATGCATCAGCTAGGGATGATAACATTACATGTGTGACCGTTTTTGATTACCCCGCCACGTGGGCAGCCACACTCCGACTTCGAGGGATTTTGGAGACCGATAATGTTATGTTAGGAGCTTATCGCGACTAAAGACAGAGCATAACAACATTTTGATGAAGCCTTGGTGTTCTAGCCTATGTCAGTTGATCTGACACAGCCTTAAGCCTAGGCGACCTGGGGTAGATAAAAAGTAATAGTTCCTTGAGGCGCTGAGCAGTCAGCATGAATACAGCGAATTCAGAACGATTGGACAGAATCCACTTGTTTTCTACGGTCCCTCACCTAGTGTAGACTCCTGCTGTAGTCTGGTCATTCTACATCTACGAAAGACGTCATTAAATTGAATGAGAAATAAAGAATACATGTACGCACACACACACACACACACGCGCGCGCGCGCGCGCGCACGCACGCACGCACGCACGCGCACACACACGCACACACACACACGCACACACACACACACACACACACACACACACACGCACGCACACACACACGCACACACACACACACACACACACACACACACACACACACCACACACACACACACAAAGATGAAAGTGCATGATGTAAAACCCTTCGCAGGCTTTTATATAGGTCCTTATTTTTTTTCATTACATTTTCAACAAAACAACAATAGAAACATGTACCTGTTGCGCACAACGCAAATGCAATGAAACGGATTTTCAATTGAAGATCAGTCACGTTTAGTCGAAGCGCTGCCTGTTGTCTGTAAACGTGTGCGTGTGTGTGCGCGCGCGCGTGCATGTGTGTGTATACATGTGTATGTGTGTGTGTGCTTGCGTGCATGTGTGCGTGCATGTGTGTGGTTTGGTTCGATGTGGCGCGCGCGCGCGCGCGCGCGTGTGTGTGTGTGTGTGTGTGTGTGTGTGTGTGTGTGTGTGTGTGTGTGTGTGTGTGTGTGTGTGTGTGGTGCGCGCACGTCAAGAGGTCTTGGGGGGTTTCTGCTTTTTTTTTTTTTTGCAGCTCTATCCTCCACAGCACAAGAGAAGGAAAAGGATGAAGAACAAACAAATGATAGAATGTACTGACAGACCACTTCTAGCTTATTATTACCAATTTTTTTCAAATTTTTTTTTCTATGGCTGCAGTACCACCGCCATTGCGAAACACAACTACTGCATCAGTTTTATCTACAGTAACCATCAAACGTATCGTGTCAGAAGCATCCCTCAGAATATCTAACTGTCGCTTGCCAGTGACGAGAGAGAGAGAGAGAGAGAGAGAGAGAGAGAGAGAGAGAGAGAGAGAGAGAGAGGACAGACAGACAGACAGACAGACAGACAGAGACAGAGACAGACGGACAGACAGAAAAACGGACTCCCCGTCGCCTGCGATGTTCGAACCTCGAACCCTGAATTCTCTCGCCGCTTTCTAGGTGAGTGTGTTATCCACGGGGCCACCTGTCCACCAACTGTGTTTGTATGTGTGTCTTACGGGAGGAAACTCTCCCGAGGGTGGTATGCTCGGCTGAAGAACGCTAACAACCAGCAACAAGACTGATTGATGATTCTGAAAAGAATGTTTCTTGGCAAGTAAAGCATCGTATCAGGCAGACTGATAGTGTCGGCCGGTGATGTCCCAATCTCAAACTGCTCCCTGCCGACGCTTTGCCCACGCCCGGACAATCTGGGCTAGACCCAACAATATGAGCAACATCAGCTAGAGATCTAATGACCTTCATGTCACCTTCGTCACGTGGGTATTAAGTGAACGCCTTTCGGCGGTGTTCACTCTGTTTGGTTTTCATTCCACTGAGTCAGCATCCGCTGTTTTCAATTTGTGATGCTTGTTATTGAGGTTCACTTTCAAAGTGAGGGGACTGCAGGCGCAAATTGTAACAGATTTAGGAATAATTCTTAGTGAGTACCCGCCCCTCCCCCACCCAAAAAAAAAAAAAAAAAAGACAAACAAATTACAAAGCAAAACACGACGCGTTTCGACATCTGAGGTCTTCATTAGGCAAGATAAAACAACGTTCAGGACAATGAAAACGAAGAACGAGTAATCACTTATCTTCTCATATCCGGCCTGTTCAATGCCTATCTTGCGCCGAATATGAGAAGATAAGCGATTGCCCGTTCGTCGTTTTTCGTCGTCTGAACGCTACTTATCTTGCCTGAAGAAGACCTAAGAGGTCGAAACGCGTCGTGTTTTGTCTTGTAACTTGTTTGTTCTTGTTTTGGTGGACTCACTGAGTACTATATTTAAAATTTGTTATTGAGGGTTGTTGTTTTGTTTTAACCTTTGTTGTGGACATTCAGTTAATATATCACCTCAATCCAATACACAGAAGTGATGGAGACAATAGGGACAATTGAGACGGAAAGCAGGATTGGGTGAGGGTGAGGGTGGTAGGGTTGGCATGGAGTAGGTGGGAGGAGGAGGGGGGGGGGGGGGGGGGGATTTCAGGCATAATTCGCG
Organism: Conus ventricosus; assembly: GCA_018398815.1. NCBI lineage: Eukaryota > Metazoa > Mollusca > Gastropoda > Neogastropoda > Conidae > Conus > Conus ventricosus. Next base: position 80,821,307 of record CM031597.1, read on the forward strand.
GACAAAAACTCTCCGATAGAAAAACAGGTGAGACGAGGCAGGGAGACGGAGTGAACTAGTTGGTACTGTTGTACTACCTGGGACAGACAACAGGCTAGTTGCTGCTCTTGTACTATCTGGGACGGACAACAGACTAGTTGCTGCTCTTGTACTATCTGGGACGGACAACAGACTAGTTGCTGCTGTTGTACTACCTGGGACAGACAACAAGTTAGTTAGTACTGTTGTAACTACCTGGGACGGACAACAGACTACTTAGTACTGTTGTACCACATGGGACGGACAACAGACTACTTAGTACTGTTGTACCACATGGGACGGAAAACAGACTAGTTAGTACTGTTGTACCACATGGGACGGACAACAGACTAGTTAGTACTTGTTGTACCACATGGACGGAAAACAGACTAGTTAGTACTGTTGTACCACATGGGACGGACAACAGACTAGTTGCTGCTGTTGTACTACCTGGGACAGACAACAAGTTAGTTAGTACTGTTGTACTACCTGGGACGGACAACAGGCTACTTAGTACTGTTGTACCACATGGGACGGAAAACAGACTAGTTAGTACTGTTGTACTACCTGGGACGGACAACAGACTAGTTGCTGCTGTTGTACTACCTGGGACAGACAACAAGTTAGTTAGTACTGTTGTACTACCTGGGACGGACAACAGACTAGCTGGTAGTGTTGTACTACCTGGGACGGACAACAGACTAGTTAGTACTGTTGTACTACCTGGGACGGACACCAGACTAGTTAGTACTGTTGTACTACCTGGGACGGACAACAGACTAGTTAGTACTGTTGTACTACCTGGGACGGACAACAGACTAGTTAGTACTGTTGTACTACCTGGGACGGACAACAGACTAGTTAGTACTGTTGTACTACCTGGGACGGACAACAGACTAGTTAGTACTGTTGTACCACCTGGGACGGACAACAGACTAGTTAGTACTGTTGTACTACCTGGGACGGACAACAGACTAGTTAGTACTGTTGTAATACCTGGGACGGACAACAGACTAGTTTAGTACTGTTGTACCACCTGGGACGGACAACAGACTAGTTAGTACTGTTGTACTACCTGGGACGGACAACAGACTAGTTAGTACTGTTGTACTACCTGGGACGGACAACAGACTAGTTAGTACTGTTGTACTACCTGGGACGGACAACAGACTAGTTAGTACTGTTGTACTACCTGGGACGGACAACAGACTAGTTAGTACTGTTGTACTAAACCTGGGACGGACAACAGACTAGTCAGTACTGTTGTACTACCTGGACGGACAACAGACTAGTTAGTACTGTTGTACTACCTGGGACGGACAACAGGCTACTTAGTACTGTTGTACCACCTGGGACGGACAACAGACTAGTTAGTACTGTTGTACCACCTGGGACGGACAACAGACTAGTTAGTACTGTTGTACCACCTGGGACGGACAACAGACTAGTTAGTACTGTTGTACTACCTGGGACGGACAACAGACTATTAGTACTGTTGTACTACCTGGGACGGACAACAGACTAGTTAGTACTGTTGTACTACCTGGACGGACAACAGACTTGTTGGTACTGTTGTACTATATGGGAAGGACAACGGAGTAGTTGGTACTTTTGTACTACCTGGGACGGACAACAGAGTAGTTGTACTATCTGGGACGGACAACAGAGTAGTTGGATAGTGTTGTACTATCTGGGACGGACAACAGAGTAGTTGGATAGTGTTGCACTATCTGGGACGGACAACAGAGTGGTTGGATAGTGTTGTACTATCTGGGACGGACAACAGACTGGTTGTACTGTTGTACTATCTGGGACGGACAACAGACTGGTTGTACTATCTGGAACGGACAACAGAGTAGCTGGTACTGTTGTACTATCTGGGTCGGACAACAGAGTAGTTGGTGCTGTTGTACTACCTGGGATGGACATATGAGCCAGGACATCTGACGTCCGAGGGGACAGCTCGGGAGGGAGGGACAGACTGGGTTGTGACACCGGTAAACATTGTTTTGTGTCATGTAGTGCTTAAGTCGTGTGTTAAGTGGGCAACAACAAGCCAGAATGCCTGCGTACATGCGTGTGAGTCTGTAGTGTGTGTGTGTGTGTGTGTGTGTGTGTGTGTGTGTGTGTGTGTGTGTGTGTGGTGTGTGTGTGTGTGTGGTGTGTGTTTGTGTGTGTGTGTGTGCGTGTGTGTGTGTGTGTGTGGGGGGGGGGGTCTGTAGTGTGTGTGTGTGTGTGTGTGTGTGTGTGTGTGTGTGTGTGTGTGTGTGGTGTGTGTGTTGTGTGTGTGTGTGTGTGTGTGTGTGTGTGTGTGTGTGTGTGTGTGTGTGTGTGTGTGTGTGTGATGTAGTGCTTAGATTGTGTGTTAATGTGGACAGTAACAAGCCAGAAGACTGACTAAAAGCTTTTCTTTTGTAGAGAGTGCGGGGTGTGTTTTGTGTTTTGTGGTTTGTGTTTGTGTGTTGTGGTGGTGTGGGGGTGGGTGTGGTGGGTGTGTGTGGGGCGTGGTGCGTGCGTGCGTGCGTGCGTTTTTGGCTTTCGGGGCGTCGTCGCGTTTGTGTGCTTGCGTGCGTGCTTGGGGCCCTTGCGCGTGCGTGGGGGCGTGGGGTTGCGGGGCGTGTGTGTGTGTGGGTGGCGTGCGTGCGTGCTTTGGCGTGGGGTTGCGTGCGTGTGGTGTGGTGTTGGTGGTGTTGGTTTTGTGTGGGGGGGGGGGTGGGTGTGTGTGAAATTCGCGCGGGGGTTGTGTGTTGTGGGTGTGTGGGGGTGTGGTGTGTGTGTTGTGTGTTTTGTGTTTTGTTTTGTTGTGTGGGGTGTGATTGTTTTTAAATTTTTTGGTCTAATGGGGGGACAGTAAAAAGCCAGAAGACTAAACTACAAAGCTGCAATTTGTAAAAGGAGAGAGAGAGAAAAGAGAGAGAAAGAGTTTTTGGTGTGGTGTTTGTGGTGTGTGGTGGGGTGTTGTGTGTGGGTGTGTGTGTGTTGTGCGTTTTTGTTTTGTGTGTGCGTGTGTTTTGAGTGTGGGGTTCGGGTGTGTTGTGGGGGTGCGCCCCGCTGGTGAAAGAGAGGGGGGGACAGAGATTTGCAGAAAAGAGGGAGAGAAGGAGAGAGAGAGAGAACTCTAAACCCTTTGAAGGGTTTAATGAATACCCCCCCAAAGGCCCATGCCTTGGGGGTTTTCACAATAGCAAACAAAAAGGACATTTTAAGAACGTAAGACTACCATGACATACACACTCACAAAACAGATACACCAAAACACCCCCGCGCGAAAACCACGCCCCGCGAACACACACACACCCACACACACACACACAAAACACCCACACACACACACACAACACACCCCCCCAACACACACACACACACCCCACACCCCACCACACACACAAAAAAAATTCGGTTGTCTGTCTAAAGCAAATTCACTCAGGGACTCGGGAAATTGGGCTTATTCTAAAAGTTTTTTTCAATGAACAGGCAAGCAAATGATCATTGATTTGCATTCAATGCAAAACAGAAAGGGTTTTAACTTAAATTGGGAAGGAGGGGTTGTAAATTTGCTGGAAAGAAATTTTTCCAAAACCTTTTAAAAATAAAAATGGGCTTTTGTAAAACAAATTTGGGTCCCGGGCTCTTTTTTAAGCCCAAACAACATAGACACAGCAACTCTTTTTCCCGGCCCACATTTCCCCGGGAAACCATTTTAGGGGTAAAATTTATTTTGGGGGCGAAAACCCAAATCTTAATCTGATTAACTATTTTTTGGGCCTGTAAATAACAAACGAATGTAGGAAAGGGGCCAAAAAAATAAAATTTCACTTTTAAATGTCCTGAAAAAATGGAAACGATCACTCGTGTTATTTCGGTATTCCACTGCGCTTTGTAATCAAATCAGTCCCTTTTCAATGCCCTTCAAGAACTTTTTTTCATTCCCAAACCCCTTTGTTCCCCCACACTTTTTCAAAACCTATTTTTAAAAGAAAAAAGCAGAGGGAAAATTCCCCAGGGTTTTCTTGTCTCTATGGTGAAAAATAGCAATTTTTTAAAAGCTTTATAGGGAAGTCGATGAGGTTGTTTTTTAAAAAAATTCCCTAAACCAGTATTTGATACTTTTTAAAAATTAAAAAATTAACACACAAGGGGAATCTTCCCAATTCCCCCAAAAACCCTTGCATTAGGATTTTTCTTAAACTTACTTCAAAACCTTTTAAAGGTGACTTTTTCTAGAATGTCAGCTTTTCCCCAATCATCCCCCATTTTTCCCTGCCCCGGGTAACTAAGAAATGGCGGGGAATTTCGTGTCGAAGATTTTTAAAAACACGGCGGGTGTTTTTTCTCCAATAAACCCAACAATATTTTTGAATAAATTGACACCCTTTTTTTTGCTCTGCTAGACAAAACATACAAAAATGAAAAAAGGAAAGTCTTTGAATTAAAATTTCCCCCAAAAAAATTTTGAAAATTTTCACCACTGTCATTTTGGGTTTTTGTCCAAAAACCATTGCTGGGTTTTTGAGAATATGTCCCCCAAAATTTCTAAACACAAAAATTTTTTGGTTTTTAACTAAAAGACGCCCAAACCAAGTTTTCCCAGCTGTGCCCAATAAAAAACGTTAAGCTGTTTTTTGAAAACCCGGGTGACGAAAAGGGAGAGCGGGAAAACGACATCAGCAAACAAAGAATTAAAGTTTTCCCAACAAAAGGGGGAATAATTAAATTCCAAATTTTTAACCTTTTTAAAATTACTTCTACACCACCCAAAATTGATAAACAGAGAGAACAAAACGGAAAACCACACCTCCCCCTTTTTTAAAACCCCAAAAGGGGAAACATAAACCGTCCCCTTAAATCTTTTTCCCAACTCCCTCATTTTACCCACAGGGGTTTATTTTATACTATTAATAGTTTCCGTACTTTTTCCCCTTTAATTTCCCTTTTTTTTTCTTTAAAAAAAACGCCAAAAAATTTTTGCTGGGAACAAGGAGTCAAAAGTTTTTCGGAAATCAATAAATCAAAAAAACCTTTTTTTTTGTAACAGAAACTGTTTTTGAGCAAGGGCAAACAGTGTAAAAAACTTTGATCAAGGGAACTGTAGTTTTTCCTAAACCCTTTGCCAAACTTTCGTTGTTTAAAAATAAAATTCTTTTCGATCCTTTTAATTCAATCGTTCGTTAATTATTGGCTGTTAATTTATGCACACATTCAATAATGATATTCCACAAAAAATATCATTTACATTTCGATGGGCCCTTTTATGCAAGGGTTTATGATAGCTTCTGACCACTGTGAAGGATAATCCCCCGGTAAAAAAAACTTTTTTTTTTTTTAAAAAACAGAAAAATCAGAAACGGAACAATAACAGTAACAGAGTTTTTGAAAAATCTCCCAACAATCCCAAAGGGGGCCTTTCACCTTCCCAAAAATTTTTAAAGAACGTTTTTGGCAGCATACACTTCACTTTCTGAAATATCAAATTCAAGAGAATCTATATTAAACGGGTTTTTGGTCTACTTCGATTTGTTTTTCCCCCCCAAAACAACAGTCTAAATAGTTTAAACAAAAGGAAAAACCCAAAGACGAAAAAACTTTTTGAGAAGTTTTTGGTACCTTTTAAATCCTTGCGAAATTTTTTTAAAACAGGTTTTTTAAAACATGATAGAGTTTTCAATTTATTTCCAAAAAATTTGGCAGAACGTTTACGTTAACGGGTAAAATTTTCACTATTTTGCACATGGTCCTTTTTTTTTCATCTCAGAACCCTTTTTTAAGCCCTCTGCGTTTTCTGGTTATAATTTTTTTAAAAAATTTCCCCTCGTCGTAAATCTCTACTTAAAAAGTATCGTCCTTAGATCGTGCCCGGATTTCCTTTTTTTGGTGGGAAGCACCTTATCAAACCAGGGGTTTTTTTTCTTTTTTTTGCCAACAGAAATTTATTTCCCCAAATGAACTTGTACAGAGTTAAATTGAACAATGTATCCCTTCGTTGATATCAAAAACAACAAGGTCAATGCCTTGTCATTTTATTCCCAAAACTCAGTATTTAAAAATTTTTTTTTAAAAAACGCCCAATTCTTTCTGCCCCAGAAAAACTTTTCGAACTTGAAAGACTACATATTGAAATTCTTTTGGGTTTTAGCTACTTGACTTTAGCTTTAAAAAAAATTTAAAACTGGCATGTGTTTAGATTCTCCCTTTTTGGGCGTAAGTTCAATGACACACAATAATTCAACAAAAACAAAGACCCCAAGGGGCATAATCAACAATACGCACCCTGTGGGAAAAAAACCGTGGGAAAATGGCCAAAGCCCAATATACCTTGAAGGGAAACCAAATTAAGTAAAAACAAATCAAAAAAAAATTCCCAGACATTTAACAAAAATTTTCCAAAACATTCTGTATCCCTCTTTTGAGGTAGGGAAAAAACAACACTGCCCAGCGTTTTCTTCATGAAAAAGGGCACATCCTTTCGTCGCATCATCATCACTGTACTTTTTCCCCCCCCCGTCCGTGAATTAATCTCCGAGCAACATGAATGGAAATTTTTCCCCAAAAGACTCTATCAAAAATCCATAATACACCTGCCCAAACCCATCCTAAACCATTTTTTTATTTCCGTAAAAAAGGTAATAGGAAAGTTTTTTGGGGGCCTTTACATACACACCAACAGAATCCCTGGTGAAATCGTGCCAAAAAGGCCTTAGATTTTTTTAACACAAAATTTTGCCATAACCCCACATCAATCTTTTAAATGTACTTAACGAGGTCTTTTTCACTAGAAAGTCAATCCTCCGATAATCAACCGTTACAGGGGTGAACATTTTAACCCCTTTGGTATGACGTAAAAAAACTGT
>CM031597.1:80840672-80907030 GCA_018398815.1 Conus ventricosus
TGGACAATGTTAAATAGGCCTATGGAATGAAACAGCATTGAAGTTAGCAAAAGAAGGTACAGTGGAACAAGACTCGGAAAGAACCTAAGTTTGATAAGCATTAAAATCAATTCATTGCTGTAAAAGTGCATAGTATTGTGTAAACAAATCTAAAATGTTCTTCGGCGCAAGATGTCCCATGTCTGATTTATAAACTTCGATTAAATTCCTGAAACACTCGGTACACCTGTTCTCAAAATGTAGCATGCGGTGATCCAAGGAATCTAATATTGATATTACGAAAATGGAATCCGTCAAAACAACTTTAAAGTATTTTGGAAATGAATCACACACACACCCTCCCCCCCTCCCCCACCCCCTTCCAAACAACTGAAAAATTGTTTTGGAAATAAGTCCTCTCCCCCCCCCCCTCCCCCAACCCCCAACCTCCCATCCTCGCCCCTCTCCCCTGCTTCTAAGAGAATTTGGAGACACATCCACCCATACCCATTCTAATGAAAAATTGAAAATAAGTTCTCCTCCCCCCTCCCTCCCTCCCTATCCGTCCCCGCTTCTATAAAATTTCTAAATACTCCGCTGGTGATTTTGTCAGTTCAGGCTGCTGCCCTCGATGTTAATATCTCTTCCAGCACTTAAGCGTGGTCATCGCCTCTGGTGGTCATTGCGGATCAGAATGCCACCCTAGCACAGACCGTTACCCGGGTGGACATTCTGTACCGGCAGGCCACATGTTCATGTCCACTACAAAAAAAAAAAAAAAAAGCTTGCCATTTGTGAACGCACGGTTTTGTGGCAGAACAGACTGGTCAGAACCGACACAACATTACCATAATCAACTGATGGGCATATAGAAGAAAAGAAATGGAATCAACTTTCAGACAATTTTTTTTCCAGAGTAGCCTGATTGTGTCTTTCTACAAAAAGGTCTCGGCGCATTAATGTTTGGTGTTCACGGAGTGCTACTGTTAGCTATTTCCATCGTATAAAAACAAAAAGAGAACAATCAAATGTAAGCTGGTAGCATGTGGCACATGAATAGATGTTTTTGACTTCAAGACAAAACATAAGCAACACACACACACACACACACACACACACACACACACACACACACACACACACACACACACACACACACTTTCCTGAGATATACCATTTAATTCATTTTTTGTCTTTACGTGGTTCTTCTCTTGACTTTTGTTGGATTCCATCACATTGTGGTTTAGCAGCAAATGAAAGGGTTGATCGGTTAGCCAAAAATGGTGCAGCTAAGGAAAAGGTCTTTACAAAAATAAATATTCCTTTATCCTTGCATGAAAATTATAGCCTTTTAGGTAAAACATCATGGGATTCGGTGATAGGAAGACAAAAAGAGTGTCCAAACATAATAAAGGACAACAAGGGAAAATTCTTTAAGAAGCTTGTAAAATATTAAAACGGGATACAATCTCCACCAGGAACAACTTTTGAAGAGTCTGATCTTTAGACTCAGACTTGATGCATACAAAACAAAATATTGTAAAAATGTCACTTGTATTTGTGGCCAAAATATTACACTATTCCATGTCATCTTCCTTTGCAGAAATACTAAAAAATATTTACCTACTTGGTTATTAAGTTTGAACCCATCAATCGCGAATTTTTGGGACGTTTTTGGGAACGAAGCGAAGGCTATAGAAGTTGTTAGGGCGATTGTTAAAAGTCCAATTGGACATTTACTTTGATTCTCGAGTTATTTGTTCTTATTATTTCAATGGTTAAAAATGTTTTGTTTCTTTAAAAATGTTCAAGTATGAATCAAGGCTAAAGCAGTTTACCGTTATGCCGGCAGATTAGAATGGGGTTAAAGTGATGGTCACTTATTGTATCTCATTAATTAAATAGACTATGCATGCAAAGATTAGTATACTACACTACCTCCACACTCCATACAATTTTAATGACATTTTTAAAACAATACACACATTTATGCCCCCCCCCCCCCCCAACCCCCTTTACACACACACACACACACACACACACACACACACACACACACACACACACACACACACACACACACACACACACCGGCCCCTTTTACATGTGTTTTTCTGTTTTGTCTTTATTTGTTTGTATGCCTGTTCTTTTGTCTCTTGTTTTTGTCTAAGATCACTGTAAAGTGGATAGACATTAAATTAAAGAACGAACGAACACACACACACACACACACACACACACACACACACACACACACACACACACAACACACACACAAGCATTTTAGATTCAGTTGCTATGGCCTCATAAACAAAAACAGCGTCTACTTTCACTGCAACACCCTGGCAGAACGTCCTCCTTCAAGTCTGGTGATCGTAATGAAATGCCAATTACTCACTGAGTGACCTGCTTATCTTCGAGGCTTCTCATAGCCGTCAGTTGGCGATGCTCATCATCATATGGTCAATTACGAAGAAGAAACTCTAGGTATAGCTCGACAGCAGAAGGTATTCAAAGAAGAAGCCCCCTCTGTTCTGGCCCTCAACTTCTCACACTCTAAAGACGTCCGGGCTGTATTCAGATCATGACTCCTACAGGCTCTTTTGATGTGAAAAATATTCTTGGCACTTCTGGGATTCGAACTTGCATCTTTTGGATGGTTGGAAGTCTCAATGCGTCGCCTTTTGACGAATGTCTTACTCATACTGCTATCAGTTTGGACACCTGTTCTAGGCCTGGGGAATTTAAGCTTTGTAAAGTTCACTTTTGTTGTTTCTCGACACGATCCAGCTGGAACTCACCTCTGACATAGCCTTTAAGTGTCTGGTTCGCTTCTTAGCAGAAACCGAGAGCTGTTTTTGTGAAAGCATAGGCTGGTGAGCCTTCAAACCCTCTTACTTCAAATTCTATGGTGAAAATAATTATTGTCTTGGAACCCAGATTCCCACAAACCATCGGACAGTCTGACGTTTTCTCAGTCTTGTGAGTCCTCCATTCTGCTATCATATGACACAGCAAATTCAATCAGAATCATTCGTTTTGATGAATCTGAGTGGAATGCTGTATCCAGTCTCATACCACTCTTCCTGATGATCTCTGAATGGTTTTCCCATTCTGAAAGATCTGATGTGCACTTCCAGTCATCCAATCCATCCAGTGAACCCCTACTTCCATATTCTAATTGTCACAGCCACTCCATAGCATGGTTTGTGGCCTCCTGCCGTGTAGAACGTCGTTGCTATAGCTACTCCACGCTTAGTGCTTCTCTGGCAGTGTATACGATCTCCTCGAGCACTTGTTTGTGTCTTCATGCATATCTTCCCTGCGCTTCTTCACATGCTCTCATGACATGTCCTATTGTTTGTTTGCTCTGACTGAGCGAACTCACAAAGTCATGTGATTTTTTCTTCATGTCACCAGATTTCAACTCGAGGGTAGGAGCTACATATCTAAGGACAAAACCGATTCCACTAAGACCGAGAAGCCGTGCGCCAAGTTCCAGCTGAGATTTCTCAGTTTGGAGTGCGTTTTTCAGTTTAGTCCATTGACCCAGCTGGTCTTGTTAGACTGCCATTTGGAAGCTCTTGGCATCCTCTTAATTCTTCCATTGCTGAAAAACCACGCCCCCCTCTCTCACTCTGTGCTTCCAGTTTTGCTGCTAGCCACTATTTCATTTTTTGTTTATCGTATTCCCTGCTGTTGGTTTGTGTTTGTCCTGTCCATCATTTTACCGACAGCTCCGTGGTTCGGCCAATGGCTTTTGCCACGTCTGCCGCCTCCTGAATTTCTCGAGGCCATTTTCGTGTTTCCGTGTTCGTCCGTAATGTTTATTGATTTACAATCGTTTACTTTAATTCATTCATTATGATATGTTATGGTTTACATATTTCAGTATCCACTTATTTTTGTGTAACTATTCCGAGCCGATTCTGGTTCTGTTCTGACAAATCAAAACATTGCATTTTGTTAAATGTTATAGTAATTAAATATTCAATGGCGATGTAGTCAGTGTAGGTGCATGCGATGGGTTTTTGTACTCCCAGTACGTAAAGAACAGGGAGTACTTTAGAATGGGAACGAAGAAATGCTGTCTGTCTGTGTGTCTGTGTGTCCGTGGTCAAAATGTGTTCCACTCGCTCCAGACAAAACTACTGGGCCGATCTTTCTGAAAATTTGTAGGTATGTTCATTATGGGTCAAGGATGATGCCCGATGTTTAGTTTACCCCGTTATAGCCGTTACTAACGGCTGTAACAGCCTGTAACGGTTTTCTTCTATATAGAATATCTCAAAATGTACTCGGCCAATCTTTCTGAAAAATTGTAGGTATGTTCATTATGGTTACAGATGATGCCCGATGTTTTAGTTTACCGTTACAACCGTTACTAACGGCTGTAACGGCCTGTAAGGCTTTTTCTTCTTTATGGAATATCTCAGAAAGTACTTGGTCGATCTTTGTGAAAATTAGCAGGTGTGTTCATTATGGGTCTCGGATGATGCCCGATGTTTTAGTTTACCCCGTTATAGCCGTTACTAACGGCTGTAACGACCTGTAACGGTTTTTGTTCTTTATGGAATATAATAATAAGGAACATTTAGTGCGCTTAATCTTAAACAAAAGCCCTAAGCGCTTACAGCAATAAGCCCTAACACACACACACATACACACACACACACACACACACACACACACACACACACACACACACACACACACACACACACAAACACACACACACACACACACACACACACACACACACACACACACACACACACACACCACACACACACACACACACACACAAACAGACACACACACGCACACACCCACACACCAGCGAAGGAGCAGAAAAATTATGTTTTGAAGAGAGTTGTTTTGAGGAGGACTTGAAAGAAGAAAGACTGTTTGAGTTTCGGAGTGCAGAAGGGAGATTGTTCCAGCAGGAAGGAGCCTGAAAAGAAAAAGAACGTTCACCGAGTGTTCTGGCCCGAAAACGAGGGATCTGCAGAATGCGAGTGTCAGAGGAAGAGCGAAGCTGTCTGGAAGGAGTATAGGTCGACAGAAGTTTAGAGAGGTAAGATGGAGCGAGGCCATCCAATGCCTTGTAACAGAGCAAAGAAAGTTTGTACTTGATGCGTTTTTCAACAGGAAGCACTTGGCCGATCTTTCTGAAAATGTGTAGGTATGGTGATTATGGGTCACAAATAATGCCCAATGTTTTAGTTTACCATATATACCGTTACGAACGGCTGTAACGGCCTGTAACGCTTTTTCTTCTTCATGGAATATCTCAGAAAGTACTTGGCTGATCTTGTTAACATTAGCAGGTATGTTTATTATGGGTCACGAATAATGCCCAATGTTTTAGTTTACCGTTATAGCCGTTACTAACGGCTGTAACGGCCTGTAACGGTTTTTCTTCTTTATAGATTATCTCAAAACGTACTTGGCCGATCTTTCTGAAAAATTGTAGGTATGTTCATTATGGGTCACGGATGATGCCCGATGTTTTAGTTTACCGTTACAGCCTTTACTAACGGTTGTAACGGCCTGTAACGGTTTTTCTTCTCCATAGAATATCACAGAAAGTACTTGGCAGATCTTTGTGAAAATTAGCAGGTATGTTCATTATGGGTCACAGATGATGCCCGATGTTTTAGTTTACCCCGTTATAGCCGTTACTAACGGCTGTAACAGCCTGTAACGGTTTTTCTTCTTTATACAATATCTCAAAAAGTACTTGACCGATCTTTCTAAAAATTTGTAGGTATGTTAATTATGGGTCATGGATGATGCCCGTTGTTTTGTTTTAGTTACTAACGGCTGTAACGGCCTGTAACGGTTTTTATTCTTTATGGAGTATCTCCGAAAGTACTTGGCCGATCTTTCTGAAAATGTGTAGGTATGTTCATTATGGGTCACAAATAATGCCCGATGTTTTAGTTTACCATATATTCCGTTACTCACGGCCTGTAACGGTTTTTCTTCTTCATGGAATATCTCAGAAAGTACTTGGCTGATCTTTGTTAGCATTAGCAGGTATGTTTATTATGGGTCACGAATAATGCTCGATGTTTTAGTTTACTGTTATAGCCGTTACTAACGGCTGTAACGGCCTGTAACTGCTGTTTTTCTTCATGGAATATCTCAGAAAACACTTGGCCGATCTTTGTGAAAATTAGCAGGTATGTTCATTATGGGTCACGGATGATGCCCGATTTTTAGTTTACCGTTATAGCCATTACTAACGGCTGTAACGGCCTGTAACATTTTTTTTCTTTATGGAATATCTCAGAAAGTACTTGGCTGATCTTTGTGAACATTAGCAGGGATGTTAACTATGGGTTACGGATTATGCCCGATGTTTTAGTTTACCGTTATACCGTTACTAACGGCTGTAACGACCTGTAACGCTTTTTCTTCTTTATGGAATATCTCAGAATGTACTTGGCCGATCTTTGTGAAAATTAGCAGGTATGTTCATTATGAGTTACGGATGATGCCCGATGTTTTAGTTTACCGTTAAAGCCGTACTAACGGCTGTAACGGCCTGCAACGGTTTTTCTTCTTTATGGAATATCTCAGAAAGTACTTGGCCGATATTTCTGAAAATTTGAAGGTATGTTCATTATGGGTCACGGATGTTTAAGTTTATACCGTTATGGCCATTACTAACGGCCCATAATGGTTTTCTTCTTTATGGAAAATCTCAGAAAGTTCTTGGCCGATCTTTCTGAAAATTTGTAAGTATGTTCATTATAGGTCACAGACGATGGCCGATGTTTACCAGAATAGCCATTACTAACGGTTACACCAGTCCAAGACGGTTTTTCCTCTTTATGGAATATCTCACGTGTATTCAGGATAAACTGGGGTACGTTTATATGCTTTGCATCTCTCTCTCTCTCTCTCTCTCTCTCTCTCTCTCTCTCTCTCTCTCTCTCTCTCTCTCCTCTCTCTCTCTCTCTCTCTCTCTCTCTCTCTTTTCTTTTCGAGTTTAGGACATCACCGTGAACTTTGGGCAGTGGGCCTATTTGTCATTCTGTAAATAAACATAGGACTTCAACCTGAAAATAAAGCAGCTAGTCTATCGCCAAATCAAGAGAGAGGAAGGAAACTGGGAAACAAACCAACAAAACAGAAAAGAGCAAGCATGGTGAAACGAGAGAGAGAGAGAGAGAGAGAGAGAGAGAGAGAGAGAGAGAGAGAGAGAAGGGGGAGGGGGGGAGGGAATGTAGTGAGGAGGGGTGAGGAATAGGGTGTGGGAATAACTCCGTCGGAACCTGCCGATCAGTCAAAGCTATCATTACGGAAATTGCCGATCCTCGTTTTTGAAAGGAGCGCCCCTTGCGTGATGTCGGGACTGTCAAACATGGCCACACTTGAACTCTGTCTCGTAATTGTAGCATTTACTTGTCGGATCTGTGCAACTGTCGTCAGAACGAACACTTTTGAATTGGAACAGATGGTCAAAGGTAAGTTATTTTTCGCGGTTAGACTCGTTTATTTCTGAGTTTGTGTGCCAGGTCAATAGCAAATGAAGCTGAACTGAAAGCGCCCACAGCCCACTGTGTTAGTGTCTGTAGTACTAGACTGAGAGTAGTGTATGATTCACCGCCATCACAAAGAATGGGTAGATTTAGAACATTGCGCTTCATAATCATTATCAGTCATTTTGAGATTTTTTTTTTTTTCGTAATGAGGCGGTTTGATATAATTTTGCAAGCATATCATCGTGGTTGTGTTTTATCAAATAGGCGTATTTCCTTTAGTTACTTCCATTAGATCACTGGCACTAGCGGCAGACAGTAGACGTTCGTTCCTTTCATTTTCAATTCGATTCGGGCAAGAAGAAAGGCTTGTCACTGCTTTCGTGTATCCTTACAAATTTGTCAGATGAGTATGAAACTCGCAGACGACAGAAAAATGCTGTCACTTCTGATGTAAGTAGTCGTGCTTATTGTCAAGGTTTTCAGTTTTATGGGAATTTGTTTTTCCATTAGGTCTTGGGAAGCCCAAGCAAAGGGGGGCGGTGACTTTCCCACGGGTCTGTATATTAAGAGTTGTAAACCAGACAGAAGGCAGACAATATGTAGAGAAGGACTTTAAGTGTTTTATTTCATCTTATTTTTATTTTGTAAGGCTCTCTGATTCTGACTGGAATTTGAGTGCGTCAAAAGAGCGCACAGGCAACAGGGGGAAATCTAATCAGGCCTGGTATGATAATACAGGAAGTACTCACCAGTTGACCTACATTTACACGTCAGGTCTTACCCTTAGGTTTTTTTTTGTTTGTTCATTTATTCAGTATATTTTCTGAAAAATTCTTCAAGTACATCCAGTTATTATGAATTATCTGGGTTAATTTTTGTCTCTTGTTCACCCTCTCTTTCCAGTGCTACCATGTGACTGTTAATTTTTCTAACTTAATAACAAACACAAACAATCACACACACACACACACACACACACACACACACACACACACACACACACACAAATGTGCGCGTGCACACACACATATACACACACACAGAGATTATAATTATGTATACACATAGTGCATGCACGTGCACGCACGCGCAAACACTCACACACGCACACACACATTCACACACACACAAACGCACACACCCTTGGCAGACTAAATCAAGTGCAACTTCATACTGTAAACAACTTGCAGAATCTGTCTCATCTGTTCAGACAACATCAGCACTCTTCAGCCAGTGTTTGTTGATGATTTGGTTCGGTTTCATTTTGTTTCCCATGTTGGCTGTAGTATATGTGTGCTTCAAAAAAAACAGAAGGAAAAACTAGAAATGAAAATAGTTTCAAAGTGAGGTGACTGCAGGCGGAAATTGAAACAAATTTGAAAACCAATAAAACTAAAAGAATTTAAAGTAAATCTGCCAGATAACAGGGACAAACAAAATTACACAACAGAACATGATTCATTTCAACCTCCTAGATCTTGTTAAGGAGAGATAAACAATATTCAGGACAATGAAAATGAAGAATGAGTGATCACTTGTCTTCTCAAATTTGGTGCAAGACGGGTCCATCTTGTGCTGAATTAGAGAAGATAAGTGATAGCTCGTTCTTTGTTTTCACGCATCTTGCGCCAAATTTGAGAAGTTAAGTGATTGCTCGTTCTTCATTTTCATTGTTCTGAATGTTGTTTATCTTGCCTGAAGTGGACTTACGAGGTTGAATGAAATGTATCGTGTTTTGTCTTGTAATTTGTTTGTCCTTGTTATCTGGTGGATTTACATCAAATTCTCTTTAAAATCAGAAATAAAGAACCAAGATTGATTGGGTCTTTGCTGATGCATGAAAGTTGGATCAACCAAGAGTAAAGTGCAGATGTAGAATTTAACCTTGTTGTTGAACTTGAGTAAAATGCAGAAGTAGAATTTAAACCTTGTTAAAGAAATAATTTTACTTTCACAATAAATTGAGGTTGGAGCAAATGAATTTATTGATGTCAAAAAAAACAATAAAAAAAGAAAAACTTTTCATGGTTTGACAGTGAATATTGTAATGGGGTTAAATTTTGAATTTGAACATTTCGCAGTTAAATGCTTTAGTGAAAAGCTTGAACTAAATTCATTCCTGTTGTCATTTATTTGTGGTGGATCTTATCACCTTTTGTCTCATTATTTTTTTAATTTGAACATTTCGCAGTTAAATGCTTTAGTGAAAAGCTTGAACTAAATATTAATAGGAAAGTTCCATTCATTCCTGTTGTCATTTGTTTGTGGGTGGATCTTATCACCTTGGCTTTTGTCTCATTATTTTTCAAAATTCAGCCACATCTTTAAATCTATTCCCTCTTTTTCAAAACTTGAACATCAGATGTGTTAAATAGTAATACACATGGAAGTGTGGCATTGTAATGTTAGTGACAGTGAAGAATGCAAACAAGGCTCAGTGCAAAAGAAGAATCCATTGTGCAAAGCAAAAATCCACTCTTAGTTCTTCTTTTTTTTCCCCGCCAGTTTTTAAGCAATGAACAAATCAAAGCTTGGTGCAGAAGAAGAATCCACTGTGCAAAGACAAAGTCCACTCTTAGTTCTTTTTTTTTCCCCTTTAAAATCAGAAATAAAGAACCAAGATTGATTGGGTCTTTGCTGATGCATGAAAGTTGGATCAACCAAGAGTAAAATGCAGTCAGCAAATCAAGGTGCAGTGCAAAAGAAGAATCCACTGTGCAAAGCAAAAATCTACTTACTTCTCCCCCCCCCCCCCTTCCCCCCCCCCCCCCCCCCCCCCCCTTCCCCCCCCCCCTCGTTTATAAGCAATCAACAAATCAAGGCTCAGTGCAGAAGAAGAATCCACTGCAAAGCAAAAGTCCACTCTTAGTCTTAGTGCCCCCCCCCCCCCCCCCTCCCCAGTTTATAAGCAATCAACAAATCAAGGCTCGGTGCAGAAGAAGAATCCAAAAATCCATAGTTCTTCCCTCCCCCATCACCTCCCCCCCCCCCCCAATAAACTTCATCATCCTGCATGTAACTGAGCTTTGTCGACTTGACTTCACAATCTCCTTTTTCTGACTGCCTCGGTGCCCATGTCTGGACTGCATTTTTAATGAATGAGTGCATTAGAGGATGTCCACATACATACAACCTATATAATGCATGTAGGAATGTGTTTTGATGATTGTGTGTTTTTTCTTTGTCTCTCTCATTCTTTTCTGTCTGTCTTGTCTGTCTCTCTCTCTCTCTCTCTCTCTCTCTCTCTCTCTCTCTCTCCCCCTCCCTCCCACCCTCCCTCCCCTCCCCTCCCTTTTTTGACCTTCCTTCCCTTCCCTCACTACCCCCTCCCTCTATTATCTCTCTCACTCTCCCTGCCCCTCCCTCCCTTCCCCCACTCTCTCTGATCTCTCTCACACACACACACACACACACACACACACACACACACACACACACACACACACACACACACACACACACATATGTATGAATTTTATGTGGGTATAGATTGTAGATCATGTGTGTGTGTGTGCGTGTATGTTTGTGAACTTGATGTAGGTATAGATTGTAGATCGTTTGTGTACGTGTGTGTGTGCGCTCACGTGCGTGTGTGTTTGTGTGTGCGTGCCTGTCTGTGTGTGCATACATACATGAGTGTAGTGAAATTACCCTCTAAACAGCATTTGTGTAGCAACTGCAAAAAGATTCACTGCTCATGAATCCTCCCTTCGTATACTGTAATGGGAATGGGAGAGAGAGAAAGAGGGAGTGAGTGAGAGAGAAAGAATTTGACATTTTGTGAAGCTTTAGTCCAGATTGCTGGTAATAGGGTTATTCTGTATGGTGACACGCTGTGCTTGTCACTGTCATTGACAATGACCCTAATTCTGGACTCATCCTTTGAATTTTGCTGTCCTGAGGCAAATGGCGTGAGTTCTGCTGATGTATGGACTGAAAGTGAATGGCAGAGTACTTCTAATAGATCTGTTACCATTCATGCATTTTTCCTCCTGTCCATGTGTTGCCTTTTTTCTGTTTTAATTTTGAACAGATACAAAAATGTCTAAGCATTGCTGAACAGTCAAGCCTTATGTGAATATGGGAAGTGAGTAAGCGACTGATGAGGTTAGTATTATAGCAGGAGTATCAGCCTGAGACTCTTCGTGAGGGCATTCACAGACCAGAGCCTGATAAAACATCAGACTTCTTTTTCACACAGTATTTTGAGGCTATATTTTGAGTTACACTAGTGAATAAAAGTTACCTTTTAACCCTGGCAGCGTATTTGATCTGGAGTGTTGATCCCTTGACTGTTGCTGATTGCACTTACAGGGTGATATGGATTTGTGAATATCTCACTTCATATTAATAAATGAGCACTGCCCCAGGTAAAACTAAAAGTGAAGCAAAACAATACATCCAGTAGTAGTTCTTATCCAGATCTGTCTGCCATATCCCATCACAAAGACGCTCCATCACTGATGAGCATAGATACACATTATTTGCAGTCAAGAGGTGAATCTTATATAAGTTACCTTAAGCCAGTTTTTATTATAAAGCATTCTGTTTGTAGTTTTGAATGTTGATAATGTGCTGTGAATCGGTGGCGATATACTAAAAGTAAAAATGGACTCATCATCTTTTGACATAATATTTTGGCTGTGTTTTAAAAATATTTTGGCTGTGTTTTAAAAATTCAGCAGACATGCTCAAAATGACCGAACATATAAGTATGCAAGATTCAAAAGTTTACATTTACTTTTAAAATGTCTGAATAGAAATTTTTTAACGAGTGTTATGTTAAATTTCTGCATCTTTATTTTGAATTATTTCTGTAATTTCAAAAATGGAAAAATTGTTGAAAGCAATATTAGCATGTTTATAATGCTGTCTGTTAACAACTGCATCAGCTGGGGATAGACTTTTTCAGCAAAGAAATGTTGTCTCTGTCATATAAACACATCTACTGTTGGATCCTTCACATATCACAGTATCTATCACCTGGTTAATGAGAAATGCCATTGCTCTACCATCGTGTCTGACTTGTGATAAAACAAATCGTCAGAGACAGAACAAAGTGCTTTAGGTCTACAAGAAAGACCTGTGAAAAGTGAAACCATCAGGCTACTAATTTATAATAGTTTACATTAGACTGAAGCTCAGGTGTTCATTTAAAAACAAAACAAAACAAAACCGTGTTCTGTGAAGGTTATAAATTTGGCATGGCGTAGAGTTTAGGCATTGCATTGAAGTTTAAACTTTGGGTTAATGTCCATGGTGATATAACGTGGTGACAGCCCTGATGTGGCCCTTTGCGGTCGGCTGGGCTATAAGCAATATTATCCTATCCCATGGTGATAACTTGTCTGTGATCTCTCTTCTTTTTTTAATTTTTCAGATAAACTGTCCTTGGCTGACATAGTCCATGAAAGTGCAGAACCTGGTGTGGCCATGTTTCATCAGTATCAAGATTGTCATCTCACTGCAGTTGGGGATCATGGTCACATTTTTCATACACTCAGACAGGTATACATCACAGGCAATGCCTTGTAGATGGAAAATACTGATAAGTACACATGCTTGTGTGTATGCGTGTGTTTGTGTATGTGTCTGTGTGTGTCTGTGTGAACTAGGATTATCTGATTACAAACTGCCTACTGGGGTGAGTCATTGTGTATGTGTGTATGTGATGTGTGTCCATGTGTGTGTGTATGTGTGTGGTGTGTGTGTGTTTATGTATGAGTGAGTGAGAGAGACAGAGAAGAGAGAGAACACCAAAAGTATGAGGGAGGCAGAGAGGAACTCTAAAGATGGACTCTATTATCAGGGTTTCAAGTATTCAGGAATGCACTGGAAATCTGGAAACGAAAACCTGTGGTTTTATGATCTCCATGCTGGCAAGACTATGTATGTGTATTTTCAGATTGGCAAGATTTTGTTTGAGTAATCTGTTTCCTAGACATTTGGGAAAAAACAATATTCTGTTTGCTGTCCATCTTTCATTATGATCTATAGATTTGTTTAGTATAGTATGATAGAAAATGAAATGAATATTCTGAGAAAAAAAACTTGTCCATTATTTTGTAAATTTGGGTGCAAAATTCCAAAAATTCTGTTACTGTTTTTCTAGAAACGCTTTCAGTTCTTGAAAAGAAAAATTGACGTCATGTCAGGCCATTGGTCTGCCATACTAAAAGTAACACATCTGAGGGAGTGAGACAGAAAAAGAATCATGTTAGTATCTATTGAACAAGTCTGTGAAAATCATTTGCAGAATAGCTGGAAATGGATATAGAAGGAGGAACTTAACAGCAGTGGACTCACACACAAACTATGCCACAAGATATTCGTCGGTATGGTAATTGCATGCGATTCGGTGAAATGTTAGACTATGGCTCCAACAAGAAAACAATTTTTTCACAATAATGTCTTGTTTCATGACATGTTTTATTTTTGTTAGGATGGCCACGGTTAAGTTTTAGGTGGGATGGCCACATTTCAGTTTTGAGGTGGGGACTTTGTCCCTCTTGTTCAACTGCTCATACTGTTGATTGTCACAAAGTTTAATGCGTTGAACTTGATTGTCAATAATGTTTAATGGATACAATTAGGAAGCTGTATTATGTGTGTTACAGTCACTGTCAAAATTTTTTTTTCCTGTTTCAGAATGATCATATAGAAAACTTCACATTACAGTTTGAGGCATTTGGAAAGAGATTCCTGCTTGATCTTCACCTTACAAGGTAAGTTTATGTAATGTTAGAATTTAGTTAACTATTTATCATTTCAAGGGTTGTAGGCATTGTATAGTACAGGTCTGTGTGTCAGGAGAGGAATAATAAAATCTCATATTGTAATTAACTTATAGTAATCAGCATTTGGTATGTTTGACCTCAGGACAATTACAATGATCAATGTACAGTTCAGATACTTAATGTGCATGCATGGGGCATTGCACAGAGTTACTGCCATTTTTTCCCCCATGCTTCTCTTGACATTTTCAGAGACCAGCCAGTTTGCAAAATTGTGTTGTAGTCATGATTTTCATCCTGGGTTTTTTTTCTCCAGAAACCTTTTTTCAAGCTCTTACACAAGAAAAGTTGTCCATGAAAGGGGGACAGATGTGAAGGAGTCTCTGCATGTAAGTACTTTTTATTCTTTTCGTGGTCCTCCATCAGAATTCTGTTCATTTTGATCAGAATTGTGATATGTTTTATGGTTGCATGAAAATAGCAGTACCAAATATATAGCCAGTGTTTTTTACCTGTGATTAAAAGGACTTACTGTTGTGTTGACCACAGTGAACACATACACATTTGCTGTTATACAATAATTTGGGGGGCCGGAATAACTTGGTTGGTACAGTGCCGGACTCATATTCGTGGAGATCCTGGGGTTACGGGTTCAAATCTCTGCTGGGCTGTATCGGTACAGTGGGAATTTTTCCCTCGGAGTTAACATTGGTTCTGACTCCATTTCCCAAATAGTTTTTCGAATGAGACTATAAACCGAGGTTCCGTGTGTGAATGCACGCATAACGTCTTGCACACATGTAAAATCCCATCACTAACTTTCGGAAGAGAAGGCCAGTTTGGCTATTGGTATAGATGACACGTTACACATAGCATGCACTCTCGAAAAAATGAAATAGTTGTTAAATTGAAATAACGATATTGACCAAATGACATGGGAAACGACTGAATGAAGGGCTCTCAGGCAGCTCTTCAGTCTGCTCTACCCAGGTAGGCAGCCAGTTGTGTAAATGAGAATGTGGATTGTAAAGCGCTTAGAGCTTGGTCTCTGGCCGGGGATAGGCACTATATAAGTACTCACTTAAAAAAGAAAAAAGAAAAAAAAAAGATTGAAGAAGATCATGTTCGCCAGAATAGTGAAAACTGGAGCTGCGCATACGCTGAAATCATTCACAGTTTGATAGATATTACATGTATGACAAATATGCATGCATTTTCCTTTGTGAATGTTCTTAGCTATGATTTTATTGCTGCCTGTATTCTGTTCATGCTGTTTGTAGCTTTTTTCTGTAATGAATATTGATGGTACAAATAGCTGGAAAGATGGGAATGCCATGGGCATTTTTCTTGTTTTCTCTTGTTTCTTTTTCAGAGAAAAGAACACTGCTATTATCAGGGTCAGATACGCAACAATCCCTTGTCCCATGCAGCTGTTAGCTCTTGTGATGGTTTCAGGTAAATCTGTGTCTTTAAATGTTCTGTGGTGTTGTTTGTTCGTCCACTGAGTTGATGAGGACCACTTCAGTCATCTTGGGGTTTGGGGAGGGATGAAACGATTCCGGGTGGACAGGTGGCTGATCAAGCTGATGTGTGCACGAAATGCGTGGTGACAGCTTGGACAGGAAATGTGGAAGATGTCCTCTTGATTGTTGGCACAGGCTTTCGTTGCCTCTCTTTTGTTGTGCTGCAGCTGCCTCCTGTCTTCACATGAATCGGCGCCTTTGTGGATAGAGAAGCGCCATCTAGGTCGATCCGTAGCAGTTTGTTTCCATGTGTCCAGGTTGATGTTGAACGCTCGGTTCAAGCATCTCTATATCCTGCCATTTGATGTTTTGCAGTCTTCTGAGGCAGGTTCTGTGCAAATGAATCAGCTTCTTGGCATGCCATTGGTACACTGTCCATGTTTCACATGCCAAGAGGAGTGTGGGGAGAACAACTGCTCTGTACACCTTTAGCTTGGTCTCTGCACTGACGCCTCTTTCTATTCCAAACATTGGTGTATAGGCTGCCAAAGGTTGCACATACTTTAGCGATTCTGATGCTCACTTCATCATTGATAGTGATGTTCTGAGACCATGATCTGCCAGGGAAGGGGAATTTACTAAGTGCAGAGAGTCTCATGCCATTGACTGTGGTTGTTAGGCTTAGAGTTGGGTCTGCTTGGCACGGGTTGACGCAGAACTTCCGTCTTCTTTGTGTTTATGGTGAGACTGAATTTGGAACAGGTATGGAAAACTTGTCGATGCTGCATTGCATGTAATTTTCTGAGCCAGCATTGAGGGCGCAGTCTTCTTCAAACAGGAAGCCCCTGATGATGCCTGTCATAACCTTAGTTTTGCCTTGAGCCTCTTCACGTTAAACAGATTTCCATCTGTTCTGAATCTGATGCTGTTGCCTGCATCTTTTTCTCTGAAGGCATTAGTCAGCATTGCAGAGAACATGATGCTGAACTGTATGAACGCAGTCATAGCACTGAGTAAGAGTGACTTTTTCTGGAACTCCAGTCTTCGTAATTGTAAGAATTGAGATATTTTTTTAAAGAATTAATGGAAAGATGAACACAGCCTGTGTTCTCTAAATGGTATAAAATTGCTCCATCGATCATTGGAAACGCATACGTGCTAAAAAGCTATGGACTTCTGTATGTGGTGTGAGTAAAGTGACTTCTTTCCATCCATTTTATTGAAATTACGGTCGCTTCAGAGGGCATACTTATGTTCCTTGTTGACTTGTATTTCATGTCTATGCCTGCATAGTTGTTTCAAATGTGAGATTCACAATATCTTTTTCAAAGTGTAACAAAACTGTACAGAATGTCCTGGGAAGTGACTGCAGAAATCACAAATACTGATTCAAGTATTGATTTACATGCTAATGGAGACCGTAGGAAACTTTTTTTTTTCTATTTGTATGATCAGACATTGATTGTATTTACCAATGTTGAAATTCTTTGCAGGGGTTATGTTTCTGACGGAGAAGAAACCTATCACATAGATCCTGTGAATAGGACAGTGCACAGAATATTCAGGAATGCTGACAGAAAGAAACTGCCTTTCAAGTGTGGTGAGTCTCGGCGTTCACATTTCCTACTTATGTTCTTGCTTTCTATCTTTGTGGACTTTGTTTTGGATGTTTTGTTTACTTTGTCTTTCTTTGTGTGTCCCCCGGGTTTCTTAGTCGTTTTTCTGTTATTGCTTTTAGTTGTTAGTACAATAAGCACAGTAAGTGGCCAAAGTCAGCAAAATGCTGTTTGAAAAGTACAGATTCTTGAGCAGTCAAGCTGTCATACCAGTTACCAGTTTGACGGGCTGGCTTAAATGGGAATATTTTCATCTTTTCTCCTGTACATGTGGTATTATTAAATGAGATGGCTACTATCAACACAGTTGCCTGTCCCTTTGTTACACATTTCTCTCACCCTCTCTTTCTCTCTGTCTCTTTCTCTGTCACTCTCTCCTCTCTCTCGCTCTCTCTCATGTATTCATGTGCGCGTGTGTTTGTGTGGTGATAACACAAAAAACCAGGTGTTTTTGTGCTGACATTGACAAGCATAACAGTTTTTTTTCTCTCACAGTGCCCCAATTCACTGGAAAATTATTTGCAGGTACCTGTTGTCTACTGAGGCGACACCTGTGGGTAGAACTGGTTGAAAGATCTGTAGCCTAATCACTGCTAGTAGATGCCTTTGCCACTGCCACTGCTTTTAACAAGGCACTGCCATTAATTACTAGTGCTGCTGTTTCTTTCACAGCTGTTGCTGCTGCTTCCAATTTGATCCGTTAGTTTTTACTGGTGTAGATATTAGGTTATTATGAGCGCTGTCGTTGCGTTGGGCTGTTTTGTACAGGAGCTGTTACCATTTTTAATTCTATTTGTTTGTTTGATTTTTTTTTATTACTATAATTTTTCTTTTGCATTTTGAGCATCATGTTAACTGTTCATATGTCCCCACCACAGCAGTCAGTAGATAAATGTGTTAATGCTGCTTTTATATGGTGTGGGTGCATCAAACTGTCCCACAGAAAGTCATGACATGTTTCAGTTGAAACAGCGTGTGGCTGTAAAGTGGTCTGCATTCTACATGCTGTATCTAATGTTTGACTTCGTACAAGTTTCAAAGAGCATCCAGAATATCTTGAAAGTCAAATTTTTTAATTTCAGTTTTGACAGTTGATGGATTCATAATAGTTGGTAGGAATATATTCTGGTTTATGTGGTCACGTATCGTTTTTTACTTACGATGTAACAGTCAGAGTCTGTTAACTAGGCCTGCTGGTGACGTTGTCAAGTTGCTGCACTAAATAGTTTGAAGTACTCCAAGTAATCATTTAGCAACACCTATAAAGTAGCACAACGTCATGCTAAACAAAAAAGTGAATTAAAAAAAAATCAGATTCATGGTGTAGGAATCAACCGCATGGGAAATGCATGCACAATTGTTTGCTTTTCACATAAAGAAAATCAGAAACCTCTGATGAAGATACTGTACAGCTCAAGCAAGTAAATCTAATAGGTGTCAGACTTTTATTTCTGTAATTGACACCACATGTCTGTCAGTATTGAGAGTGTGTTATTTGACATTTTTTGCTCAGTGGTTTGTGTTTGTTTGCAGGGACAGATCATCATGTTTTTCACCAGCCAACACACATATTTTCTCATCATTCCAGGGTAATAATTGCTTTTGTACTGTTAGGTTCATGTGTCTTTGAATGATGCTCTCATTTGTGTATGGATATTCAAGCATTATGTTGTGTGTGTGTGTGTGTGTCTGTGCTTTTTGCATGTTAGAATTATCCAGTCTTGTTTATATAGTAAGTTATGAGCAAGATTAGTGGATGTTTACATTTCTGCAATCTGTATATGATAAACACGGCTGTACAGTTCTGCTGTATTCAGTCAACTGGAACATGAATAAGTTTCATTTTAAAAATAGACCAATCACTGTATGGAATATAAATGCAGAGACAGTTAACTTAAAATGCATCTGGTTTATGAAAACGTTTGTGCATAGCATAGCAATATTGCTATTGTAAATGTTAGATGTGCTTGGTGTAAATATATAGCTTGCTTTATTGCAGAAAAAAAGAAGCATTCATGGGCCATATGATGCTGACAAATTTACTCGTTATGTGGAACTCTACATCGTCAATGATTATAGAACAGTGAGTATGTTAAGGAACTAGGCAGCATTTATTTCAGGTGAATCTGAAGCTGTTAAGGGATGATTTGTGTGGATAAACAAAGTGTAAAATGGATGACTGAAGATATTGGTTGGTTGTGAGAATGCATTGTTCGGCTTTGTATATAACTTCATCTGTGATGCATATAAATATGGCAGAGTTACTCAAGAGGTCAAAAATATGGAGTGACATCAAGCTATCACATTATCACATTCTTTTCTCTTCTATAAATGGTGTTAAAGAGTTTATCCATGTATCTGGTACAGAATGTTAGTTTTTCTTACCAATGTGGTTCTATTTAGTCACCAGAATTGTGTGGGTTTTTTTTAACGTTTTGTCCTGTTACTGTGATTTCATTCAAAGTATACAGTTTCTTCCAAGTACTCATGCTTTCGTGAGTATGTAAGCACAGTCATGTAAGTACAGACCTGTTTACCCTTACGATTTTGCCGTAATTTTTATGGAAAAAATCCAAATTATGGGAATTACTCCCCCCCCCCCCCCCCCCCCCCCCCCCCACAAAAATTACGGGGGGAAAAAAAAAAAAAATTGTTAAACGCAAAGTTTCGTCTGCTACTTTTTCGGTCAAAAGCAGTAAGAAGACATTTTCCAGCGTGCCTTGCATCTTTCACTTTGTCAAAGATGACGACGAAGCGGTCTTATATACCAACGGACGGCTCTTCCAAATCTTCAAAAGTTGCGAGAGTATTGCGATTATGAAAATTACAGGGGTTTTTTTTTGTGTGTGTAAATTTACAGATTTTTGTCTGAAATATTACAGGTACACGAATTTGGGGCAAACAGGTCTGTAAGTATGAATGTCAGAAACCTAGTTTGTTTTGAGTGTGTGTGTGGTGGGGGGAAAGTATTTTTCTGTGTGGCCATAGGATTGAGAACTATGTTGTTTTTTTCATTCTAGCAATGCTTTTTGCATGTTAACAAGTTGTGGGTCAGCAGTGATGACAGCTTAGTGGAGGATATGGTCTAGCCATTTTTTCTGATCAGAGCATCCAAAACCTGCTGCTTGTACTTCACATAAAAAATATTGAAGTCTGATGTGACTTTTTGAACAACAACTAACAAAAAGTATGCCCACATGATATGCAAATAGATATGTGTGTGTGTGTGCATGTGCGTGATATATATATATATATTTTTTCAGTTTGATCGTCACGGGAAGAATGCTCCTGCTGTGTTCAAAAGATCCCAGGATATTGCCAATATTGTCAACAGTGTGAGTACTGAGAGTGGAGAACAAACGAGGATGTGATTTAAATCGTGTAACGGGAGTATGTAGAAGTGATTGTGCTGTCACTTATTCTTGAAACAGGTTAATGACTAACATCAGAATGATGTCAATAATAAATGGAGATAGAGAGTGGATTATGCTGCCCATGATTTGAAGACCGTGAAGACCTTTTTCATCTTTTTTTTTAAAGTTTATGTTATTGGAAACATAGTGTTTCGATTATCTGCCCATATTAGGAATAGAGTTTGTTTAGAACTTTCCGCCAATGACATAGACAAACAAAGCACATGACAAGACACGATGCATTTCAACCACTTGGGTCTTCTTCAGGCGAAAAAATAAATCACATTTGACATGTGGGACAGTACAAACAAAGAACGAAAAAAGGAGAAAGAAAAATGACTCATCCGTTTTCGTCCATGTGGTCGGTGGGCGGAAATGACATGGGGCCAGGGGGATTATGGGAGAGGAAACGGAGGGGGGGGGGGGGGGGGTTGCGTTGGGAGAGGTGTGTGTGTGTGATATGATAGGGTTGTGTGTCTAGTTTATTGGGATGGTGTGGTATCTTTGTGATGGTTGTGGTAATGGTGGATTGATAATAATGGTAAGGGGAAAGAAGGGGGGGGGGGGGGGGGGGGGGGAGATGAGGGAAAAAAAAAAAAAAAAAAAGGGGGGGGGGGGGGGGGATTTAAGGGGAAGGATAAAACAAAATTAAGATTAATAGATGGAGGGTTGCTGTAACTACTGTATGAAGTGAGTGAAGGGGATGTGGTGGTGGTGTATGTATTGTGTGTGTGTATGTGTGTGTGTTGGTAGGGGATATTGCCAACTGATGTGGAAGTGGTGGGTATGTGTGTTTGGTTATTGTTGGATATTGATGCCTTGGGGGTGTAGTGGCACCCCTTAAATTCCCCCCCCCCCCCCTTTTTTTTTTTTTTTTTTTCCCCTCAGTTTCCCCCCCCCCTCCCTTCTTTCCCCTTACCATTATTATCAATCCACCATTACCACAACCATCACAAAGATACCACACCATCCCAATAAACTAGACACACAACCCTATCATATCACACACACACACCTCCCCCAACGCAAACCCCCCCCTCCGTTTCCTCTCCCATAATCCCCCTGGCCCATGTCATTTCCGCCCACCGACCACATGGACGAAAACGGATGAGTCATTTTTCTTTCTCCTTTTTTCGTTCTTTGTTTGTACTGTCCCACATGTCAAATGTGATTTATTTTTTCGCCTGAAGAAGACCCAAGTGGTTGAAATGCATCGTGTCTTGTCATGTGCTTTGTTTGTCTATGTCATTGGCGGTAAGTTCTAAACAAACTCTATTCCTAATTTTGCTTCGTTCGCCGCCGTCAGTCACTCCATTTTGAAATTATCTGCCCATAGTTTGAAGGTGGTGAATATATGTTATTGGAGACATAAATATTTAGAGTAAATTTTATCATGATTAAACTTTTGTTTTAGCAAATGTAATTGATTACTAGTTGTCACAGTGGGCAGTATTGTCATGAAATTTGAATCTGTAGTCTGTGAATGATGCTGTTATGCGAATTGAAGGTGGGTGTGAAATAGAAAGAAGTGGCAGATGTGTTTGCTGTTGGTTGTGATTATTAGTAAGAGTGAAGAATATAATTTTACTGAACATGTGTAGGTCGTGATTGTACAGACACTGACAGCTCAATATGTAGGTTTGTGTGACAGTTGTACTGGCAGGCGAACTATACTTAGTTTGTCACAGAAAACTGATTATCTATGATGTATTGTGTGCCTGTTTGAGGCGTTTTTGTGTCATAGTTGTGATTGAGCTATACATGTGTGTGACGGTTGTGTATACAGCTGAACATGTATGTTGTATGTAAAATAGTTTGGCAGTTGCCTGTTCATGTGTAAGCGAGATAGCTGCACAGACAGCTGAACATTTACCTACTGTACACAGCTGCCAATACAGAGAATATCCTTCCTTGAAAGGTGAAACATAGGTACTTCTGCAATGCCGAGTGAATCAGAATGTGGAAATGGGCGTCAAGGAGGTAAAGACTCGCAGCCCGATCTCTGGGAATGATGGAAGTTCATTGTCTGTGGATAGTGTTCATGGAAGTGTTTGGAGGAGAAATGCAAAGGTTCAGTCTGCTGAGATTAATAACTGGTGTCTACTTTCCATTTTTCTTTGGTACCCGAAAAGACAGATTGATAACTGGTGTCTAATTTCTATTTTTCTTTGGTACCCAAAAAAAGAATGGCAAAGAAGCCTGAGGGACAAGGAAGAGGAACCTCAGTAGTTGCTTCTTCCTGAACAAGACATACAGGCCACAACTGTTTGATTAAATCAGGCTGAAGACAATAGCTGTGAAAACCGATAACCGAAGTGGTGAACACTGTAAACAAAGCTGTGTATTCTGAGGAATGACTCTCATGAAGTAACTGGCAAGCAAGCAGGAAAGTCCAGTACATACAATGATACAATGATAAAAATGAAAAAAAAAACCAAAAAAAGATCAAATTCTTTTTCATTATTGTTGTCAGTGGCACTAAACCCACTGGACTCATGTTCAGTGTCAAGACACAAAGGGTTTCAAGAACTTTTTATGAGCATTGGCCATGTTGTCTGTGGACTTCTGACGCCATGCTTGTGCTTGCTGTGACTTCAGTGCTGTCATGACTATGTTTGCTTTTTTTTTTAAACCATTAATAATTCTGGAAAGAAAAGTTCGCCGCGCTGAATACTCTGCCATCAGACCATCAACTTTGGAGCTGCTGTATGGCTGCCCTTTTGATGCGCCAGATCTTATGCCTTCAGTACAACTTTGGCGCTTTAGCCTGGTCATTTGATGCAGATGAGTGACTGATCAAGTAAAAATTGAATTTAAGCTTTGGCGTGTCACAGGTGCATAGATTTCTTTCTTTTTTTTTTTTCTTTTTTTTTTGTAATGTGTCTGCAAACATTGGTCTTTAGTTTGATAAACTGCAGATAAGAAGATAGCTATGGTGAGGTGAAAATAGAATCAGGAAAAATCCATAGATTGCTGCCAGTGTAGTAGCTGTAGGGGTTAGAGTCTAGGGAAAAAAAAAGCAGCTGTTTGTATAGCTTTAACCCTTTCACCGCCAGGCATTCTATTTTGCATAAATCCCCATCGCCAGCCATTTTTCCAAAAAAGCTCTTATTTTATACCAGCATATGTTAAACGCGGATATCTCTGGAACTAACCAACCAATTCTCATGCTATTTTTTGTAAAATGGAGGAGAAACACTGTAATTTTATTATCTCATAACATGTTAGTAATGGTAAGTCAACAACAATTTCAAATTTTTAGTAATTTCAAGTGGAAAAAAAATGCAAAATAAAAAAAAATGTGATGTTTCTTCTAAACGTAAAAAATGAAGAAAGAATGCCAACAAACTCTCAACAAGGGAGGCAAAATACTCCACTCACAATTGAAGACAAGAAAGTATGGTATTTCCAACAGAAAAGTGGAAGAAACAGCCACAAATACAACTACTCCAATAGCAGGGAACAGACACCACACACACACACACACACACACACACACACACACACACACACACACACACACACATTCTTATGCCTGACTGGTACACATGTAAGAAAGAAAAAGGGAACACACATACATACCACACACACACACACACACACACACACACACACACACACACACACACAACGTCCCTTTCACTCTCAACAGTAATATTTTTTTTAATGAACACAAAGTCATTCATGTGCCTGTTGGTCTCTGAACCCTTGCCATTCAGCTGATCTATATGATCAGCTGTACACCCACTCAAACACGTCTGTGCTGCTCGCCTCTCACGTGTCAGTCAGCCACGCCCCCTTCTACCTCGACCAGCAAGAGTTGGCCCACAGCGTGTGTGTGAAGTTTGTTGCGTAAAGTCTTAGTTCACTCACTCACATAGAGTTGGTGAATAGTCAGTCAGTGCTGGCTGGCTCAACGCAAAAGCACTGGGGCACACGTCAGTCTCCCAACTATTTGGCCACGGTCCAACACCTCGCGTTGCAATAATTCGGTCAAGCCCTCACTATCGTTGTTTACTCATGACTGTCTGGGTCTTCTTCATCTGTATTAGGAACAACTGACCGTCTATTCAATATTCCCAGCACTTGATCTGTGGTAAATGTACGGCAAGGTCGAGTACATAAAGTGCTGGGTGGTGACGTCATAGTGAATGGAAAAACAATCGGAATAAAGTCGATAAAACACTGAACTGAATAGTGTTCTGACAAAGCAAATGGCACGTAGCTGTGAGCACAGGCCAGACCATCCCCCAACTATGGCGTTTATTGCTGGCTTTTTATCTCATGAACTGGGATCGTGAGAGTATCGGGAGTTGGGTCACCCTACTTAGTCGCCAAATGGCGCCGTCGGCACTCAGGCCTGTCGTCGCCAAAAGGCGCCGTCAGCGGTGAAAGGGTTAACAGTAATATATACATTATGTGTACCAGTTTTTCAGTCAGCTGAAAAAATATATTGTGAGTAACAGTTGTACTGACAGCTGAACATGTACATACATTGTGTGCAACAGTTGTACCGACAGCTGAATTTGTACATCGTGCTGGTGGGGGTGGAGGTGTGGAGCACAGGGGACAAGATCAGCATCACTCCCAGTGCAGACACCACGATGGAAAACTTCCTGCGCTACCGCAAGGAACGCATCAACCCTTCCCACGTCAATGACAACGCTCAGCTCATAACGTGAGGACTTCATTTTGTTGTTGTTTCTAATCTAGTGTGTAAAAGAAATTGTCACTGGCTTTAATTTCCTTGGGTTTTGTTTTATAAGTGTAAAAGGAAAGTCATCTTTCAACACCATGAAAATAGATAGTGTCTTCAAATTGTCTTTGGGGTGTGATTGGTATGTTAGTTATGTATGACCACAAATGATTCACTACTACAACAAAGACATACACTTTCAAATACATCCACACATATATGTATGGCTGCGCTTAAAACACATGCATATGATTGCAGACTCAGTGTGCATGTTTATATTTTTCATGAAAACGTACAGACTCACACAGTCGTATGCACATGCACACACGTGAATGCACACGTGCATGTATTTGTATGTCTTTCACATGTATTTGTCTAATATCAGGAATAGTGGATACACGTTAAATGAAGGACACACACACATGCATGTATGCACACATGTACACGTACACACACAGACACACACCCATGCATGCACGCGTGCATATGCACCACACACTCGCTCTTACACACCCATTCAGACATTCTCTCTCTCTCTCTCTCTCTCTCTCTCTCTCTCTCTCTCCCTCCCTCCCTCCCTCCCTCCCTCCCTCCCTGTCACCTTCCCTCTCTCCTCCTAGACTCAGCACATGCTTAGACTATTTGAATATGCTCTCCTTCCATATGTGATTACATCAATAAAACATTAAGAAACGAATGTTTATAAATACAAATCAAACCAAGTATAATCTAGACTAAGCATGTCAGTTCCTGACTGAACTTAATGGTCTACTTTAGAGGTTTTCGATAATTGGTCAGCTTATGCAGAAATATGAAATGTTTGATAAATTGGTAAAATAAATATCCGATTCGCTCCTGATCACACGAAATCGATCTGTGAAAGTGGGCATTTTCACCTGTAATCAAGAAAACGGGAGGTAATCAACTAAATCTTGGCATGGCTTAACTGCTCTTGGATGTGACGTCACATGATGGTCAGCGACGGCGACAGAAAGCGATTCTGATGGTTCTTGCACATCTCGCTCGGTATTTAATTTATCATGTAAAAACAGTGACTATGATTGCGACAGCCATTGTGACTCTGGGGATGTTTCTGCAAGGCCTTTACCTTATCAGTTTGAACGCTAAGTTCTTTTTACCACGTCAGTTCAGTTCCAGCTGGACGCCCGAACACAGCATTCCGAAGGCGTACGGACTTTACTGAAGTCTCGAGGGAGGCTACCGACTGACTTCTTGATGCGATCACGCGTGGACGGCGAGCGGAGATTCTCCTTCCTCAAGCCTTAACGTGTTCATTCAATTTAACAAGTGTGATCTGTCCATTGATAAGAACAGAATAAACGTGCGACTATCGTACTCATCTGTACGAGCTTACCACTCCGCCTTCAAAGTATACGCGCACAATGCAGACGAAGTTTTTGAGCTACTCGAACGGGCTCGGCAATTGTCGGAATAGCTTGTTTCCGCGGTCCAGCTGGAACTGACGTGGTAAAAAGAACTTTAGCTGCCCGGCATGGTTGTATGAACCGAATCGACTTCTTTCGAGTATCTGGATCAGATGGAAATGTGTGCAAAGAATATCCGTCTCCTGCTGAGCTGCTGCACTCGCCTACAGCACAATATCTGCCACCCCCTCGTGACTTTTTAGGCTTTGGGGGATCGCAACTCGTGTTGATTTCACTTGGCGTTGGCTTGTTGTGTAGGTCGCGGCTGACGGCCAGTCCATCAAGTGACGTCACGGTTTTCGGTCTACCGCGCGGGGTGTGAACAGGTGTGCAAAAGTCGTTTTTTATCTATTAAATTCTTCCGGCGATTTTTTTTGAAAAATGAATACCGTACTGTAGTTATATGACATGTAGACCTGTTTTTAACAAATTATCGAAAATCTCAAAAGTAGACCTTTAAGCTCAAGCTGTGTTGGATTTATGATGATTGTCCATGATGGAGTGAAACAAACATTGATACTCATTGTGACCGTGATGACTACAATTGGTTCTGACCCACAGAGGCATCCTTTTTGACCATGGAGTGGTGGGCAAGGCTATCAAAGGCCCCATCTGCACTCACCAGTTCTCAGGAGGTGTTAGCATGGTAAGTAGCGGTCTGTTCTCAGTGACACTGGCTCAGGAGATTGTTCACACTGGCACCTGCTGTTCTTTTACATAAGTCATTTGGGTGGTTTCTGTGGAACTGTTTACCCATTGGATTTCAAAATATTTTGTACACAAATGAATGTGATGAATCGGACGAATTGAAGAAGAAAAAAAAAAAACCTCAAAAAAAAGGAAAAAATCTGGAGAGAGAGTTCTCAAGGGGTAAATTGCTCTGTGTAACCATTCTGTTAGTGGGCTGCGACCAAAAGGTGACAACTCTCGCTAACTCTTGCGCATGAAATCGGGTCTGGCTGTATCTGTGTCTGCAACAACATGCCTTTATTAAAAGAGAACAGTAAAAATGTGAGAGAGCCTGAATTTCCACCAGTGTATGCAGATGAATCAAGTTTGAAAGAAATTCGTATTGGAGAAAACGTTTGTGGGGTAAAAGGTCTGTTTTAAACTTGAGTAAATTGTTTTTCTGGTGCGGTTACTTGCCTTTGAAAGCGTGTTGGATGTGTTTATCTTACAAAACTCCCCTCCCCACTTTCAGTGTTTTAAAGGAAAAATTCATTAGTGATTTGTTTGTGCTCTGATAAGGGTTTGATTTGACATCATGTAAGTAGTGTGCCATGGACCCACACTATCACTTAGCTTTTTTTTCTTACTGAAAATGTTTGCGCCCACCTATATTAACTTGACTGCCTTGAAATGGTGCATCACAGGTAAAGCAATCAGGGCTTCTGAAAACGCAAAAAATGGCGTACAGTACGCATTAAAACTCTACAGGACGCACTGGGTGTCCGTGTAAGGGGTCCCCAGGGACCCCTTCAAATTTTGGTGAAGTCAGACATAAAGTGAGAAAAGACTGCTTTCGACATCGTAAGTTGGGTGCCGTAACATCGTAGGTCTGCTACACTTTGGACCGAACCCATCCCTTTTCAAGTTTGAACATTAACAAAGCAAGTAGGGCCTCCTAACAACATACGTCGGTCACTTTTGTCGTCTGCTGAGGCCACAGCCTCGTTTTCAGTTGACCGAATTTTCCCACTTTGAGCCATGTGATGTCACGATGACGCTTTTCATTTTCCCGGCAGGAGAGAGGCATTTCCGCGAAGCCTTTGTTTCCAACATGTCTCTCGAAGCGTGGTTAACGAAATTATCGTCGCAAAAGCGAAAAAGCGTAGCAGAGGAGCAAGATCGAGAACGGATACAATTTTTGATGTTTATTTTGTTGTTTTTATTGTGATGATGTGTCTGTGACAATTGCAGTGCGCGTGCAGGGATGCAATTTTTTAAATGTATATTTTGTTGTTTTTATTGTGGTGTAGGGACCCCTTAATGTTAGCCTGGGACCCCTTAAAAATGTGATGAAGGGGTCCCTGGGACCGGAAAGATTTTTACCCGAGCAGAAACCCTGAGCAATACTACAAACCCGGTACTTAATTTACCTGTACTTTTCTTCACAGTTCTCTTTCTGGGCCTGTTTGATCTACTCTGTCACTGTCAGTGACATCAGCTTATCTCAGGCATAGGTCCGTCATTAGGAAAACTGAGCTTTGGTAAAGTACAAGCAGATCAGAGGGGTTTTACGTAGGGAGGGAAAGGTTTATCACCACAGTGTTTTGATAGGCGTGCCATAGAGTGTACTGAACTTTTTTCTTTCAGTCATTCTGAGACTGTATATGAAATAATTGATGTTTTTTCCCCCATACTATCCTTTGCTGGCTGCCTTGAGATGCCTTTGATTCACTGTTTTTACCTGTAGCTGAATACTCTGGTGAGCATGGACTTCAGTGTGGATTGAAGTGAAATACAATGAAATACTCTCCGTAACAGGCTATTTAGTCATCCCCATATGTTGCCATAGAAGGTTTTTGTATTTTCCGTTTAATTTTCTGTCTTTCATCATTTTGAGCAAGGTCTGCCAAATAATTTTTATACAGATAGAAGCATTAACTGTATTTGTTTTCCATATTTGCTACTTTCTAATTCAGAAAGATTAAGTTGCAAAGCGAGACGACTGCAGGCGGAAATCTAAACAAATCTTAAATAAATGTTAGCGAACCGCCCAGAGAACGTGGACAAACGAGTCACAAGACAAAACACAACGCGTTTCGACCTCTTAGGTCTTCGTCAGGTGATATATAAAGGAATAAAACAACGAAAATTCACTTAGCTTTGATCGCTTCAGATCGCTTAGGGTTCAGCGCAAGGAAGAAGGCGTTGAATGGGCGGTTCGCTAACATTTATTTAAGATCAGAAAGATTAGTTATCTGTCTTTAAATAGTTGCCATATGTAGACATTGGTGATTGGTTGCAGGACTATGATGGTCTGGTAACGCTGGTGGCCACGACAATGGCTCATGAGATGGGGCATAACTTTGGTATGGAGCATGACAATGACACCAAATGCAGTTGTCCCCAGGACAAGTGCATCATGGCTGCGACCAGTGGGTAGGTCCTTTGTCTTCTGTGTTCAGCACTGGAATCCTGGATAGTAGTGAGAGAGCTGGGGGTGAGGGAGGGTGCTGGGTGAAGAGAGAATAGGGGTAAAATAGAGGTATGAAAATGAAATCATCCTTTAAGCATTTATACACGTTATGTACACGTTGTGGTGTTGAAGGTAGAGAGAGATGTTGGAGGAATGAAAATGAAATCGTCCATAAGCATATATACATATTGCATTTTCATGATGAGTAAAAACACATGTAAATGTGCATACTCATGTCCATGTGAATGTATGGACCCATAAGCATACTTATACAGACTCCTAAACCCACATTTACACATCAACACATTAAATAACTCACTGTCTCCTTTCATATATATGTGCTCATACTCTCTCACATTTGCTCAAACATAACATGCATTTGTACAGATGCACTCGCATGCTCACATTCATGCATACAAGTATTTGCATGCACACTTCATGTCCACATTCATACAGATAACTAGATAAACACACTTGTGCATTACCATTTTCAATCACACATGCTCTCACTTAATACTTACCCAATGGTTCTCACAATTGCTCAAATACACATTCATTTGCACAGACAAATAGATGCATATGTGTGGATGCACATGCATGCACCTACACACACACACACACACATGCACACCAGCAGCAGCGTATGAATCCACTAAAGCTTTCCTTTCATCACAATAACATTCTGAATACACCAGAACATACACAAGTGTCAACAATCTAAAGCTGTGAGCAGGAACTATATCCAGTCCTTTTCATCTGTGGTCCACAGGCAGTTCAGTCCCCAGCACTGGTCGTCCTGCTCGCAGAATTCCCTGCACGAGGCCTTTGAACTGGGCATGGACTACTGCCTGCGAAACCCACCAACCACCACATTCGATGGCCCCGTGTGTGGCAACGGACTGGTGGAGGAAGGCGAGGAGTGTGACTGTGGACTGGTGGAGGTGAGGGCAGAGGGGGGGGGGGGTGTAGGGGGTTAACTGGGGCTGTGATTGATTTGAAGTTAGGAAAAATAAATGATCTGGAAGAGGCGGAGGCATTGGATTTTGGGATGAAAAGGAAAATATTGTAGACATTTTGAGCTGCTCTTCCTTTTTCTTTTCTTTTTTTTTTCTTTTTTTTTTTTTTTTTTCTTCCTTTTTTTCATTACCTTTGTAGGATCCAGCAACTATGATGTCTTATGTGTTTGTTTCAGGTTAGATGCTTATCTGTTTGAGTTACTGTTTCTTTCAACTGACTGTGTGTTGAACACTTGGGGTCAGAGCACAATAGCAGTAGGAAATTATATTACTATTATCTGTGATCAGCATGAGAGGAAACCATGAGTTCAATAGTTTAAAGTAAAAAAAAAAATTGTTTTGTGTGTGTAACTGTGTTGAGTGTGTGTATGTGCTAGAGCATGTGCAAAACAGCTGATTCTATTTGGTGTTCCGCATTTAAGATGTGTCTGTACAAAGTAATGTTTTTGCTTGTTCACGGCGCACGGAATTACAACATCTTGGGCGGCGAGGGAAGCCCGCCTATTTTTAACGAGCTCCCACCTCTCCACACCCCCATCCCATCCCTCTCGCATCGCCCGCGCATTCCATCACAGCTTCTCTGTGGGGAGGTACACACGCAGCGCGCGCGGAACAGCAACATCTCTGTGCAGCGAAGTACACACTGTGCCGGTCGGAATGTGTAAATGCTGGTCTCCCCAGAGCCAAGAAAGTGGCTTTGCAGGAACTACTGAACCACTTGTACTGCTGTGTCAGCCCTGGTATCGCCCTTTGTGGTCGGCTTTGCTATAAACAACATTACAATTACCGTACTGCTGGACCGACAAGGCGAGAGAGAGAGAGAGAGAGAGCAAAACGCACACACACGAAGAGAGAGAGAGAGACAGATAGACAGACAGACAGACAGACAAAGAAAGAGACAGATAGAGGGCAAAAGAAACGCACACACACACACAACCTTGGTCTAATATTTTATGTGGAAAGACGTTAAATTGAAGACAACAACAACAACACACAAAACCTTCTTAAAGACACATCTTTTCCCTCGGACTGATTAACGATATTCACTTACAACGGTGCGCGTGTTTTCTAGTGTTGAACGCGCTCGTGTGTCTGTCTGCGTGTGTGAGTTTTCCGGCGGTGTGTGTGTGTGTGTGTGTGTGTGTGTGTTTTGAATAGGAATTATAATTTTATCATGTTTATCCTTTTACATTACATTACGTTACACACACACACACACACACACACACACACACACACACACACACACAGAGAGAGAGAGATTTAATACGTACGGTAATACTTACGCTCACTGTTTGCTGTCCTCAAAACGTTGTCAAGCCCATTCACCAGACGCAGACGTAAACACACATTACTAGCCAACACAATTTGTTTTGCGTGTTTCATGCTTTTTTTTTTTTTTTTGCTGTGAGTGTAACATGCTTAATTTCCACATAAACATGAACAGATTTTGGTTTGCGTGTTTCATGCATTTGTTTTTGCTGTGATTGTAACATGCTTAATTTCCACATAAACATGAACAGAGTTTGGTGTGCATGTTTCATGCTTTTTTACGCTACGTTTGTAACATGCTGAGTTTTTACACACACACACACACACACACACACACACACACACACACACATGAGCATGTGTGTGGGACAGAGAGAGAAAGAGGGAGATAGAGAATCAAAGCAACGCGAGAGGGGTGAAAGAAAGAGAGAGAGAGAGGAGGGGGGGGGGAATGCAAGACAGGACAGAGGAGGACAGAGAGATTTTGTACTCACGGTTGTGCAGCGTAGTCCATATAGGATGTATCCATCATTGTTAAAACTCAGCTCAACATGTTACTTATCACGGACTGTCCCTTTAATGGAAGATGATAATACAGTTTTGCTGTTTTCCTTTGTATGCAAACAACTAAGAAGTCTCACAGACTGATTTTCTTTATCACTTTCCTGTGAACTGATTTGGAAATTGTTGCGTTGGTTGCCAGCCAGCAAGTACTCGACTCATGGAGGAGCAGTGAGGGCGGGGTGGGGTGGGGTGGGGTGGGGCATTAAACCTGAGTTATGTCTACAATAAAGTAAATGTAACATGCAAAAAAACACAAAAAACAAAAAAAAGAACGGTCTTTACTCTTAAAAGAAAGCAGTCAATATATGGGTGCAGTGCAATGAATGAATAACACAGGGCTCAGTTGCAAAGAACAAAACAAACTTGGACTTACTGACACCAAACCAAAAGCTGCGATTTTTATACAGTAAAGCAACAACAACAACAACCAGTCAGCCAACCCAATCATCCAAACTAACAAAGAAAACAAATTAAATAACAAAAAAAAAAAAACTGACACTAGACTATATACAACATAGAGAACAGGAAACATGATGACTGTAAGTTGGCACCTGAGAAAATGCATTTATAAACATATGCAGCTGCGCATTCATGATGACTGCAATGGGCGTGCAGTTATCTGGGAAACACACACACACACACACACACACAGCGATTGATCCCTGTGTCAGTGTGTGTGCGCTCACACAGGATTACATGTGTGTGTGTGTGCGCGCGCGCGCGCGCACGCGTGTGAATCAGTATGCATGTTCTTAAAAGAGAGAGAGAGAGAGAGAGAGAGAAACAGCACGTGGCCTGTTGTCAGCTTGTAGGGAGCATGCACAGCGTGTTAAATGAACACACAGACAGTGACGTCAGACACGGAGAGGCTTACTGAGCTGGGAACAAAGACGGTTTTACACCCCACGTACAGCCTTCCACCGGCCTGTAACTAGTAAATGACTTTGATAACTTAGTACTTGAAACTAAAAACTTTCCAGTGGACAATTGTAATAGCGGACAACAACCCCCAAAAGACCTGAATTTAAGTTTTGATATTGTCAACAAACCCCAAAATGCACGAATTTTACTTATCTCAAAGAAGGAAACGTTTTCCAGTTGCTCACACTGACGGCGATGGCGTTTTGAAGATTTGGACAAAAGTGATATCCTGTCTACTTCTTTACAGAGCTAAGACTATATGAACACTGAAACAAACGAAGATGATGAAGTGCAGTATCCAAAACACACCGAAATTCGCACTTTTTGCACAAATTCGCCACAGAGAACACCACGCGCGCACAACTATGGCGGATACAGCCTAGCGTCTTTCTGCTTCCCTCCTGCTGAAATTGGTCGGAGTACGCGCGTTCACGCTGATTGGTTAATAGCTGGCCGCTTTATTTAGTTGACAGGCAGGAAAACGGCTAAGTCTCGCTCGCACTAAGGGCAAAGCAAACGCCGGGATCTCGTGTGCCGTGTGTTTATTCTATGTATGTTTCTTAGAGCATGATATTTTTTCGTATCGTTTGTGGATATTAGATGTTTAACAAATGCTGATGAATTGAACGGCTCTGAACAAAGAATCGCCTAGGACTACCTTGACAGAACCATGAGATGAAACCTGGAATAGTAGGTGTTTTTTTGTGTGTGTGCAGGACTGCACCAACCGTTGCTGCAACTCCTCGGCCTGTGTGATGCACCCTCAGGCGCAGTGTGCCACCGGACGTTGCTGTGATCTCAACACCTGCAAGGTGGGTTGCTGACTAGGTGCTGTTCTGCATACCAATTCCACACTTTGCACCAGATTTCCTCTTTATGCAGATATAGCAGATAAAACCTGTAGAAACAAAAAGAAAGAAAAAGGTGAATGTCCTAGAAGTTGAAGAAGTGCATGAATAGATAATCTGATAGAGGCACATTCTCAAGTTCATTAAATAAAGTAGAATGGCATCTTGCCTGTTTCTGATTTTGCCCATCCAGAAAATTAAAGCGTCATGTGAAAAAAAAAAAAGGAAAGGTGCAGGCTGTGTGTGTTATGAAATGGGGTGATTTTATTAGAATACATGCCACTGACCCCCCCACTAATCTCATCCTTAACACCGTTTTCTTCCTTGCTCATCTACTTTTTTTCAGCACTCTTGTGTGGTTAGAAGGGTTATATGTCACTTAGCCGTTTTTAGACTTAGATTATGCCATTTTGCATCAACATCATAGATAAAAAATTTTAGCCAAGCATCAGTATGTCATGAATACATTGGGATCATACTCACTGGTAGATATTTAGTATGGTACTCTTGATTTCACCCAGAAAATAATCATGAATCCTTAATAGATGTTCTAGCTCATGTTCCTGTGTCTCAAAAGCTGTGTCATGTCACTGTTTGTTCGATTAGTCATTGTGAAGAGCCGTTGTAGTTATCTGTCCTGTCTGAAAAGCTGTTTACTCTCCCAGCTTTCTTCACTTCCAACACTGTCCATCCCTTGCTGATCAGTTCATTCCATCATTGATGCCTTTCAGCCCAAAAAGCCTGCCACATTGTGTCGGGAACCCGTTGGAGAATGTGATTTGCCTGAGTTTTGTGACGGAGCGACCGAGTTCTGCCCCCCTAATGTTCACATCCAGGATGGACTCATTTGTGCTGATGGCCAGGTGAGTTTGTATAGTGCACTTCATGTAGCAGCTATGTTGGATCATTTTAAAACAAGAATCCCTGATCTTTACTCCTCTGCACTTTATGAAGAGTTTATCACCTAAGGTCAGTATGACAGACTTGCTTTGTTGACTGCTTGGTATGTAGGTGATTTATTGTTGCTTGGTCAATTTGACAGACTACCATGAGGATCAGCTGTAAACCAGTGTTTTGTGCGCGGTCGTTTTGATTGACTACAAAGGGACCAGCCGTATGAAGCAGATTTTTTGTCATCATGTACTGTATCATGTCAAACTGAGAATATGCTACAGCATTCAGTGGGGTTGGAACAAGGTGGAACGCCTGTGCTTGTGGTGGTCAAGTTTACTATACTGCCTCCGCAGACAAAAGATGGTGACCTGCTGTCTTTGTAGCAGCTAGTGGTAACTGTCATATGGCTTCAGACAGAGTTTGGCTTTGTTTAATCATACCGCCTTTTATTAAAGGGCATTAAATCTCGTTTCAGGGACAGCTTAGGGCCTCTTTTTGCAGTTGGTTCCCTTTGACCGTTCTTCGTGTATTCTGTGGTAGTTTTATACAGGTTTGAATTGTCCTACTCTCAGTTCCGTGATCACTCGATTTTGAACACGATCACACGATTTTGAGTGAATCAAGCATTTTGTGGTCAAATTTTTGTGTCTTATGCAGTTGTCATAAATGTACTTTTCTCTGTAGGTCATACCAAGTGCTCAGAAGTGTAATT
Organism: Conus ventricosus; assembly: GCA_018398815.1. Taxonomy (NCBI): domain Eukaryota; kingdom Metazoa; phylum Mollusca; class Gastropoda; order Neogastropoda; family Conidae; genus Conus; species Conus ventricosus. The sequence continues at coordinate 80,876,884 of CM031597.1, forward strand.
GAACTTGTGTGGAAGGATAAAGAGCATGAAGAAGTGGATTACAGTGTGCACAGAAAGGTTTTGTTTTTCTGCAAATGTGTGTCATTTTGGATTACTTACATCATGTGAACTGTGTGGATTTCTCATTGAAGGTAGCATTTCTGATAAATATATTGGGTTTTTTTTTTTTTATCCAATGGTGTATGTTTCATGCTCCAAGCTGAAGTGGTTGATTTTTTAATGATTTTTTTTAAATTGCCAAAAATCGTGTGATCTGAGGGTAAAACTGGTCCATTTCGGCTGTGACTTGATTGAGTTAAAGCATGGTAATGAAACTAAATAGAAAGCTGTTGTAAGGGTGGTTCTGAGTGTTGTGGCTGTATGTGATGTTACAGTCCTACTGCTACAAGGGCAAGTGCAACACTCACAATAAGCAGTGCCAGCTGTTGTGGGGGAATACCGGGCGGGTGTCAGACCCAATCTGCTTTCAACAGCTCAATGTCCACGGCAACCACGATGGCAACTGTGGCTACAACTGGACGACTGATAAGTACAAGACCTGTGAGAGAGAGTGAGTACCCTTCTTGCGTTGTCTGTCACACCTGTGACAGAGAGTGAGTACCCTTCTTTGTCGATCACTACTGTGACAGAGTGTGTGCCCTTCTTGCTTTGTCAATCACACCTGTGTGAGAGAGTGAGTACCCTGTTTGCTTTGTCCATCACACCTGTGGGAGAGAGTGAGTACCCTTGCTTTGTCCATCACACCTGTGAGAGAGAGTGAGTACCTTTTTTGCTTTGTCCATCACACCTGTGAGAGAGAGTGAGTACCTTTCTTGCTTTGTCCATCACAGCTGTGAGAGAGAGTGAGTACCTTTCTTGCTTTGTCCATCACAGCTGTGAGAGAGAGAGTACCTTTCTTGCTTTGTCCATCACACCTGTGAGAGAGAGTGAGTACCCTTCTTGCTTTGTCCATCACACTTGTGAGAGAGAGTGAGTACCTGTCTTGCTTTGTCCATCACAGCTGTGAGAGAGAGTGAGTACCTTTCTTGCTTTGTCCATCACACCTGTGAGAGAGAGTGAGTACCTTTCTTGCTTTGTCCATCACAGCTGTGAGAGAGAGTGAGTACCTTTCTTGCTTTGTCCATCACAGCTGTGAGAGAGAGTGAGTACCTTTCTTGCTTTGTCCATCACACCTGTAAGAGAGAGTGAGTACCTTTCTTGCTTTGTCCATCACACCTGTGAGAGAGAGAGTGAGTATCTTTCTTGCTTTGTCCATCACAGCTGTGAGAGAGAGTGAGTACCTTTCTTGCTTTGTCCATCACACCTGTGAGAGAGTGAGTACCCTTCTTGCTTTGTCCATCACACCTGAGAGAGAGTGAGTACCTTTCTTGCTTTGTCCATCACAGCTGTGAGAGAGAGTGAGTACCTTTCTTGCTTTGTCCATCACACCTGTGAGAGAGAGTGAGTACCTTTCTTGCTTTGTCTATCACAGCTGTGAGAGAGAGTGAGTACCTTTCTTGCTTTGTCCATCACACCTGAGAGAGAGTGAGTACCTTTCTTGCTTTGTCCATCACAGCTGTGAGAGAGAGTGAGTACCTTTCTTGCTTTGTCCATCACCTCTCTGATGTGTACTGTTCAGTTTCTGAAGTCATGGATGATTGTCAGCAACGTTCAGGGTGGAGAACTCCTTGTGGATCCGAGGATTTCGGAAGGAACCAGCTGATTTTCAGAGCTAGGAAAAATGAACAGCTAAGGGGGGGGGGGGGGGGGGGGGGGATCTACAGAAAAAAAAATCACAAAACACTAAATCACCTGAGTCCATTACTATATCCAGTTTGTCCAGTCCAGGTTTCCATGGTATTATATTCAAAGTATAATGTCAGTAGCTGTTGTAGTATATTGCAGCACTTCTCCATTCAGTAGTCAAACCATTTCAGTGACAGGTAGGTATGCAGGTGAACACAATTGGAGGAAGTTAGATGTATTGTGAGTCAGGAATCATAAAGCAGGGCAAGACGTTTAAAGAAGGCACAGTTGTCAACAATTGGAGATGAGAGTGGGCTGAAAAGACTGCAGGGTTGAGCTATTTCGATCACCAGTGTTTGACTTCAGAAAGTGAACAGGCGGGGAATGGTGTGCTGTTACTGTCAAAAAGAGAATGATGGCAACTTCAGTTTTAACAGTGCTGTTTGAACAGTGCATTGTAAGAAGCATGTTGATGCTTCAGGAGCAGTGGGCTGCAATCGGAACAGTTTGCCTGCATTTTGTTGATCTGATTTATGTGCTACACTTTTTGTTGTTGTTGTTTTTTAATGAACATGCATGATTGGATTTTATTTGATGGTGTGACTGCTCTGTTAAGTGATAAGATAGACAATAACTGTGTCAACATGCGCAGTTCTTTCATTACCAGGTTGGGACAAAACGTAGAGTTTTTTCAGAAGAAATTTGTCAAATTTAAGTGTGCATGCCTTTGTGTGTGTGTGTGTGTGTGTGTGTGTGTGTGTGTGTGTGCATGTGTGTGTGTGCGTGTGTGTGTGTGCGTGTGTGTACTGGACTTATACCAATCAATGGTTCTGCCTGTACTTTTATATGGCTGTGAAATTTGGGGATATAGTGATTTAAAGCTAATGGACAGTTTTCAGCTTAAATTTTTTAAGCATCTTTTTCATCTAAATCGTTCCACTAAAACAGAACTAATATATGGAGAACTAGGAATGTATCCTGTTTCAGTTCAAGTATATGCACGAATGATAAAATTCTGGTCATCCTTACTTTCACCACAAACAAACAAATATTCATCTAGATTGTATCAAGTATTATATGATTTGTACAGAAATCAGGGTTTTACATCTAGGTGGTTGATGTGTATACGGAATATCCTTATCGAAACAGGATTCGACTTTGTGTGGGAGACACAAAAGTTTTCGTCTGTTCACAGTATCTGTAGAAATGTTCGTAATTCATTAGAAGATGTTTACATACGTGCATGGAACGATGCGAGTTTTGCAGTGAAAAATATATTGAAATGTTGCCTGATGTTTATATATACCCTCTAATTCGGTTCCGCTGTGGTAATCATAAACTCATGATCGAAATTGGCAGACGATTTGGAATACCTCATGATGAACGATTTTTATCGGGACTGCGACCAGAATGACCTTGGTGACGAATTTCATTTTGTAATGAAATGCACCAAATATGATGATATTAGAAATAAGTTTATACCAAAACAATTTACATGTATAAAGTCCGTATTCAACTATTGTCGTTTGCTCTGTGGTAATAAAAAAGTGTTGCTAAACTTAGCGAAGTTTTTAAAACTTAGTAAAGTTGTGTAACATTATATCCCGTGTGTTAACCCTCTTGTACTCAGTTTCTCTGACTGCAAACTTCCCCTAGATTTCAGATTCTTTTACAGGTTTCAGCCTAAAAATGGGTATGTGTGATTATTAACTTATGGGGAATGTATGTGAACCGCTAGGAGAAAGAAAATTGGCAGACAGTTTCAGAAGAGCATGCACTTCACTTTGAACTCTATTTTGTCTGTCTTAGAGATATAGGTCGTGTCACTGTCACCAAATTGTCACCAGACACGTGACATTTTATGATGACAATCAAGTTTACAGCATGCAAGCATGCGCAGTCACCATGCTGATGCAGGCTGTTAGTGTAAGATGAAACCTGAGGCCTACCTGACGTAAACCATCTGCTGCCTGGCAGTACAGGTCCCACTGGTTGTCCCACCAATGTCATACAAAACTTGTCACATGTCACACACAATACTATAAAAGAGGGTCAGGTGCGCCCTTTGCAGCTTGTTTTTGTCTTGTATACCTGTTTCTTTCATCAGTAGCAGTCTTAAAAAACAAAGAGGAACAAACAAAACGAAAAAAAACAAGTGGTGTAGCAGTGTCAGGTAACGAGTGAGCCGGCCCAGTGGGTTCCTAAAACTGATGCACCCCTGCCATGCCGTGTGTCGCGGGCCGCCATTTGTCTGAAGCGCTGCCAGTGGAACATTGTATTCCGGGTCGCTTTGCACTTCACCGTCTTCTTCAACACTACTACCTACTTCTATATCACTTTCATTCTCCATTTTTCTTTCAAATGTCTCCACTTCTACAATAATTTCATCTAACTCCTCTTGCGAGTGGTCGACCATCTCGTCGTCGTTCGTAGCAGACGCGAAAGCCGCCATTGTGAAAGTCGGTCAGCTTCCATTCACAAAGTTACTCGCTGCGTTCTGTGAACACACACGGTTCCATCACCCAGAAATAGTGCCAACACATGATTGGGCCATGCCTGAGTCTTTCTAGTTACTGTCTGCGACTGTGTGTGTCTACACACGTGATCACTGCGTGATGGAAAATTCCCACAGAGAGGTCCCGGTACGGGAAGAACAGGCGCCCGACGTTCAGTCCCGGATTCTCCCGTTGCGAGTATAAGAGGGTTAATTATCGGGAAAATTTTTTGGTGTTTGATGTGTTTCATTTACATTTGTTTATTTTGTTTCAAGTCCTCCATGCCCCAAAAGGGGTCACAGGATTAAATCTTTGAGTCTTGTGTGCGTGTGTGTGTGTGTGGGTGCAGATGCGAAAATGTGTAGTGTATGTGTGTATATAATTCTGTGTGTGTGTATGCAGTTATTTTCTTTTGGTTTCTTTGCATGCTGTATAATAATTTGCCTATTGTGACAGACCGCAAAAGGGTCTTCAGAAATACTCCTGGGACACACGCACAAATACACATGCACGTACGCACACACGCATGCTCCAGGGCGTTGCTCCTGGACCGCACCAGGGCCTGGGCAGCCCCTAGATCCTAGTCTTTTTCAGAGATTTTTTGGACAGGCTGTTCTTCAGTCTGAACATTGTGCAAGGTTCTTACAACATGCGAGGTAGGAATTCCAAAATACCCTTCTTGGGAACAAAGTATGGGATCACCCTTAAGGGGAGGGATGGGGATTGAGGACAGGAAGTTAAGTGTAGTATGGCTGACAGATGGAACAGTTAGAGGTCAGTTTGACATCTCTTTCAGGACAACAAATCTCATTCAGATCAGATAGACCCTTAAGGGGAGGGATGGGGATTGAGGACAGGAAGTTAAGTGTAGTATGGCTGACAGATGGAACAGTTAGAGGTCAGCTTGACATCTCTTTCAGGACAACAAATCTCATTCAGATCAGACAGACAGGACTTTGCAGCCTGTGAAAGAAAAGTCTCTCTTTACAAACTATACATATTTGAGAAAAGCTAGTTTCAAGTTTTTAACAGAATTTTATTAAAAGTGTGTTAAAAGCCATTTGCCTGTACAGTCTGTATGATGCATATGTCTCCGGAGTAGAATGACTAAAGGCTTGAAATGTAGCAAAGTCTGACTAATAGTTTTATCCTCAGACTTTATATCTCCTTATAATGTATAAGAAAAAAGGTCAAAGGCAAAATCTGACTCACTCTTTTGTCGTTCCCAGAAACGTGATGTGTGGACTGCTACACTGCGTGCATCTGAACGAGAAATTGATGTTCTGGCGCGACAACCTGGCCCTGGATATGCAGGCCAACTTCCTGACGCGGGGCAACACGCAGTACGTCTGTCGCTCCACCATGCTGGATGTCGGCCTGGACATGCCCGACCCAGGCCTGGTGCCAGATGGTGCCAAGTGTGAAGAGAACAAGGTCAGTCAGTGTGACAGTTGTTGGCGGAGAGGGCAGGTAGCAGGAGGCTTGCCCTCTACTTGAAAAATCACAGGAAAAGAAAGAATGATTTTGTCTGAAATTAGAAGTTAGAAAACTAAATAGAATGGAAAAAGAAAACACAGAGAGCAGTGTGCAGAAATAGATGTGGAGTGTACTGATCATTCTGGCTTTTCGAAGTTATTTCTTAAAGCGTCTGTCTTGTTTCGGAATTTGCTCTTGTGGTACCTGGAATGACTGAAGATGCAAATCGACTGAAACATCACTGTAATTAGCATCAGAAATAAGCTGCTACAGTTTTCAGTTTTAGTGTGGTTAGAGCCTTTCTAAACATGTGACTTTCTTTGTAGGCATTGTCAGATTCATCAGAATTGTTATCTGTTAACGACAGAATAGATATTGAGTTTTATTAATGAATTGGTGGAGAATTAAAAGGTTTTCTTTCTTCTTCTTGTGAGAGTGAACTGATATATAAATCCTATGTGCTTTATTTGATTTCTTTCCTTAGCCACACAAAAACTTCGGCCTGGCAGAGCAGACTAACTGCCGTGAATGCTATTGTCTGACATGGTACAGTATATGACGCCAAATGTATGGTGTGTTTATGCTTACAGATCTGCATCAAGCAGACATGCACACCACTGATGAAGTTGAAGGTCATCAAATGTCCCAACTGCCACAACAATGGGGTGAGTACTCTGCAGTAGAGTGGACTGTTCAGGGAAGCCAGCTCGTAGATGTTTTGAGGATTTTGTTTCTTCATGAAAAGGAACATAATTGACAGTGGTCTCATCGAACATTCAGGAACACTGGCTTTTCTATTTTGGAACAAATGGAAGGAGATGTGAGTACCTGCATGAACATCAAGTGTCAAAACTCAAGATTATATCCCTCTTTGTCCTGACGTTCAGTGCATGAAACACTCTCGAAATCCTATGGGAAGGGAAGCAACTCCGTAACAATGATAGGGTAGCATCACATACAACATTTTTTTTTAATATACCCAGGCAGTATTTCATTTCTTTTTTTAATTTTATGTGTGTTATTGAGATGTTTGTCTACACTTTCAAACAATTATTTCAGTATTGTGGAGATACATGACTTAAAAAAAAAAAATTCAAACACTGAAGTTGACTTAAAAATCAGTCTCGCACTGGTTATTACTGACAGCTGACACATCGATGTTGTTGAAGTCGATATCTAGGTCACTCTCATTACCCTTCACCTCACGCAAATCTGTGATGTCAGAGCCTTCAAAAACTGAGTCTTCGCCACTGTCCTCATTCAACATTCGCCATAAGTCCGCCTCCATGTTGAAATCTTGCTCGCTTACTCGCTAGGTCAACTTGAAAAATTCATAATTCACAAAAACACTGGTTGCCGCCATGAAATGGAGTCGAACAGAAGTACAATGTGTATTGAAAGCGAGGCTAAAGCGGTCATGTGACTGCCATGTGATATAAACAAAGTGGATGCGCCCAGAGCAACCACGTGGAATCCGAACGCTCCCCTACGTTCGCCGATTTTGAAAACTGTGTTTTTCTTGAACGTTCCGGAACGCTCACTGCAAAAGAGGGATATGGAAGAATGGGAGTTGAACAGGGACCTTTACTCTCATATTGCCTCCCAATACTCGGCCACATTCAAGCCAATGCTGTTCAGCGCCCCAAGCACTATGCTCAGGGATGCCTGTTCTGATCCAGTGTAAGAAGACTCCACTTAATGAATCCCCTTTTGTTTTTCTGGGTTCTCTAAATTCCAGCGGAATGGCTGGGCTCTGAGCATGGTAGAGTGGTATCCACCTTAAAGATGCTGATAATTTAGCTACCATGTCATATACTGTGTTTTGTTGTTTGGGCTTTCTGAGTGTCAGCTTTTTCGGGATGTGATTGTCTTACACATATGAGTTTGACAGACCTGAAAAGGCACTGTGTGGACAGCAGGGCTGTTGTGAAAAAATCTGCAAAACTGTCAAATCGGGGTAAGAAATTAAGGGCAATCGCTGGTGCTCTCAGTACACCCTAATCTTATCCACCTAAAGGATGTTGGTGCTTTAACTGCCACCATTCTTTATTTTTGTTGTTTCTTTTACAGGATGTAACTTTTTTTCAAATGTGTCTTTTTTTAAACAAGTTAAATCACCCTGAAAAGGCACAGAGATTAGTGTGGTGGATGGTCATTTGGAAAGCCTTATACTTGATTGTCCACCAGTAGAAAGAAAGGTTATGATATTGTTGGTCTCACTGACACATGAACAGGTCTTAGTGTAGTGTTTGGTTAACATGTACAGACAGTGAACACACAAGTCACATGTAGGCCACTTCACTTCATTGATTACTTGCTGTTTTATACATGGTCCGACGAATAAAATGAAATTTTGCATAGAATGTAAACCTGCTTTGTCTAGTAAAGTGATGGCTGGTGACTGCATAGATTTTTTTATCTTGACTGTTTATTTATGCTTATTTTTTTAATTTTGTTTTTATTGGCACATGTTTGATAATCATTATTATTATATTATCACTACCATCATGATTAATATTTCCGTTCTGTTTTTATTTAGTCCTGTATTTATTCGTTGTAGTGTTGAGACAGTTTCGGTTTGAGCTCTAACCCTTGGGATGAACTGCTCACGTTTTTGGTTGTGGCACAGATGTGCAACAATAAGGGAAACTGCCACTGCAATGTGGGGTACGCCCCTCCGCTGTGTGACCGCCCTGGCTATGGTGGCAGCCTGGACAGTGGGCCGGCTACTAACGAGTATGGTGAGTTTTCTTTTCTTTTTTTTTCTCCAGCAGTAGTTTTTACTTGAGCTGTTAGTTTTTGTGGTTCAGATGCTGGTCTAGCCCTTGTTTTGGGGTGGGAGGGAAGAGGGAGGTGTGGATGGGTGTTGGGGTAAGGTAAGATAGGGTAATGTTGCTTATAGCCCAGCTGACTGCAAAGGGCCATATCAGGGCTGTCACCATTTTAAATCGGCTCACAAGTCGTCCAAAAAAAAAACAACAACAACAACAAAAAACCCTTTCACACATCTCTTGAAAATACACTTTCTAAAAACGTACCAGAATTTTCGTTAAAAATCTCTCTTCGCAAAATCTTAGATCAGGTGAAAAATGTAAATCTCTTTCAGAAACTCAAAGATCACTTCAGGTGGGACATCTCTGAACAGGGTTTTCATGGAGTCTGCTGTAAAGTGTTTATGTCTCTCATCGTACAAGTCCCAACACTCTAAAAAAAATATGTTTCATTGTGAGTGGTGCATGACATGAAATGCACCACGGAGCTTCTTCACTCTTTAAAAGGTACGAATGAGTAAAATACTAATGGCCAGTGTGCAGCCGGCATAGAACCATTTCTTCTTTGCGACCACCAGAGGTGGTTGAGAGGAACACTTAGATTTGGACAGATCTGAAAGAGTTTGTTATCTGTCTGTGTATTCCAGTCCTCTTGCCAGAGGTCTCTGACATAATCATTAACTTTTGGTTTTAGATCTTTGTAGGGAATAGATATGTTAGACAGTATCAGTATTCTTGGCCAAACGATCAGCCATTTCATTCTCTCCGATGCCAACATGTCCGGGAACCCAAGCCAGAACAGTGTTGTTACCTTCCACTTTCAACGTGGTAAAAAGTTGTTGCTTTTTAAAGTGTAGAAGTTTGGGATGATGGAGGTCACGGCCAGCTATCGCCTCCAAAGCTGACAGCGAATCAGACAAAATCAGAACATCCTTGTTTGTGGATTGAGAGATTATCTTCAGTGATGTTGGGGGGTGGTGGTACTGAATCATATATATCTAGATATACATCAGTTATGTTCTCTATTATAAGGGATACATAGGTGTAGGTGATTATCTTTCTTCTTTCCTGAGCACACAAAAATCTCTCCCGCCCCCACCCATCCCCAACTTCCCCCAAAATGTTAACTTTTAGATTACAGTTTTATTTGCTTATTTTTGACTTGTGTGAATACAAAAATCCCTCCCCCTCTCCCTCTCAAGACAAAAAATGTTGACTCTCAGAATACAGTTTTGACTGCTTGTTCTTGACTTGTAGTATGTTGATAACCATTACAACGCACCAGAAATATATTGATTGATTCTTCTTTGTTGTTTTATAAGTCAAAATGCCCATAGGTATGCTATGATTGTGCTGCAAGATCTACAACAAATTTACAAAATTAGAAAACTTTATTCATTTATTCACCAGGACCTCGGTGAAGTAAAGAAAATATTATATGTTCATTTATCATCTATTCTTCCTGCAGTAGCCCAGTTTTACAGTATGCTCATAGTCGTCTTGGTTATAGTTAATTGGAAATAGTTAATTGGATGGAAAGATGGTGGAATAAAAGTATATGCAATCAGAGACATCCTCTCCAACCTCAGTGAGTGCACCACAGAAAGCATCCTGGCCTTTTATTTTCAGTTTTTCTGTGAGCTTTATTATTCATTTCTCATCTCTTACCTGTATTTCTTTTCAAAATTAAAGATCAGTGGTATTTTGTGAAGATGCAAGAAACTCAAGTGTAAATGGATATGATGATGTGTTTGGGAGTTTTATATTGTTATGGAATATTGTTACGTCGTGAAGATAATTTGGTGTCGTATACTCTTCCATGTCACTCTTTTAAGCTGCGACCAGTTTGCTGTCCCTGTGTGGTCACATTTTCCTGCTTCAATTATTTTTATTTCATGAAAAACAACTTTGGAAAAACTGTCAGGCATGATCGTGAGTTTACTTTAGTTGGACCTTTCAAAACAAAGCCAATCCTCATGGCTGTTAGTCTGAGATTTCCTAGGAAATAATCGCTAGATTAAGAGATAATGATGTTTATGTGGTGGTGCAAGAAATGATGGAAAATAGGAACAGTACAGAGAGAGTGATGTTTGTGTTGTGATACAAAAGGATTTATAGAAGACATGAACAGTATGGCTGTCTGGTGTGTCCTCAGCCAAACGTAGTCTGCTGATTGGGCTGCTGGTGTTGTTCCTGGTCGTCTTGCCACTGGTGACGCTGGCTTTCTTGGCCTACATCAATCGTGAACGGTTGCGAGCGTGTTGGAAACTGGGGCCACGCATCAAGTTTGGGTAAACAGTTTGCTTTATTGCATGAGCTAAGGATGAAGTTATTACGTGTTTCCCCCCACAGAAAGTTAAGGGAGATAAATATCGATATTTGTATGAATCTGAAATTTGTTTACTTGAAAACGTTTTACGTATGATAAGAGGGACCAGCATTTGTATAGGCTTCAGATTTTTTTAAATTTTAGTTCTCTGATGTTAATTATGTTGACATTCCTTAAGTTTTTTCTTTAAAGAAATTGACTTGTTTGTTCATATGCAGACCTGCCAACCATTACGCATTTTGCGTAATTTATTACTCCCAAGTGATAATTCTTACGCCCTTACGCATTTAGCCAAAAAATTACGCATTGAAAGTTTTCAACAACCAGAACAACAACAAAAACGGACGAAAAAATCAGCTTATGTACAGATATGCACGGTGCCGTGCGTATAACCAGTAATCTTCAAGAAGCGTTTCCGGTCATGCGCAGTTCGTTTCACCATCTTTACCATTCAGCGAAGTTGGCGTCTTTTTGAAGTTTTAGCTACGAAAATGTGGAAACATGGAGTAGAAAGTTTTGGACAAGATGCGAAAAAGAAAAAACTTGGTCAAAAGTTCTGAAAAGTATACTCGGAAAAGTTCCCTTGCATACGACCTTCGGCTAAAGGTGTAAATTGTGCACAGTGTACCACTTGCGAGTCGGACTTCACAATTTCCCATGGCGGGATGGTGGATGTGAAGTGTCACCTTGAGTCACGCAAGCACATTGATTCCTCTAACGCGCCGAATTCTTCCACCATCACACATTTTTTTCAGACTGTAGACACATCAAAAGAGGATGAAATTAGGAAAAGGGTAATTCGGGCTGAAGCATTGGTGGCCGGATTTTTCGTCGAGCACAACATCGCTCTTAGCGCAGCCGACCATGCATCCCAGCTTTTTAAAGAAGCGTTCTCAGATTCGGAGATCACCAAACAGTTCAAGAGCGGTCGAACAAAGACAACACACATTGTAAGGTCCCTTGTCATGGAAGCCTGAAACTGCTGCTGCATCTCGACTGCAGAATGGATCGTTTGTGTTGGGGACTGATGGAAGCCGGGGTACGGACAAAATCCCCCCCGGAGAAAAATCCCCCCGGAGATAATCCCCCTGTGTAATACAGATGTGGAGAAAATCCCCCCCCCCCCCCCCCCCCCCCCCCCCCCCCCTCGTGCGCCTTCACATGATTGATCCAAGAAAATATTTTGTGGCTGTAGTGGTGTTATGTGTGCTTGTTTCGTCGATGCGAGGGCTTTTTGTGAAAGCATAACATTCAAGTCACAGTTAAAATGGCGGACATTTATTACAGTGAAAGTCATAAAACAATTATAAAAACAATTATTATTTTTATAATTTTAATTTCATTCTCTACCCCCCCCCCCCCCCAACCTCTGTGTGTGTGTGTGTGTGTGCTCGTGTCTTCTTTGTTGCCTTCTTGGTATAGAGAAACCCTTGGTAGGATATCTTTGCTCCCCCCTTGTTGCTTATCACAATCTCCATTGTGCTTCCCAAAGACACACAGTGACAAGTGTCCAACAAGTGTGGCCGAAACTGAATTGGTTAAAACAACTGTGAAGTCAGTGAGTTGCCTTCAGATCTTGTTTTGTAAAGTTTGTGCTCAGGTGGGGGACTTGGTTTCAACAAGTTTAAAGTGAGTGAGTGGGTGAGGTGGGGGGATTTTCTCCGCATCTCTATTACAGAGGGGGGGGGGGGGGGGGGGGGGGATTTTCTCCTGGGGGATTTTCTCCGGGGGGATTATCCCCTGGGGGGATTCTCTCCGTGGGGGGGATTTTCTCCTACACCCGATGGAAGCCAGGAGGGGGTAGGGGGGACAAATTCTTTCCTGGGGTGGTGCGATACTTTAAAAAAATGACACAATCGCGACAGAGCTGATAGCCAACCCCACATGCACAGAATCAGCAACAGGGGAGAACATTTTTAGGTTATATATTTTCTTAATTTCATGTTCCCAGTTTCTCCATCTCCGAACCCCCCCTCCCCCCTTAAGTCCAAATCTTTGCCAAGTCATTACTATCAAAACAGTTGAGTTGTTGGCCTGCGCTTGTTTTTTTTCCCCCACTGTTAGATTGTTCGTCTATGTATTTGACTTTATTCAAGTTTAAAAGGCTGTGCCAGTCTTGAATAAAAGTTACTTTGTGTTAGGTTTCCTTATGAGAGCAAACGTTACCCCACTTGGTGTGCCATGCCATGATGGTATAGGGGATTTGTGTGTGTTTCCAGTGTATTCTACATTTTTATAATTTGTAAAGATTTCTTGTGACACCTAAAAGAAAAGCTTGTTTTTGTAGAAAAGTAAACTTCACAAAAATTGTGCGAACAATTTCATCGCATCGTGTTTGTTTGAAAAAAGGTAAATGTCGCGCTTGATTACTCTTAGCTCTCAGAAATTACACATTTCTGCTTCACTGAGCTTTAATTCTTACTCATTGGTCTCTTAGGGGGTTGGCAGGTCTGCATATGCTTGTTGGGTTAGCATGTAATGAGATACTAGTTCACGGTGATGTTGGAGTATCACAATGTTCTCATCGCCTTCCACCAATCATGTATCAACAGTTTCCCCAGAAATGTCTATAGCATTTGGGATTATGAAGTCTTGTTTACACATTCAGTAGAAGCTTCACCAACGACTACATCTATTCATATATATATAATGTAAACAATACATGTTTGTGAAATGCTTTTATGAGTTATTGTTTGTTTGTTTTTTTTTAAAAAGAAGAGAGAAAAAAACAGCTAAAATGTCATGAATAGTAGATGAATGTCTGCATTTCAAACCCAAAGGTATTGATTGTTTGACAGTGTTCCGAAGAAGAATCCATCGGCTCCGCCCCTCCCCAACCACGGCTCAGTACCAGCTTCTCAGAGAAGCGCTGGTCTTCAGCTCCGTCCAAGACTAGTACCACTTTGGAAATCTCCGGCCCTCTGCTGGAAGATCCACCAGGTTACGATGACTATTGTGACGATCTTAGGCCTGTCCAAAGTGCACCTTCTAGGCCTATTTTCAAACCCTCCGCCAACAAGCCATCAGTGATAGCCCCCAAGCAGAATGCTCCAGTGTCTCAGCATGGCATGCCATCAGCCCCTGTCTCTGCTGTACCTGCTGTTGTCATTGCTGGTCAGGGGAGTAACAAGGTTAGTGACAACAGGAGCACAGCCAGTGCACATTCAGTGGCTGATGGAGCTCCCAGTGTGATCACCACAGAGACCAGCAGACCAGCTCGCTTGCTTCATTTGAACAATGCCACTCCTGACTCCACGCTGAAGAGAAAGGGAAAGGAAGGAAAAAAGGTGGAGCAGCCTGTCCAGGAGCCACCAGCTTCTCCCACGAAGGCAGGCAAAAAGATCCTTCACTCGCAGTCATTACGAGGTACTGATGAATTGACTGGAAAGGAGAAGCTAGTGAAGAGGACGTCATTCCGTGGCACAGAGATTTCCAGGCCTATTCTTGTCAGCACCACAAACCGTGACTCCGAAGTGTTCGCTGATTTTGAGATGGATCATTCAGGCGTCATTGCCCGCCCCATTGAAAAGCAGCATTCCATTCACAGTTCCAACCCAGTTTCTGAGGGGGCAGCAGATGGTTGTCGAAATGCTGTCCGGCGCAGTCAGTCAGACCGCCCTTTATCCCCTAAAAGGCAGGATGCTGTAAGTCACACAGACAGAAAATTGACCCAGCCAGGTTCCAGCTTTATCTCTCGTCCATTGCCAGCTGAACCTGTGGATGAAGATGAACCTTTGTACGCTAATGAAGGGCTCAGTAATCTGGATGACTTGAAGGCTCAGATCAGCAGTGCCTTTGAAGGATTCAGTCTCAGTCTTCCTCCAAAAGATGGTGATAATTCAACAGACATAAAAGTCAAAAACAATATGGGATCTGCTTCAAAGGCTGCTCCTAAACCTGTTGTAAACAGTGGATTGAAGCAGAATGCTCAAAAATCATCAGCTCCTTCCTCTGTGCCCAGTACTGCTCCAAGTTCTTCAAAGCCAGCACAGGCCAGCAGTGTGAGTTTGATTAAACCATCTCTGAGGTCTGATAGCTCTCCTTCCAAATTTGGTCCAGGGTCTGCGGTTATCTCATCCAAACCTCAGAGCGTCAGCAGTCAGGCTACTGCCTTGGAAAGAGTCCTGAACAACCCAATCAAGAACCCTTTTGGAGTCAATTCTGAAAAAGCACCTTCTTCCTTACTGAACAAGACTTCCACCCCCATGGGCTCGGGCAGGTCTACTGTGTTGAATTCTTCAGATACCAGCAAGACAGCAGCTCCTGTGAGTTCTGATGCTATAGGAGTTAAGCCCTCCACGATAGCTGCCTCCAATTCTGGCTCTGCCATTCGGGGACCCTTTGGCAGTGCTTTGAAGAAGGGATCTAATTCTCTTGAAGGTGATGCCAAGAAAGTGTCTGTTTCAACTTCTATCAGTAAGCCCAGTGTTGGCATTGACAAGCCACTGCCTACTGCAGTGAGTTCTTCTGGTGACACCAAGGTGTCTGGCATCACCCCTGTCACAAAACCTTCTGCTACAACTGCCAGCAGGGGGCCTTTGGCCAGTAGAGGGCCTCTGTCTACCATTGCGAATTCTGGCAGTGACACTAAGATGTTCAGCATAATCCCAGCAAGCAAACCTGATACTACCACCTCTGCCAGCAAGACACCATTTTCAGGTAAATCAGTACTATCTACAGCAGGAAGTTCTGGCAGTAACGCCAAGAATTCCAATGTTACGCCTGCCACTAGCGCAAACAAACCATTTGCTGCTACTACAGCTACTAGCAAAGCTGCTCTGCCCAGTAAAGGGCTGCTGTCTACAGTAGGGAATTCAGACAGTGGTACCAAGACAACCCCAACAAGTAATGCGAGTAAACCTGCCGTTACAGCTGCCAACAAGGCACCTCTGTCTGGCAAAGGGCTGTCATCCACAGCCACAAGTTCTGTCAATGACAACAAGACACCCAAGATTACCCCCGCAAGCAAATCTTCCTCTACAAGTACGGCTCCCAGCAAGGGCCCAATATCGTCCGTCGCCAGCAAGCCCTCCTCTGCCCTCACAACAGCAAACAAAGGGTCCACCACCGCGGGCAACACTAAAGGGTCAGTCTCCACCGCTGGCAGGAGCTCAACAAGCAGCGCACCTGCAGCTTCCAACAAACCGGTTTCAGCCAGCAGGTTCTCTTCCAGCAATCCCAGCAAAGCGACTGAGTCTGGCCCAGCCAGCAAAGCCTCAGTGTCCAGCAGCAGCACCAAAGGCCTTACCACAGCCAGCACACCCAGAGTCTCTACCACCTCCACGTCGGCCGCTGGGCCCAAAGTCAGCAACACCAGCAGTGGGTCCAGTCTCAACAGAAGTGGATCTGGTGCAAACCGTCCAGCTTTGGCCCCCAAGCCAGGAGCTGGGAAAGCGGTGAGAAGCTTCAACTTTTGAGGTGCGAGAAGCTTGTGCACACTGTATCTGCAAGAAACGATACTTGTGTTCACCTGGTGTGCGTGCATAGGAAAGAACTGAAAAATTTTATGTTTACTGTGACTGTCAGTGAGTCTGTACTAAAAAAAAACCTGGAAGTCCAGTTGTCGCAAACTGATTGCAGACAAGACATAGAATGGAAATCAAATTGCAAATTTTACTTTACACTGAGAACAGTCTGTTTGTGAATTGATAGCTTTCTGTCAAACTTATTTGTTAATATAAACATTTTGTCATGGGGAAACCTACATGGGAAGAAACTATTTCAGTTTGACTTACGAATTCGTCTGGCGTGAAGTTGATGTCATTGTCACTGATGAACTCGACAGTCTTGCTGACAGAAGTGAATGGAACAAAATGTTTTTAAGGTTGTCAGCCTACCCAAATTTCCCCAAGGTTACAGTAAACATACAGTTTGGAAGTCGCACACTGGTGGAGTGGTCGACTGGGTACCCAGCAGCTGGTGAACTTGACTTATTGCAAAAGTGACATCTGTATCATCAGAATCTCTTGAGAATTTTGTACTATGTACATGCTGACAAATGCTTAAGTGGCAACCGCACATTTCTCGCCAGGCAACAGTGCTTTCATTCTGCTTTGTGCTTCAAAATGTAGTTGTATGTGTGAGTGTTCAAAAAAGGGAAAATAGAAGGAAGAGTACAAGTGTGTGTTAATGAGACGATCAAAGTGCTACATATGAATGACAAAATATGTCATACCTCATCCTCAAATGGAATGTTTGTGTTTGTTGTGTACACATTTCCCAATCCTCCATAATAATTCATGGTAGGTACTAGGCTGTTGGTATTGTGTGATCAAGATTGTTTGTTGACTGGAGTTTGCTTTTAACTTATTTTTACATGGATATAATGAATGGTTTTCGACCAATTTTTGTATGTAAATCAAACAAAAACATTGCTTCCCAGATTGTTTTTAAGCTTGCAGTGAACATGGAAGTCCGTTTAAAATCTTGAAGTGATAATGCAAGCTTTGTTGATAGTTCTGTCGCTATCTTTCTTCAATTATTTGTTGGTCTTGGCGCACTTCTCGCTCTTAATTGCAGGTAAATAAGTCAACATTCAAGTCGTTAAAGTGTATCATGGAGAAGAAATTCTTGATTACAGTTTCAAAATGAAAATAGAAGTACAAGAAGAGTCTATTTCTCTTACTGGATATGACTTTCCACATTTTTTCTGAAAATGAACTGAGTTCTTTTTTTGTCATTGAACATTCAAATTTTGATGAATAAACATTTTATTTAGCTCTTCATGACCAACATCAGCATTTTTTACACTTACTGTACAACTTGGTCACTCCATCCGCCCAAGACACTCTTTCAGTGTCAGTGCTCATGTTCCCAGCCAAAGAAAATAGGTGTAATGGGAGAATTCTTGGTCATACATTTGAAAACATGTTTCTTTTTCAAACATGCCACATTTAAGAGTTGCTAATCTTGCAAAATGTAGCCAAGCAGTTAATATATGCATACAGCAGTGGTAATTGTTCATGTGTTTGAAAAATTTTAGCGTTATTCAGGCATGTTTCTAGAAAAAACTGTTTCAATGAGCTTTGTGTGTATTTGGGGGTTTGTTTTTCTTTTTCTTTAAATCCACTTTGAGATTTGACTTCAACTAATAGTTGGCCGGGCTGTAAGCACCATTATCTCTCTCTCGTTTATTTGTTTTGTCTGTTTGAGAGGGGGGATTCCACAATATAAAAGCAGTTTGATTACAGCAGGTAGCAGCTGAAATACATGTTTGTACATGTATAGTACATAAAGATGTGGTGGAAGGTCCATTCTGGTCAGGGGAAGTGATATCTTCTTGTATTTTTTGTTTTAAACTGTTCACAGATTGCTTGATTTGAGGTGCTTGAATAGCTCGAGTGTTGACCTCTTTGTTTAAAGCCAGGCCAGCAATGATGTGAATGACTTATGAGACGGGTAACAGTTAAGAAAAATAGGACTTCAGAAGGGGAAACATTTTTTTTTTTTAATGATCTGTCATTTTTTACTCACATGTGTAAACAAAGTGAGTTTATGTAATCACCCAGTTTGGTTGTCTGAACATGTTTGCACTGGCAAGTATTTCTGAAAACTAGTGTTAATAGAAAACTACCTATTTTAGTATTTACGTACCTCTGTCTTTCCCCGCCCTACATCCTGCTGGTGCATGTATTCATCACATGTGAGTCAAATTAGCAAATTGCCTCCCATAGTAAAAAGAAAAAGAAAAAAACGATATTAAGTCAGCATACGATGTTTATCAATTGGAAAAAAAAATCAGAAAAAAGGACATTCATGAGTTTTAGTAAACCTGTGTGAATGTGCGCAAGTGTTTGAACTTTTTGGTGTCTGTTACGTTTTACATTTTCATTGTTGTTTTCCCTTTTTTTTTCATTTATAACTTGTTCATTCTTTCATTGTAATGTATGTATGTTTGTTGTTGTTTTTGGTTTATTTCGTGTGTTTTTTTGTTTCTTTAAAACGTGTTATTTCATTAACATGTTAAACTTTTATTTCTCTTTCGACAGAATTGTAGTTCCTGCACATTTTTCGTAACTGCTGTTTGTCACTTCGTGCTTGTGTGTTTTTCTCCTAGTGCATGCATACTAGATTTAGTTATTCCAGCTTATTATTTTGTGTTACTGTAATGTGCTTCACTATTACTGCGTATAGTATATTGCATACACTTTTCCATTCCTATACTGAATAATCCAGTGTATGTTATTGATACACAATTTCTTTTCCTATACAACGTCTTTACTTGACCAATAATTTGTATGTTGACTGCGTATAATTATGTTGTCATTGATTTTAATTTTTTCCATTTGATTTTTGTTTCTTTAAGTTTAGCGTCATGTATTTGTTCCCTGTCATGTATTGAAGTTTACTAGTAGTAGTACCATATGATTAAATCCTTTTTTTTTCTTTTTGTAATTGGGATGGGGATTACAGAGTGACAGACAATTGCTTGGTTTGCTGTGGTGTTTGATGTGAAGGATTTTATTCAGCTGAATTGTGTGTATATGCATCAACTGTATAATCCAGTTTTGATATTATTTTCTGTGTTCATTTTTGGGGAACTTCCCTTTTAAATGGCAACTAAATATGATTAGAAAATACCTGTATATGCAGCAGTCATATCATATGAAAATCTTCCTTTTTTTGGAATCTTGTGTGCAATGCAGTGGTGTTTTACATATTCATATTCCAGCATATAAATAAGCTTTTTATTTCAAATTTGTTGTGCAGAAAGCTTTTTTAAGCTTACATGTGTATACTGACAACAAGCATTCATGCGCATGCACACACGTGTACAAGACTTAAAACACACACACTGCATGCGCACACACGCACACACTGCACGCTCACGCAACACCTACATGAAGAAGCATGAATGCATGTATGTATACATGGCCAGTTTTCTTTCTTCCAATACATTACAAACATCCCAACAGCATGCGTAAAAATTCACATACATGCGTACATATTGTCTGTTTTGCTTCTAGCAGATGTTTTACATTCAGGGTTGCTACTAGAATGATGGTGCATGACATTCGTAATTTTTATTCGGATTTTTGTTTTTTAGACATGAAGAAAATTGTTTTGTGCTTTTGAACTGTATATTTTGCAAGCATCTTTCCAATGACTTTGGTATTTAATGTGATGATTGAGTCAGTGCTTTTGGGCAAATCGGAAATGCGTTGGATTTACATCCTCTGCGTGTGTTAAATACTTGTATCATACACATTTCCCATGATATAGGCTCATTGAGTACTCTCTCTCTCTCTCTCTCTCTCTCTCTCTCTCTCTCTCTCTCTCTCTCTCTCTCTCTCTCTCTTTCACACACACACACACATGCACACGCACACTCACACACACACACAGACACACACATGTAATCAGTAACGGTATAAGTTGTGTGTGATTTAGCAGTTTCATTTCACTTAGATTGTGTACCTTGACACTTCTAGGAGTGCAAGTCGTCCAGCATATGCCAAAAATCCAGCCAAGTGAAGTTCAGTGGATGTGGTCTGAGGTATAAAGGAATGTATGTTGGTGCGTTTTCTGACATATGTTAATGGATTGACATGTTGTTGGACTACTATCATGGGTGCTTGTAAGTATATAAGTTGGCCAGGATTCCAGCTTTTTTGTAACAGTTCCAATACCAGTCTGATAGACAAAATGGACTGCAGTCATTTTTAGGGTGGGTGGGTGGGTTTTTTTGTTTTGGGTCGCTACCTTTCGACAAAAGTCACCAAATCATGACCTTCACATAATCTGATGCAAAAGATTTTCACAAATTTGCTTGTCAGTTGTTACTGATACTTCAACAATAACCAAGGGCGTAAGTTGACCAGAATGATCTGTCTTGCTAACTTTGTGCATATATTGTGTTTGACATTATCTTAAGTTTGCTTTCCAGAAGCCAAATGAAGAGGTGATTGAGTATAGAATGTTTCAAAGAAGACGGACTTTTAGCCTGGAGAATATTCAGGCAGAAGTTTTGCATCCCACATATGCCCTTTTGATATCAGACTGTGAACTTGTGAGTAGTTTTGATCGGCACATCACAGCACCTGTATTAGCCTAAATAATTCAAAAACGAGAAGTTTATGTAGATATAATTGTGTACCAGTTGCAGTCCTGAATCTGTGATGTTTATGCAGAAGTACAATTGTTTGAACTGAAAAGGGATTAAGAGATTTTTTTGTAATGAAACTGGATCATCAGCAGGCAAATTTAGAAAAGTGTTAAGGATCATGTTACAAACTGACAGCTATCTTTTTGTTAATGCTTTTTATGAGATATTAGACCTCAGTATAATATTCATTTTTCAGTATTAAACAAGTTTTGAACAACAAAAAAGAGCACTGAGAGGAAAGAAAGCACTGAAAAATATAAGAAAGACAATCATGGCCCTGCTTTGTTGCTAGTCAACATGTTCCTGAAATCAGTATTCTGTTTAAGCAGGCTAGGCAATTTTCTGTTCAGTGAAAAGGATGCTGCATCTGTTGACAGCCATCCTCATGACCTGAAGAGGACCGCAGCACCATACTTTCTCTTTCTGAACCCTTTCCCCAAACAGGAGTACTGATTTTGCTTCCTGCAGGTTGATACCAGTGCTGACTTTTTAGTTTTTGCTCGGATCGCCTCTTGTTCTTCTGACTTTTCCTCCAGCGGACACTTGCACCCCTGGATTCAGTAGACTTTGACATTTTCTTCTCCCTACATTTGCTGAGATATGAGTACGGATGGTAATGTATTCAGTTTGTGAGCGCAATGTTTCTTTGTACACATTGCGCTTTCTGGAAACTCCAGTCATGGTATATGTTGGGAACTGGTGTTGATTGCGTGTCAGTGTGAAAGTGTTGTGTCCTAAGCCAATGGAATTGTGCAATATGGTCACCTGACTGCTGTGCCATTGAGTCAGGCCTGTCATCAGAGGGGACGTCCCCGCCATGTGTTTTCTCTTCAGAATTCCAGACTGCTTATATCCTGCAGTTTTCAGTGTGGCTTGTATGTTTTATTTTGAAGGATATGCATGAGTGATAATGTCTCATTGTTGAACTGAAAGTATTGTGTTAAAAAAATTGGTCCGAGTAATGTTAACGCTTTTGAACTGACTGAAAGAATGTTGTTGAAGAACTTTTAGGTTTTGTCCACTGTGATGTCACTTGTCTGTAGACTGCAGCTGAGGCAGAAGTGACACGGTTCTGCAGTGTTAAGCAGATATCCTGTCCAGAATCTGTCTCGTGCAGTGGTAAATCCCCTTGAAGATTGTAAGGAATAGAATCAGGTTTTTTTGTGGTTTTTTTTTTTATTTTTTATTATTGAATGTTTTCATGCCAGTCTTATGGATCATTGTAAGGAATTTCGTTTCTCTGATGTAATGATTTACTAATGTGAGAATGGGTATTGACCTGTTGAGTATTTCCTAAATTTATTGAATGGATTTATTTGACTGCAAACTTCAAGACATGGATGTGACTTTCTTTTTTCTTTTTTTTTTTGAGTCCGCTCGTTGCGCTGTAACAATTTGATTATAGTATCTTGCATTGAGTTGTACATATTTATCATTTGTACCATGTCATGAGTGGTTTTGCGCATTCCTGGTTTGTAGAGAAAGAACCGGTTCAAATGCAGACACAAAGGACCCAGCTGAAATGGAAGGAGAATTGAGGACATTTGTTGATGAGAGAGAGCGTAAGAGTGTTTGTGTGTGAGTGTGCGCATTTTTGCGTGTGTAAGATGGAGTTTGGAAAAGGAAGGAGGTGGGAAAACCTGAGAAGGGAAGCTGGTAGTGTGTACTTAAAAAACGAGAACGTGCTTGTTTTGATTTTCATTAGGCGAGTGTTACGGTGGCTGTGATGCTGAAATGGACGCGCACTCTGAGCTGACCGAGGTTAGGAAACAGATCTGTCGATTATGGTGCTGTGGACGTGTGTTTGTTCAGTAGAAAAATGACACTGCTGTTTGGTTTATGCGTCTGTCAGGACTGTGCAGTGGGTGTGGTTTAGTCTATTTGTTAAGGACATATATTGCAGAAAATAAGTCTGCTTATTTGGATCGGTGTGAGTTAGTAGAAAATAAGTTTGCTGTAAGGGCAGCGTGGTGGCCATAGCCATGTATGGTAGAAAATTAATGCTTTCACGTTAGTGTTCCGGTTAGGGTTACAGTTGTTTTCATGCATGATGACATGATAACTTGATAGTCAGGCTTGTGGGGGTAAATATAAGTTGATCGTCAATACTTGCGGGGGTGAAGATGGGGTTCTCTTTTACAATTTGTCATCAACAGCTTATGGAGTCAGTTTGCTCTGAAAGTTATTGTTGAGCAAGATTATTATTGTCCTGACTTGGTCTCTTCTAGCGCTTTGCTTTATATTGATGCTGCTGTATTGTGAAGAAGGAGAAAGCCATAAACAAGCGGATGAAAAGGCATATGAATGGTTTGTTGTTCCCCTGAGTGTAGAGGCAAGAAGATATGTGATGGTTTGGTTCCCACGTTTTTTTGTTATGTGGTATGGAATAGCGAAGAAAAAACAAGAAAGGTTCATACAATATTCTAGTGTTGTCTGTTCTAGAATCAAGACAGTGGTACATGGTTGACCTGTAGCGCAGTATGTGTTATGTATCAGATACTGCAAAGAGAATGAAAAAAATGGTGGGACAGGTGCACTGTCGTACATTTTTCCTTTCCTCCGTGCATTGCGCTAAGTGATGTTGTGATGAATCACTGCAGTGCAAGTCAAAGGGATACATCCAGGATCCACTATGCAGATCAGTTCATTCGGGAACAAGTGTGTGGTTGTGTCGACTTGCATATCTAAGAAAGTAAGTTACGTGATCACCAGTTTTGGATGTCTGTGCGTGCGCACGCACATGTGTTGTGTGTGTGTATATTTGTGTATGAGTGTCTGTCTGCACATTCACATGTTTGTGTCCATGGTGGATTTTTAATTGGCTTTTCCTTGCCTTAAAAGTGCTAGGAGAACAAAACTTGGAAAACGATTTTGTCAAGTCCTCTCCAGCCATCTTCTGCGTGGTTGATGTCATCTGATGGTACAGGCCATACATCTGCAATGAATGTTTCAGCAATATTTTCAATATTGTGAAATTGACATTTTCTTTTACAGTTGTGATCAGTTACAATGGCTTCTTATCATTAAGAAAAGATATGTTTATTTATCCATTAAGATAGATTATGTTCTGCGATATGTTATGCAATTTTTGCGACAATATCATTCAACATCCCTGCGTTTAATGCAATCCTTACCATGCAGAAGAGCAGGTATGAATAAACATCTTAGTTACTACAGAACAAACATTAGCCACATTTCAAAAATATGTCTTCCGAGTAAAGCAAAGGAAGAATTTTTCATTTGTGGTGAATCAAGCAAGTGGAACCATGTGAAAGCTGCAACTTTAACCATCATATTTTTATAACAGCAGTTATAAAATGATACCAAGGCATCATAAATTTGCCTTTGTGACTGGATCAAACTCAAAACATAAACGTGGGGAAGATTCAAAATGGAAATGTCATATAAATACATGCCATCCGCCCATTTACTTCAACACAGGATGACACTGAACACTGAACACTGAACAAGTCTGGGCTAGAAGTAAACATACATGATGAAAGGTAGATCAATTGGGAAGGCAGCCTTGCTGTGATTCATTAGTCTCCTGCAGTATGCATATGCTGACCACCTTCCCTCCACAATCCATGTCCCACCCCCATCCCTACAATGCCCACTTTCATTGCATATTATTCCTTATTATATCCTATGCCTAAATGGAGAAAAAAGGGTTTTTATTTACACAGAGTGCATGAGTTACCTCACTGAACCAAAGACAGCATATTACAGGCTTTTTCTTCACTACACCCTCACCCTTTTAGGACTGGTTACTTTACTAAGACCAAGAAACAATGGCACTGGGGTTGATCAGGCAGTTTGCCTCTTGTTTTTCTTTATTTTAAAATTGTTTGTATGGCCTACAAAGGTTTAATTCACTGCATTTCAGGAATGAAAACTGAAAGGCAACAACCAGCTTTTGTGTAATTATATAAACACATAAGACATATGTTTTTGTAAACTTTTTGTTTATCAGTTTATTCATGCATTGTGTAGGTTTAATTGTCAGTTTTCTTAGTGTTCAGTTACACATTGCAATGAGTGAAAACAGTCAAATGAATCTTCTTCTATCATGACCAGCGATGCACGAATTGATGAGAAGGTGGAGAAGGGAGTATATGATAATAATTGTGTAGAAGAAAAAGCAAGGCAACATTTTGGATGTCTTGCTGTGGTGCTTGGTGTGTATTTGAAAGAACATCACTTGACCTTGTGTAGGTTATGACATAATGGTGTTGCCATAAGACAAGTCTATTGTCCGAGGAAAAACATGAAGGGCGTCATTATGTCAGAGCTACTTGACTGCTTTACTGTGGAACATACAGGCAACTTATATTCTGATTTAGCAAGCAGTCAGCGCCAGATTGTGTAAGGTCAAATGAAAATGTTAACCGTTTGAGTGGTGGCTCTGTCTCTGTCTCTCTCTCTCTTTTCACTGTGCGATTGCAGTCATGTAGCAGTATTCTACAGTGGCACAGTGAATCACAGAATGTATGTGTGTGTTCATGCATGTGTGTGACCCTGTTTTCTAGTCGTAATGGTATGGTACCTTTTATTTTTGTTCCCTTAACTGCCAAGACTGTCAGATTTGATCAGATAGATCATAACAGCACTTTACATTGATGTCTTGTATTTTGAAATTGTTACTTAAGCTATGAATGGTGTTAATAGACTTTGAATTCCTCCCCCAAGTTGTGAATGGTGTTAATAGACTTTGAATTCCACCCCAATCCCCCACCCCCCACCTACCTCTCTCCCCACAAACCCCTTCCTCTTCTATAGCATCAGTTGTCGTTTTGATCTCTTTCACACACACACACACACACAAGTGCTACTTAGTTTGTGTTTTGCTTATAGTTTGGCTGTTGAATTGGTTGCGTGGTTTCTCTTTGCTTTGAATTGAACATGCTAAATTGGCATACTGCGTTACAGGGATAGTAAGAGCAGGAATTGGTTGCAAAGCGTGTAATTATGTGCCTTGAAGGCAATAAAGAAAAAAGAACTGTAATTTCGGGATCATATGGCCCCTGATACAAACAAAAGCCCGAGTGTATATATTTTGCTGCCAGCTCAGTCCAGTAGATTACTGACAAAAGCTGATGGAGAATGCTTCTCTACATTTTGTTTTGTTTTGTTTTCTGTAGTCATATTCATAGTTCATCTTATTTTCAGATCAAATTTTGTGTACTTGTGAGTTGTTTGTCTGGTGAGGGTGGAAGATGTAATCTGCCGTGCGGAACCCAGATGGAGTTAGTTGGGCTATAATCACAATGAGAGTGAACTAAAAACTCAGTGTGTGTGTGTGTGTACATCATGACAGACAGTCAGAGATGATTTTTCATGAAAGCAAAGAAAACATGACCGGGGCTCTGCTTGTAGCATGCTGTCTTTTGTTCAGATTGAACAGGCTTGCAGTGGTGCCTCTGACCACTCTTTGATCTGGATTGCTATCACATTATGACAGTTACAGACCTTTTTTTACGGTAGTTAAAACTTTGGTATGACACAAGCATCCTGTGGGAGGAAAAAGCATGTGTGCCCTTTCCTTTTTTTCAGTTTTATTTTTAATTATTGTGATTTACATTTCAATTTGCCTATCAGTTTAACTACGGCACGGCCATATGGTCCCGAAATTGGTGGGTTTTTTTTTTTTTAAACTTCCTGTTTTTATTTTTATTTTTTTATCACATAGCATCACAGATTGAATTTAGTTTTTAAATGTATGCCTTTTGAAATTGATTTGTTGACCCTTTTGTCAAATGTAACCAGTGTCACTGTTTCATTTTGTACCTTGCTGACACGTTTATTGTGCATGTTGGAGACTTATTTTGAACTGTACATTTACAATCAGCTTGTCACTATTTCAATCATAAGGTAATTTATTGTTGGATATTTGGTTATTAAACATTTTTTTCACGTACACAGACATGGTGTCATGGTTTTGTCTTGGCATGTTTCGGTCCTTTTTCGTGCACACTCTCTCTTACTTTCTCTTGTCTCTCATACGCAAAAGTATGCGGTGTTAAGAGTGTACATGGGTATCATTGTTTGTGCCAGTGAAAGACACATAGGCAAGTGGCAAGCCTCTGTGTGTGCTGGGTGTGCGTGTGTGTTCGTGTGTGCAGTTTTTGTTGAGATCTTGTTTCATGTTATACAACTGTTAATGTATTGATTACTGTTGCCATCCAGAAGCTCAAATTTTCTTGTGGCACAGCAACACTTCTCTTGTTCATGTGAAGATCCGAGTGTTTGTCTCGTGGGATTTGAGAAAAACAAGAAAAAGAATGACAGCATAGAATAGATACGATTATCGCGTTTCAGCGCACATAAACAAAGACACACTTACGTAGACAAATTCATTTTGATATGTAACACACAACCAAAAAAGATGTTTGCAGACACCTCCTCTCTCTATTTGAATCACCACCCCCACTTCTCCCCCTCCCCCCACCCCAAAAAAGGTGTGGCACCATACTGTGACATTACAATCTTGTCCAGGGAAGCAATCTGGAATTAACAGAGAAAGCTGGTAGTATCCAATTATGCAATTGCCATGAAGGAATAATGATGTGAATTGTGATTGCTCTATCTCTCTCTCTCTCTCTCTCTCTCTCTCTCTCTCTCTCTCTCTCTCTCTGACCACCAGAGAGGTCAAAGTATGTCACGTCATTTCATTCTGATGATTTCCACTATTGATGAAATGCGTGCAAAATTTCGTATGAAGGAATGGGGCACATTTCTGACCTATTTAAAAAGAAAGAAAGAAAACAAATCTTCCAACAAACGATCAATATAATCATACTGCTGTCTCAGCTAAGGAGGCAACACTTTCATCGGAGTCTGTTGGTCTACTCGTCTGTCAGTAGGATTATGTAAAAGATACTGGCATACTCTTTAAAAGCTGGAGAGTGAGCCGAGGACGAAACCATTGAATGTTGGTTGGAGTCGCATCCACGAGGACTGTCCACCTGGGTAGAGATCTACCCTTTCATGAATGTCTTTCCTGTCCTTTTTTTTCTATTTGTAACTGTGAACTGCGATGTGACATACTTTCTTAGATGGGTGAACAGATCTCAGCCCTCTATGTTCTGAATAACAGACGACAGACAGTGCCTTGGAGTTACTTGTATCATGGGCGTTTGTTTCAGGAATAGGACCTTCATTAAAACTGCCATTAACACACACACACACACCACATATGTACATGCCTCTTGCCAGACAATGCCAGTATTGCTCAACGGATATGCGGCAGCTGAGTAACATCCCACCTTTTTTTTTTAATAATTTAAACCACATTAAGGAAGGTATTCCTACATTCATTCATCATTCATTATGCCCATCGCTCCCGGTGGAGCATAGGCCATCGACGACCCTTCGCCATCGCACTCTGTTCTGGGCTGTTCTGGCCATTCCAGTCCAGTTGGTCCCTTGTTGTTTCAGCTCCACCTCAGTGTCTCGCCTCCAGCTGTTGAGAGGCCGGCCTCTCTTCCTCTTTCCCTGCGGGTCCCAGGTCAGGGCTTAGCTTGTGGTGCTGGGACGCTGGCTTTCTCAGGGTGTGTCCGATCCAGCCCACTTCCTTCGCAATATCTGCTTGGCCACTGGTTCCTGTCCCGCTCGCTCCCACAGATCTTCTTTTCGGATCTTCAAGGTATTCCTACATCCCAGTGAAATTTGTGGCAACGTTTGCGTTTGGCTGCAACAACATATCGAATTAGAAGAAAGTAGTTCGTGGGAAAAAATGACACTCGATGCAGCTTCTTAGATGTTAGTTAATGTTTTGCTCAATGTTTTTTGCACATGTTTGTTTGTTTGGGTGGAGGGGGTGGGGGGCACCCTGCTAACCTGAAGCTCCAGCTCTGGTATGCCCTCTCCCACCACCCCCCTTGCGGGGTTATAAAACAGCATGAATCAGCCTGAGGCGCTGGAGGACAAGTTTTTCCCAAAAACCAGAGTCTGCACGGAGTCGGGTGCTATGTTCTGGTAATTTTCCCTTCTGGCTGTTTCAAAGGCTTTTTAAGCTGTTTGATGCCCCATAAGATTTTTGTCAATGTGTGAGTACATTGTGTCCGCCGACCAGAGATGAATCTGGGCCGAAGAGGTTTGTTGTCAGATCACCGAGTTGTTTAAAAACGCCAGAAAAGTCGGGAGAAAAGTAAACGTAAATTAATAGCAAAACAAAGGGTGATTTTGCTCTCATGAAACGAAGGGTCGTCACTGCATGCTAGTGGTACTTTTGGTGCTGTTCATAGACTAACTTTGGAACTTCCTTTCGGGAAGGGTGGGGATCAAAATTTCCCTTTTTTATTCTCTGTGCCCTTGTCCGTTATGAGGTTTGATGAATAGTAACCACAAGCAGCAATTGTTTTGAGATGTACATTGCTGCCAAAGTGGTTTCACTATGAGAAACAAAAGTTTACCCCAGAGAAAAGTATTTTACCAATCCTGGCTCACTTGCTACTCCACCACGTTTTTGGGCGAAAGTGCCCTAAAAGCCGCCTATTCCTGTTCTCTGACAAGTAACCAAAAAATAACGACCCTACAAACAAATATACGTGTAGGGTTATCCGTTTTCAATACTAATTTACTAAACTTTTCAGAGAGTAGCGTAGAGGAAGTAGCCAGGACTGAAAAATCCCCATAGAGCAACGTAGGGGAAAAGCGGGAGTCTCTGAACGCGTCCCATACACAAAAGGTAGAGCAGTTAAAACCTTTAATTGCTAATTGTCGACCAGCCCAGGAATCCGCACTATCAGAATATGCCTTGGTCCGTCATTAGGTTGGCGCCTGATTTAAATTAATTTGTGATGTCGGGGCTTACCCTGTGGCCGGATATGATGATTTAGAAACAAACGCCCCCAACCAACGCCACTCAGGTTATTCCGGCTTTCAATACAGACGGTTGTGTTTGTTCACAGAGGAATTCTTGCTATAGCATTGTGTTTTATTACAACTGTATGGCGGGGTATCTAAACAAAAGAAAATCAGGCGCGCCCAGTTCTTTACTTCCTAAGCTAAAGAGAAGTATTTCTTTTTTGGAAGGTGAGGAGAAAGAAAAAAACGAGAACCTACTATTGATGAACTACACAAGCACCTTGAAAGCTTGTTAATTCAAGACAGAGATTTAGCCGATATATTTGAAAGAGATGTTGTTAACTTTGAAAGCTTTTAACTTTGAAAAAATGATTCTATTTTAAAAAGCCCCAAATTTCACGACTGGTGTACTACCCAGTAGTTTTCAGAAACTTCCCC
>CM031597.1:80907130-80917130 GCA_018398815.1 Conus ventricosus
AAAACTGAAATCTGAAAAGTTTAGTAATTAGTATTGAAAACGGTACGTCTTGTTGTTGAGTAATCGTTATTTTTGGTTATTGAAGTCTTGCTTGTTAGAGAACGTATAAATGCCAATCCTGGGGCACTTTCGCCCGAAAACTTGGTGGAGGAGCAAGTGGCCCAGAACAGACATTTCCCTGTTCTCTCCTATATTTAAAATATAGTTTGTTACATTATTTCTTTGTTTCGTTCTTTCTGCGTTTTTCTTTCTTTAAATCTGGGACCGATCAATTAAACGGAATGGCTGGTGCTCTCGGCATGGCTTAGTCTTGTCCGTCTTCCGGTTGTCGAGAGTTCGGCTGCCGTGTTTGTTATTTTGGCAGGACTTGACCTTTTCTTTCTTTCTTTCTTTCTTTTTTTTTTCTCTTTTTTTTAACCTTCGGAAGTACCGGATATGACAACCCCCCCCCCCCCCTCACCTGATGAGTTTGGTGCCTGTGAAAACAGTCAATGTGGTCGGCTGTGTCCTTTGTGTGGTAGTGTTCACGATGGAAAGGCTGTGTCAGTCTGGATTGCTTGCTTATTTGTTTGTTTTGGTTTTGTTCAACTTATTTTTTATCCTGCTGTTGTTATGTGCATATCTCATGTGAAGGGATTGTTAACCTTAACACGTGAAAAAGCTGGTTTAATGAGCTTTTTATTTTACTTTTTGTTTGTTTTGTTACCAACTGTGTAAAATTGACCTTTTACGAGATGACAGCCCTCGTTAAGCTTCACGTGGTCAGACGGGCTGTAAAACAATGTGAATTGAATTGAAGCTTAAAACTCTGTGTGTGTGTGTGTGTGTGTGGTAGAATCTCTTTGTTCTGTGCGGTTCTTGTATGCGTGTGTGCTCGACACATGACTATCACCAGCGGCATTAGTATGGAGTTGTTTCCCTTCAACCGTTTCCCTCAGCACTTGTGTCTTAAGAGGTTGTCTTTTTATATTTTCTACCTTTCACAAGAAATGTAGCTTGTTTTGCTCTTTCATGATTTTCTTTTGCTTCTTAGGTGGCACCTTTGGTTGTTTTTTTGAAAACTCAACAAACATACTACGGTATTGCACACCAGCTTTTTCTGGGATAGCATTCTTCTTAAAACCGAGAAGGCAGAGGAATCAAATTACTGCTTTCCGCGGTCACTGAGAAGAAACAATCAGGTTTCGAAATATCGGTATCTGACCAGGAGTTATATGTTAGTGGGTTTCCTCCCAATTGGAGTCTGTCTCCCTCTTGGAGACTATAAGCTTGCTGAAGGCTCATTTTGAGAAGCATTTATTTTATTTTTTCCACATTCACCCACTCAAGCACATACTACTGTTAGTTAGGCAGAATTATCTACCACTGTAGATATGAATGCTTGTTTCCCCCTATTTCTTCAATCTAAGACATAAGAGCAAACTTTGTTTATAATTCAATATTTCTTGCAGTCATTGCAACACCAAGCTACTCTGTAAGTTGCTGGAATGGTGCTCGGTACTTATCCTTGGAATTTATTAGTTCATGATTTTATATATATATATATATATTATATATAGAATGCTGAACAATTAAGTAGTGGGGGAAAACAAGTGCAGGTTAACAATTCTTCCGTCGTTATAGTAATGACTTGGCAAAGATTTGAACTTTAAAAAATAAAAAAAATAAAAATTGAAGATGAAGAAAATGGGGGAATATATTATAACCATGAGAAGCCCTTCACTAGCTGCCTGAGGGAACCATCATAATCTCTCTCGAAAGCACATTTATTTGTATTGCCTGCTCCTAGGCCTTTCGTCCGCTGGATCGGACTCATCAGGGAGACACGGCTGATTGTGTCTGTGCTCTTGGTGTCAAATAGAGACACACCACAGTCCATAATTCTGTGGTGTTCTCACCGCCAAGGGTTCAAAAACAGAATCCAACAGCACCCCCAAAGCAGCCAGCAAAGGGTAGTAAATGGAACAAAACAAAGGTGTGGAGAGGAAAAAAGTTGCTGAAAAACTAAAAGCATTATTCAAACAGTATAAAATGTAAGGGACAATGCTTGAGGATCCATTCAAGGATGCAAGGGAGGTCAAAAGATATGGAACAGTCTGAGTGGTCAGCTCTGCTGTTCAATAACCCAAGCATTGTGAGTAGCTAAGAATTGTACAGAACAACCTTTACTTGGACCTCTTAAGAGATGCAATCTCCCACTGATTGACCAAACAATAGAATGCTGAACAATTAAGTAGTGGGGAAAACAAGTGCAGGTTAACAATTCTTCAGTCGTTATAGTAATGACTTGGCAAAGATTTGAACTTTTAAAAAAAAAATAAAAAAAATTGAAGATGAAGAAAATGGGGGAATATATTATAACTATGAGAAGCCCTTCACTAGCTGCCTGAGGGAACCATCATAATCTCTCTCGAAGGCACATTTATTTGTATTGCCTGCACCTAAGCCTTTCGTCCGCTGGATCGGACTCATCAGGGAGACACGGCTGATTGTGTCTGTGCTCTTGGTGTCAAATAGAGACACACCACAGTCCATAATTCTGTGGTGTTCTCACCGCCAAGGGTTCAAAAACAGAATCCAACAGCACCCCCAAAGCAGCCAGCAAAGGGTAGTAAAATGGAACAAAACAAAGGTGTGGAGAGGAAAAAAGTTGCTGAAAAACTACAAGCTCTTAACAGATTGCAGGCTGTGGTTTGGCAGAATGTTTATTTCAGTTATGTATGTTATGCAGAATGCTATTTCATTGTTTTATTCCTTGGGTTTGTATGTGTCACAAGATTCTTTAGTTTTGTTTAGTTACGTGTTAGATTTGTTTAGTTATGTGTACATTTCCCAGCAGTAAGGGGTTTAGACCTTTATTCCAATAAAGATTTAGAGTCTTGAATCGAGTGTGTGTGTGTGTGTGTGTGTGGTTTTATCTGCCAGCACACTAGACTCTGACATAGAGAAAGCAACTCTGACAGAACCTGTTCGAGGTTTTACGCCGTGATATGTATTCAAGGCCTATTATGGCGTCGCATTTTGATACCCTTCCAAGGGTGTTTTCTTTGTTTGTTTGTTTTCTTTTCTTGATTTATGGACTGAGATGATTCCTAAAGCGTCTGAGAGGAACAAAATTAAAAGGCAAGAAATGAGAGAGAGAGAGAGAGAGAGAGAGAGAGAGAGAGAGAGAGAGAGAGAGAGAGAGAGAGAGAGAGAGAGAGAGAGAGAGATGAAACTGTAATAAAAGTATTTTTCCGCTCAATTTCTGAGCTAGAAGCCATCAACATTCACTTGCCTATAAACACGCACACACACTGCACTGATGCATGCAAATACTTACACATACCAATGCGTGCGCGCGCGCACACGCACACACACACACACACACACACACACACACACACACACACAGCACAGAGCACAGAGCACAGAGTGGGAGAGAGGGGAGGAGAGAAAGAGACAGAAGCAAGCGCGCGCACGCACGCACACACACACACACACACACACACACACACACACGCGCGCGCGCGCGCACTCTCTCTCTCTCACACACACACGCACGCACGCACGCACGCACGCACGCACGCACACACACACACACACACACACACGGCACACGCACGTGCACACACACACACACACACACACACACACACACACACACACGCTGGAGGACTCCGACACTGACAGCTATGTAAAGGATGGCAGCACAAACGAATTCCATGTTTCCACCAAGTTTAATCAAACCGTGGTTCTGTGTAGTATCCTGTTCAGTGTGTTGTACCCTCTTATCCATGTTGGTGTGTTCGTTTGTTTGTTTGTTTCAATATGCTGTTGTCTTGTTTGTTGTTCGTTGTGTAGACTTCGGGTAGCGCTCTCTCCGGGATCTCAGATCAGATCAGACCGGACGAAAAGTGCCCACTCCTTGCTGCCTTGAAGTAAGGGAGTAGAATGAGAGTGGTGGTGGTGTGGTGGTGGTGTAGGAGATGGAAAGTGGAAAGGAAGGCAGGGGGAGGGGGTAATGTGTGTGTGTGTGTGGGGGGGGGGGGGGGTTTAAGAGAGGCAAGGATTTATCAGTTTCATGGACGTGAAGAAAGTCCCCAGATCCACATACACACACACACACACACACACACGAGAAGGACGCCGGGTAGAGCGGAACAGTCAGTGGAGCACCCGGAGGAAACGCAGATGACCACTCGCAATCTGGGCGGCCGCCCACACTTCTAGTTCCGACACATCATCAAATGCCGAGTCCGCCACCTCCCATGGTGGCGTCCATGGTGCCGCCCCCAAGACCTCCTCCCAAGCCTCCGCCCATCCCCATGCCCCCCATGCCGCCCATGCCGCCCATGCCGCCCATACGCCCATACCGCCCATACCGCCCATCATCATCATGGGCATCAGCATCCTCATGAGGCCGTCGCCCCCGGAGGCCATCATCATGGGCAGCAGCATCTGCATCATGCCGCCCCCCATGCCTCCTCCGCCCATCATCATCATCATCATCATGAGCATGCCCATGTTCTCACCGCCGAAAAGCATCTTGGGAGTCTTTCAACTTTGACCTTGACCTGCAACAATAGAAAGGGCACGAATAAATGAATGAAGTAACGACCAAATGAAGGAGGAAAATTAGGACCTGGCCTGACCTATCTTATTGGTAACTTCTGGAAGCGGCTGTCCAGACACCGTGGAGACCCTGATAACAATCTTCATTAAAGTTGTGGTAAATAATCGACCGCGTTTGACCAACACGACGGGAACTACTCTTCAAATTTCATTACGTAGCTCATCGATTTTCTCTCGGAAATGCAGCAGCAACTACATTTTCTCACAGGAGGGAAGTACCGAAAGATAAATTTCGTTGTGAATACAACGAAACGGAAAACATAAGGAGAATAAAAGAACATGTACATCCACGCGCATAAAACAGACCTACTACAGTGGACGCTGACAGAGAAAGGACAATTTCATTATGATGGCTACCAGAGGAAGAACCATTCAACTCATGTGACTGGCGAATGAAAAAAAAAATTCCACAAAAGAGACTGTCACTAGAGGACTGAATGAAGCGGACCCTTTCTCTGGTAAACATACGGGTGAAAATGGCCTCACGTGCCATGGGCATAGAATGCTCTCAGCGCTAGCAAAGAAAATAGGTCAGTCTCAAGGCCATCGCTCCTTCTTCTTCTTCTTCTGCGTACGCAGGCTGATGATACTCATGCGGACCCGTCTGCCCAACAAAGGGAGTTAAGTTTTGTGTGTATGGCCGTTTGTTATCCCGCCATTAAGGCAGCCATACTCCTACTTCGGGGAAGGCCATCGCTCCAAAAGTGATGACATTGAGACTATAAAGTCTGTTTTCCCTACGGGCCTTGACTCTGAACAAAATGTGAGACGTTTCCATAGTTCTCTGACCAGACTTTCTCTTCTCTTCTTTTCTTTCTTTTTTTCATTTTTTATTTTTTATTTATTCCACCTGTTCCTTTTCACTATTTTACTTGTGGTGTGGCTAGTAGGAAGGTGTCCAGTGAATAAACTGTCCATACAAAAAAAACAATTATCCGAAGTTCCAGGATCGAACCCCACACACATAAAGATTCAGTATATCCCTACCATAAGCCAGTATGTCTTGGATCTTCAGTGATTTGGCGATTTAGAGAGGAAATCGGCGTCACCAATTAATCCCTCTTTTCTGGCTGGAATGGTGGACAGGACACTTAGTCCTACCACAGCATATCACAGTCAGCTACGACGTGTTACAGATAGGAACAATTTGCCAGATCTACACGGGTCTGCTGTTTCATTAGCCTTGTGTTAGGATGGAATTTACAAGAAAGAAAAGGAATAAAAAGATACACCCGTAGGTACGGGTAGGACTCAGAGAAGTACTGTCCTCAACTGCCGGACAAACCAGCTGGAAGCAATCCTGCACTGGCCTTGGAAGCTTGCGCTGTGTTCACATAGGGTGTAGGCACGCACAGGGCATTCCGTTAAGACGTCAAGGGACACAACTGCTCCCTGGCAGATGCCATTGTGGAATGGCCATCGGATGTAACACACAGAACCTCCACGGGAGCGTTCCCATGGGTGTACCAGTCCATATTTCATGACTGCAGAGCCCACCGGCGAAAAGCGTCACCCGTTAAGCAACTGCTGTGTGCATCCCGCAGCCTCACGCGCTGTTCCGCTGACAGGTGAGGACAGTACAACTCCAGATACGGCCAAGCTTTTGCCGTGAGGTCTTACGTGCCCTCGTAAGAGAATCCCGGGTTACGGTCTTTCCCGCTGTCGTGAACGTTTTACCAACTCCATAAACACAGCGGTCTTGGAACAGCTGCAGAGCCACAGTCCGAGAGGACATTCATCTCAATATCTACACAAGAACTTCAACCGTTAGACTCCCAAAGGAGAAAACCATCATCGCGCCATCATTAGTTGCGTCCCTTAAGCTTGCCGAAGTGAGATAGGTAGGACTTTGCTGGCAACAACGCTAACAACAGTCACAAAATTTGTATAGAGGAGGTGATTCGAAGCACCAGCGAGAAGTAGATTTCATGTTTATGATAAGACAATGAAATCTTGTAATAGGCTGAATGTTATGCATATTTGTGCACGGCCATAGAATATCACTATCATCCAAGAACATTTCCCAGTAACTTTTACGACTGAGGAGCATTTAAAGAATTCTACAAGGGGGCAGAAAGCACCACCAACAAAACTGCAAAGAGAGAGAGAGAGAGAGGACTCCACTGTTGCCACTAGAGAATGCAATCCCAGAATAGTGTGGGATTTCTGGATCAATGGCCTGGGGTAGTGAAATGGTTTGAAACAGGATAGACTGACGACTGGGGAAAAAAAGAATCCCGGAGAATGGCAAGAAGAGAAACAAACTACACATTCCTGGAGAAATACCGGGTCCATGGGACTCGAGAAGAGAGCTAATGAAGTTAAAAGATCAATGCCAATAACAAAAGCAGTTCATTTCTCTTGAACGGTAATCTCTAAGGCTTTTTTTCGACAACAGTGAGAGTGCGCCAGTGCCATCTCGCAATATATATATATATATATATATATATATATATATATATATATATATATATATATATATATATATATATATATATATATATATATGTGTGTGTATGTATGTATGTATATATATCATAGACAGTATTAAAACGTCCTTAAAAAATCTGAAAAAGCTCAACCCCTTGGGGAGCAACATTTGTTAAAAAAAAGGGAGCATGTCGATGCGTCCACGGCCCGATACGTCCACGGCCCGATACGTCCAAATGGACACATCGGGCCGTGGACGTATCGGGCTTGGACGTATCGGACCTTGGACGTATCGGGCCTTGGACGTATCGGGCTTGGACGCATCGGACCGTGGACGGATCGGACCGTGGACGCATCGGGCCTTGGACGTATCGGGCCTTGGACGTATCGGGCCTTGGACGCATCGGGCCGTGGACGTATCGAGCTGACCCCGTTAAAAAATATTTTTAAAATGAAGTGCTAAAATTCATCTACAAGCTTGTTTCAAGATACATATCCACTGAGGAGAGACATGTATCTTGAAACAAGCTTGTAGATGAATTTTAGCACTTCATTTTAAAAATAGTTTTTAACAATATATATATATATATATAAGTCATAGACGCTTGAGTAGGGCGACTACTTTGCAGTGTCGGTAATGACTTTGGCCTGTTTCTTTCTTTGCTTGCTGGCGTGCTTTCTCTTGAGGGCGGGGGTGGGGGTGGGGGTTGGAGAAACAGACTTTTATAATCTGCACAACTCGCCATGAAAAGTGAGAAAACATGAAGACTGTACGGAACAGAAATCAGCTTTGAGGAAAACGTCTTGGTCAAGAAATGCGGACACCAAAAGGAGATCGGACCAAGTGGGTCATTTGAAATGCCATGGATTTATCTTGACTTTAATGATACAAGTATTTATGAGGCGAAAATGCTAACATAGCTCAAAGCCCTTTACAGTCATCACACTACCTTCTGTTCACTCCATTGCTCCACACACACACACACACACACACACACACACACACACACACACAACACACAACAAACACACACACACACACACACACACACACACACACACACACACACACACACACACACACACACACCATCGTCTTCATCGACACAATCAGTTGGATACCGACATTATAGATCTTTCGCCAGCATCCCTGTCCACCCACTAACCATCTTCTTACCGTCACCATCACCACCACCACCACCACCCCCTCCTGCTCATTATGAAAAAGAAAAAAAAAACAGTTGAAGCTTTAGGGAAGGAGGGCAGACGAAAACTTACGCTAAGATAAAGTTTGTGTTGTGGCTGTAACTATTGAAGCTATTATTGTTGCTGCATTTCCACAAACGTTTGAAAGATTCAGCCACAATTGATCTCCCGCACATAGGGACCCTGAGATTAACCATTACATATATCTATTGTTACTGAGTCCCCGACTTTGAATAGTGAACTTTGTGTCTAATTAACCAGTCTGTTTTGATATTGTTATTCAAGCCTTGGGGTATACTGTAGGTTACTAAACTCTGGATATGTATATAGGCAATGACTTCAGAGGGTGCCATGAAACATGGAAGGAAAGGTATGTTTCAAGCGATTCCAGGTGTGCCTCTATGGACTGCTCAGTGCCAGGATGCCAGATGTGACCTTTGCAGTACTACCTGTGTCCTTGCCTTCCAGAAACGCTGTGCGAGTAATTGATTCTCTTTCTCTGTGATTTTCTTGACTCTTTCTCCATGTAAATTTCACTGCCTTTACTGACTGTCTTCTGCTGTTTTTGTTTGTTTGTTTTGTTTGTTTGTTTATTTGCTTTGTTTTGATTTTTTACCTTTGCTACGCGTTCTCCTGTTTTGTTATGCAAAGTTTTTCCCACTTTTGAAATATCTTTTAAAGAGTCCATAACATGCAAGCTTTGTTGTTCCTGTTGTTGTTGCTGTTGTTGTTGTTGGCATCTGGTTATGACCGGGACACATTGTCCACAGTGGACATTAGTTGCCCATTTTGCAGTGTCTATTTACCTGTGTAGCTTTTACGCTTTAAGTTGGAAAAAAAAAAGAAGTAAGATGAATGCCTACCGAGCCAAGAGTGGCCTGTTTTATGAACCTTAAGGAGGCAAATAGATTACTTCAGGTTTTAAACGGTTAACTGCGGTGCCCGTTGTCACATGTTAGACCGTTTGCCTGCTGATCTGACGGTCGTGAGTTCGAACCACTAGACTACATGTTGAAATTAGTATTATGTATAATTAGTGTGGATATAAATCAGTGGTCACACGTTTGCCCCCTCCCTCCTCTTTCTCCCCTGCCCTCCCCCTGTTCTCTATAACTGGTGATGAGCTGAAAGTCACGTGTTACTTGTAGGCTTTGCTGCTCTTGTTTCTGTGCGCTCTGTGTAAATCAGACGTGTCCGTTTGATTTATACAATATATGATCTACAGAAATGTATCATACAAAATATATGATCTACAAAAATGTATCAGTTATTTACGAAGCCATTCATCATTGACAAAGTTGCATTACAGTTGTAATACCATTGGATATATTGAAGGCATTCACTACTTATTGTTGATTTGACTCCCCCCCCCCCCTCTCTCTCTCTCTCTTTCTCTCTCTCTCTTTCTCTCTCTCTCTCTCTCTCTCTCTCTCTCTCTCTCTCTCTCTGCTTTATGTCCTCTGACTGGCTATCTGTCCATCCACCACACTTCACCGCTGGCATTGTTAGATTTCCACATTTGAAACACCCACACGATGGTCCATGGAGGCGACCTACAGGGAGTGAGCCGGTCTGTGGTCCATGGAGGCGACCTACAGGGAGTGAGCCGGTCTGTGGTCCATGGAGGCGACCTACAGGGAGTGAGCCGGTCTGTGGTCCATGGAGGCGACCTACAGGGAGTGAGCCGGTCTGTGGTCCATGGAGGCGACCTACAGGGAGTGAGCCGGTCTGTGGTCCATGGAGGCGACCT
>CM031597.1:80927130-80939630 GCA_018398815.1 Conus ventricosus
ATTACACGACGTCTTGTATGATAAAATACC
Source organism: Conus ventricosus (assembly GCA_018398815.1). Lineage (NCBI taxonomy): Eukaryota > Metazoa > Mollusca > Gastropoda > Neogastropoda > Conidae > Conus > Conus ventricosus. Next base: position 80,927,161 of record CM031597.1, read on the forward strand.
CACGGCAAAACAGACTCACGAAAACCAAGTAGAACAGAGCATTGCGAAACACATTACATGTAGCTATCCCCCCTTCCCCCTCCCCCCTCGCTCTCTCTCCTTATCTCTGTCTCTCTTCTTTTTCTTCTTCTTCTTCTTGTTTCCGTTTACCCCTCTCGTTCTTTCTTTCTTCCCCTCCTGTCCAAATGTAAACAGTTTATTCTGGTCACGCGTTAGGCAAAAACATACTAAGCCTCGAAACGTTTCTCTTCGTATTCAGGGCTTCAGTCCTGCGCACACAGCCCATAAAAAAAATGATGAAGCGCTGAACATTGGTTCCAGTGACAACTCTGGAGAAGTGACAGCAGAGTTAAGTCCCTGGGACGCTTCCCTGACATGATACAACAGCAATCGGACAAGGTCTTGTCCACCAGCCATTAATCTGACACAAACAAACTAACAAATGAACTTAGCGAGAAAGGAGGCTCGTGTTCAGAAATGGAGCTGGGAGGCGAGAGGCGGGGTGGAGGGAGGGAGAGAGGTGTGGGGATGGGATGGGGGTAGGGTGGGCGAGAAATGAGGAGAGGAGGTAGGGGGATGGTTGTTGGAAGAGGGAAAGCATTTGAAGGGGGGGGGGGGGGGAGGGAGGGAATCCAAAGGAATGGAATAAGGCTATGAGGGGTGGGGGTGAAGGGTGAAGGCAGGAGCGGCAAAGAGAGCGCGGTGGGTGAGGGATGGGGTGAATGGGGCGTGGTGAGGGAGTGGGGATGGGGCGGGGGGAATGGGGTGGGGGACAGGGGGGGGGGGGGGCACACACAAGCAGACGAGTTGCGACAGGTGTCTACCATTGCTGTCACGTGCAGCGGTCTTGTTGTACCGGAAGCGTGACGTGGGTAAAGGATGTCGGCGAGCAACGTCGTCCTGACACCCCATCTTTCTCAGCGTCTTCAGCTGTCCTCCTCCTCTTCCTCCTCCTCCTCCTCCTCCTCCTCTTCCGACGCTTCCGCCTCCTCCTCCTCCTCCTCCTCCTCCTCCTCATTACCCTCCTCTGTCTCCTCATCTTCTCTTTCTTTTCCCTTTCCCCCCAATCCCCCCTCCCCCCCCCCCCCCCCCCCCCCTGCCACCCTACAGCCTCTTTTTCCGTCACCTGCAGCTGTCTTACTGGATAAGAAACAAACATGAAGAGGGGAGGGAGGGGAGGAAGAGAGAGAGAGAGAGAGAGAGAGAGAGAGAGAGAGAGAGAGAGAGAGAGAGAATGAGAGGAGAGAGAGAGAGAGGGATATACAGATTTAGCGCCTCCCAGCCAGTCTCCTCAGCCGTATACACACCACTGTGGATTTGTTAACCCCCTGAGAACTCCAGACTGCACCCACTGAGGGACTCGCTTAAAACAGTATCACCGACCAGCACCGCAGGTCTCGGGTTCCTCTTGACCTGGCGCTGGGGGAAAAGGGCGGGATAGAGCACAGCCTTGTCATGTAGCATCACATCCAAGTGACTATCCAAAGTGTCATGGAGAGTTATTGTAGCACACACACACACACACACACACACACACACACACACACACACACACACACACACACACACATACACACACGCGCACGCACGCACGCACGCACGCACGCACGCACGCACGCACACACACACACACACACACACACACACACACACACACACACACACACACACACACACACATTAACACACACACACACCATCCACCCCCGATCTCTAACCCTCCCCTCTCTCTCTTTCTTCACCGAAGACTCCTCTTGGAAAAAAAAATCCAGATTGTGAGGTAACAAGTCTCATCATCTGAGCTCATTGCAAAAAAAAAAAAAAAAAAAAAAAAACCAGTCGATAGAAGATGCTTTGGGGCTGACAAAGCATCTAAATACGTAAATAGATAAACCAAAAGTTCAGATTTGTGGTCAACTTCTTCAGAGGAAAGAGACCTAATAAACAGGAAAACAATGTTTTAAACACCCACCCCCCCCCTTTTTTTTTATACTCCTTCTCGGCCCATCCTTTCTTCCTCAGATAAAACTGTCCCCGTATCCAAGAGAAGATAACTCCCGTCACTCTTACTGCTCACTTCGCGAATGTGGTTGCACACCAAATATTGATGCACCAAGGCCTTTGCTTTAAGGAGTCAAGTATTTATAGACAGGCACAATTGGATCGTTTTGAGAATTTTGATTGTGTCTGAAAGGTGATTCACCCTCTTTTCTTTCAAATGGCCATCAAAGGGCGTGCCGGGTGGTTCCAAGCAGAGAGATTAAAATGAAAGAAATGGGACTATTTGGGAGGAACCACCTGGCGCAAAGACAGGAAAACGGGTGAGTGAGAAGGCCCGGCCCGTAAGGTGATGTCAGGGAAGAGGAAGGTCATGTATTTGAAGATGGTGAACGATGTTATTATTATTATTATATTATATTGGGTATTTAGATAGCGCCTATCCTCGGTCACAGACCAAGCTCTAAGCGCTTTGCAATAAACACACTACCTCACTCACTCAACGGGCTGCCTACCCAGGTAGAGCCGGCCGAAGAGCAGCCTACTGGCGCTCATTCAGTCGTTTCCCGTACCATTCAAATATCAGTCACTCATTTTCATTTATCTCATTTATTCCTCCAGTTTCTCACATAGGATGCATGCGATGTCATCGGTGGAAGTCCCCCAAAACAAGTAAAATGATGGGGGCGGGGGGTTTGATATCAAATGCTGGCGCAAACTTATGCTAGGCCTCAAAACGCTTCACATGGATTGTACAGTGATTTAGAGCAACATCCTTTTAGTGGCGTGTGGCCTGTTGAAGCGTCCGGACTAAACTAAGCCTTGTTCTTCTTGGGGGTGTGGAGGGAGGGGGAGTTAGTTTCATAAATCTGGCCTGTAGAAAACTTAGGGTCAACACGTGGTGGAACTGTATTGTTATTTGTTTGCTCCGTTCGCTGGCGGTCTAGTAAAAAGCGCCCCCCCCTCTCTCTCTCTCTCTCTCTCTCTCTTTCTGGCTGCATAACGAGGGAGGTAATTCATGGTAATTGTGACAGTAGAGTGGAGATTGAAAATGATTGTAGTGGTGATGTGGACGGTGATGTTGGCAACAGTGTGATGATTGATGGAATAGATCAAGAGTGAAAATAACTATTCCAGTGTCGGTGTGCATCGCAAAAATGTCAGTATACTATCGATTGAAAATGGGATTTTGTGTGAGCCTGTCAGCAGGAAAATTATAGATAATCAGAGTGGGGTGAAGGAAGGTGGGGGGAGGGGGGGGGGACAATTCTCCACTCATCACTTTGCGTAGATTTAAAATTGTCTTTTCATTGGAATATATTGTTTTTATAATCTAAACTGGGTATTTTTTATTTTCTACCATTTTTCTTTCCAGCGTTTGATTTCGTTTGTCTCATTGAAACGTTGGCTGCAGATTTTAAGACTTGTATTTAAAAAAAAAAAGTTTGTTAAACCAGCTGTAAAATGACTCTGCAAATGGGTTTTTTTCAGGGATGGGGGTATTAATTTGCCTTCTTCGTAAACATCTTGTTCATCAGCTGGACTATAATAACAATCTCTTGTTATGTTGGATAAAGATTTTGTGAAATTCGGTAAAAACAAACACACGAAAAAGATCAGCTGTAATCTTATTCCTGTGTCCCCCTAGAAACTTCACTGTGCTATTCATGGTGCAATATAAATAACGGAATTGATATTCCAGAAAACTCACTTGTACAGGAGTTCTTATCCTTGGTAGGTACTGAAATATTTTTCTCTTGTGGTGACATAAATGCGAAGACCTTTGATCGTTTCTTTTTCAAAATTTGATAATAATTATCGTTTAGTTAGCAACGAAATTAAAGATGGAGTTGTCATGTTCATAGATGCTCTCTAGATAAAGAATAGAGAGATCATTCAAGTATTCCTTGACTCAGAGATAGATACACATGTATTCATTGTCAACCTCTGGTGATGTCGATGGAGGAAGGACTAGCGCACAGCCCAAACACACTCACAGCTTGCTTACAATCTCATTCATATATCATGCATTCGTCATATCAAACCACTAGTAAAGTCTATAACTTTACTACACATGATCATAGAACGAAACATCAATGCATATGGAATCAAATGAAATAAAACATTCTCTCTTTCCTGAACTTCACAAAATCATTTATCTAAACCATCATTAACTAACCCGGGTATAATAGATTTCTACTTTACCTGGCCAGGTGATCTTAACTATTCACGAAGCACTGTCTTTTCTTTTCTTTTCTTTTTCTTTTCACTGTCACTTTCACAACACGACACAACTGCTGGCATTGGTCTTGGTCTGCTTGCACCGGTCAAGCTGGACTGCTGGCACCGGTCAGGCTGGACTGCTGGCGTTGGTCAGGTTGGACTGCCGATGAAAGTGGCGCTGGCCAAGTATGAGGTCGAACCCCCGGTTCAGATAGAACAGTGACTATCAACATCGATCTGTTCTCCTTTCTTTCTTCCTGCATTAACGCATTGCACTCTCTCTCTCTCTCCTAGTCTGCTCCATTAAATGGACATGGTTGCTTTTCTTTTCCTTTTCTTTTCTTTCTTTTTCTCTTCATTAGTTAGCAACTCTCTCTCTCTCTCCACATCTCTCCTCAGTCCTTCCTCTGCAGACTATCTCATGCTAATCTCTCAACTTGGTTCTCTTCTCTCCTCCCCTCATCTCTCTGCTTTTCTCTCCTCAGAGATTACACTCAGACCTCTCTCTCTCTGTCTCTCTGTTCGTTCTCCTCTCGTTCTCCCGTTCTCTCACTCTCACATCCTTCTTATTCGTTCCGATCTGTCCAAAAAGGGCGAGTACCATTGGTCAGTATTTTTACCCCTGACACCCGAAGTTATCTCCCTCTAATTCCATTGGATATTCAAATCATGACAGTCACGCCTACACACCTTACTCTCTGTGGTGGTCAATTGGTCATTTAATTGATTAGCTAGATTTCACCCCCACCACACACTACCTTCCCCCCTTTCCTACTTAACTGGCGCCGTGTGGCTTAACTCGTGGACACTGGTCACTCTAAAGTGGCTAGATGAGTCTGGCCCAGGCACTGAGATCGGTCCGGGCAGACATCGAGGCGTCGGTCAAACGGCTTAGTCTGTCTGGGTGGGTCGGACCGTCTCCGTGAAGGATGAGAATTAGCTTCCCCCTTGTGCCCAAATTGGCTGAGGCGATGCTTGGAGGCGTCGGGATGTCTGAGTTTGGACTTATGTCCAGTTGAAGTGGCCGGCGACGGACCACACTTTGGTTGTGTTGAATTTTGACCGTGACAATTTCCCCCTTGCAAAAGACTATGCACCGCATTGTCTCAAAACAACGGTACAAAAAAGACAACAACCGAATTTGCTGAACCACAGCTACACGTGCAAAGTTTGAAAAATACTTTACAACCAACGGTTTATAAATTATAAAATATATCATTAGTGGATACCACTCCAATGAGTTATCATTGACGTGCGCTCTTGCGTTATTTCAACTCATTTTATAACGACCTCTGTGCGCACTTATGCAATTCCCCTACCTGCGGATTTGCCATATCTTCTCTTCACAATTCTTATGAAAAGCACAATATAATATGATCACGATCCATGACACTTCACTGAGGAATCTCCATCCTCACTTATTGCAAATAATGCATCACTACACGAGCGACTGTATGCTCCACGCATAACTACATTCACATGAACAAGTCTCACAAAAAAAAATATGAACAAGTCTCACACAAAAAAAATATGAACCATAGCCAACTGGGAATGAACCCATATCCAATCAACATAACTGTAATCAACACATACTATCAACAAAGCACCCCGGATATGACTGACTTCCTCTGAGTTGCAGCTTGCTAGACTACACGACTTAAATAGTCAGCTCCGACATTCTGTCGACCGGGAATGTACTGCACTCGATACCTGTAGGGCTGCAATGCCATTGCCCAACGCAGCACTCTGCTGTTTTTCAACTGCGCCTCCTGCAGGAATTTGAGTGGTTGGTGATCAGTCTCTATCACGAACTCCTTCCCATACAAGTATTTGTGGAACTTCTGCACGGCCCACACAACAGCTAAACACTCCTTCTCCACCGTTGCGTACCCTTCTTCACACTTTGTCAACTTCCTGCTAGCATACCTCACAGGAAACTCGACCCCTTCATGCTCCTGTAACAATACTGCACCTATCCCACCACCTGATGCATCTGTCCGCAACAAAAATGGTTTGGACATATCTGGTAGCTTCAAGATGGGACGGGAACCTAGTCTTTCCAGCACCGTCTGCAGTGCTTGCTCTGCAGCGTCTGACCATTCGACCACTGCCGGTTTCCCTGCCTTGACCAAATCACTGAGAGGACTCGTGATTGCAGCAAAATTTGGGACAAACTCCCTAAGAACCCAATAAAACCTAGCAGACTCCTGACTTCTGTTTTGGTCTTTGGTCTCTCTGAATTCATCATCTTCTCCACCTTTCCTCTTTCCGGCTGCTTTGTGTCGCCTCCGACAACAAAACCTAGGAACTCCAGGCTTGGAAAACCAACCTGGCACTTTGTTGGTCTGGCTGTGAGATTGGCTTGTCTCAACCTCTCTAAAACTGCTCCTAGCTGCCTCATATGCTCCTCCCATGTCTCGGATGCTATCAGAATGTCATCCATGAAATTCACAACGCCTTCCAATCCCGTCAATAACTTCCTCATCATCCTACTGTCTAGCCCTTCATACAGTGACACGTCCCTGTATGACTCTTCTCCTGGAAACTCAGGCAACAAAATCTCCCATTCTTCAGCTGGGTCTCTTTCACCTCATCAATGATTGCTGCTGCGCCTATGTGCTGAGTCTCACGCTGAATATATTTGCGGAGAAAATTCGCATGGAAAAGTTTTAGTTTCCCATTCACATCAATTCGGTAATCCCGACCGACCTTTTCAGTGATGGTGAATGGTCCTTTCCAATGCCTCAGCAGCTTGTTGTGACCCGTGGGAAGCAGTACCAGGACTTGATCTCCCGCCTTGAGGGATTGCTTCCTCACCTTCCTGTCATATTGCTTCTTCTGACCGACCCTAGCCTTCTGCAACCTTTCCTTTGCAACCTTACATGTCTCATACCTGTGCCCACCTTTGGAACAGGGCGAGATTGGGCCGATCAGATCAATAGCCACCCTCCTGAACGGTGTGTCAATTAAAGGGGGATGTTTAAGAGGCGCCTTCCTCTTCACCCCTCTTGTGGCTGACCTTTGACACACGTCACATGACATGCAGAAACGCTTGATGTCTGCCATTGCTCCTGGCCAATGAAAGTCATCAAAGATTCGGTCAGCTGTTTTGCTGGTGCCGAGATGACCCGCCATGAGCGACTCGTGACCCACTGACATGACAGTGTCACGATAACCTGCTGGTACCTCTAACTGAGTGGTCACCTTACCTGTCTTCCCCTTGGTGAACACTCGGTACAACAGCCCGCCTTTCACAAGAAATTCTGTCTCACCTCCTCTAACCTCCTGTTTCTCTCCACCTCTTGCCAACTCCCAAGACTTCACGAGCGAAGGGTCTTGTTCCTGCGCTGCCCTAAACTCATCAGGCGACACATCTATGCCTGACTTCCTTGCTGGAACGACTAACGGTTTATCGACCTTTTCCTCCTTCTTGCTCCGTGTTTGAACTGCTGCCCCTGTAGCAGTCAACAACTCAGGATCCCCTGGATCCCTTGCCCCTGGAATATTTCCAATGATCAAATCATGAAGGGGTTTCTCCATCACCAACGCAGACAACTCGCCTGAGAAGTAAGGGGTACGTACTTCTATCTTAGCAACTGGAAACTCCATCACAGTGCCATCGATTAGAGTACAGGTCTGGATTTGCCCTGTCAAATCCCCTTTCTCGACCAGCGTTGTTCGTACTACCCCGCATGAACAACCAGTGTCTCGTAACACTTTCACCCTCTGCTGGCCAATCCACCCTTCTTCCACTGGTAACGAACCACTCAGCCTAGTGCCCTCCATCCCTGACACTGACTGCTGTCCAGTGCTAGCCATAGGCTGCACTCCACCCTCTTCAGACTGAATCCCTTTTGGTTCCACTGCAGGTCGTTTCCCTTGACGACCCTTATCCACCTCTTGCAAGGCTGCTGCCTTCTGGAACCTCATGCGACAATCCCTCGCCACATGTCCCTTCTTGTGACAAATGAAACACCTAATGTCCCTTTGCCCTTCCTTCTGCCCCACCACTGGGTTTGCAGACTTTGCAGAAAACTCCCCTAGTCTCCTTGCACTCTTCTCACCTGTGCCTAGCACCTGTTTCTCCTGCACCTTAGTGCCCAAACGTGCCTCTCTATACACCTCTGCGAACTTCAACAACTCTCCTGCTGTCTCTGGCTGTCTCTCTTTCAAATGTATGGTTAACTCAGGGCCGCAACCTGACAAAATCTGTTCTTTCATAACTAGCTCTTTCAACTCAGCGAACTCCTTCTTCGTACCACTCAACTCTAACCATTTCTCAAAATAGTGATCTAGACGTGCACCAAACTGAGTGTACGTCTCACCTGCTTGTAATGTAGCTGAACGAAATTTCTTCCTGAACCCCTCCTCTGTGAGGTCAAATCCTTTCATCAACGATTCCTTCACAGCGCCGAAATCAGACTGTTGTTCTGCTGGTAACGCAGTGAAAATCTGCAATGCCTTACCCGTCAATAGCGCTGACAAAATGACTGCCCACTCTTCTGGAGGCCAACCCTGACTGGTTGCAAACGTTTCGAAACGACTGATGTATGCATCAATCGAATCGGTTCCTTCCGAGAATTTTGGCAATTTGGGTCGGGGGCGTAACTGCGCACAGAGTCACTGGAAACTGAACTCCCATCCTCGGTGGCCTCCCTCTGCATTCTCACTTTCTCTAACTCTAATTGAACCTTTAATCTTTCTGTCTCCTGCTTCATTCTTTCTGTTTCTTCCCTAGCCTGATTATCATTAGCCTGAATCCTTAATCTTTCTGTCTCCTGTTTCATTCTTTCTGTTTCCTGCGTTTCGCTAGTTTTAGTCTTTTCCTGCTCTGCTATTTCCAATGCGACACGGCGTCTTTCCGCGCGTTCATCTCTTTCCATCTTTTGTTGGTTTTCAACGAATGCACGCAACTCATCTCCCGAATAGCCTAAATCACGAGCGACGCTCACAAGTTGTTCAATAGGGGTGTTCTTTTCTTCCGCCATTATCTCTTTTTTTTTTTGGAACAAGATTTTATTACTACGACAGCCAAACTGGTGGTTTCCGACACGAGTGACGTAATAGCACAATCCTATGAATGATAATATTAGCTTGGGACAACGTAATTAGTTTTTATAAGACGCCCAGCGCCTGACCCAACTATGAGAGCGAATTATAGGCAATCTGTGCGAAATAAGTACTCTGGGGCTGAAATGCCAAGCCTAGTATTAACTATCTTGGAAGCAATGCCAAGCCTAGTATTTAACTATCTTGGGAACATACAGTAAGACAACCCCTTGTCTTACGATTACAATACTTGAATCCCACCCAGCTTCCTCTCTGAGAAGTTGAACAATTATAATAAATGGGCCAGAATATCCTGGCAGGCTCGCCAATAAATTGTCAACCTCTGGTGATGTCGATGGAGGAAGGACTAGCGCACAGCCCAAACACACTCACAGCTTGCTTACAATCTCATTCATATATCATGCATTCGTCATATCAAACCACTAGTAAAGTCTATAACTTTACTACACATGATCATAGAACGAAACATCAATGCATATGGAATCAAATGAAATAAAACATTCTCTCTTTCCTGAACTTCACAAAATCATTTATCTAAACCATCATTAACTAACCCGGGTATAAATAGATTTCTACTTTACCTGGCCAGGTGATCTTAACTATTCACGAAGCACTGTCTTTTCTTTTCTTTTTTTTTCTTTTCACTGTCACTTTCACAACACGACACAACTGCTGGCATTGGTCTTGGTCTGCTTGCACCGGTCAAGCTGGACTGCTGGCACCGGTCAGGCTGGACTGCTGGCGTTGGTCAGGTTGGACTGCCGATGAAAGTGGCGCTGGCCAAGTATGAGGTCGAACCCCCGGTTCAGATAGAACAGTGACTATCAACATCGATCTGTTCTCCTTTCTTTCTTCCTGCATTAACGCATTGCACTCTCTCTCTCTCTCCTAGTCTGCTCTATTAAATGGACATGGTTGCTTTTCTTTTCCTTTTCTTTTCTTTCTTTTTCTCTTCATTAGTTAGCAACTCTCTCTCTCTCTCTCCACATCTCTCCTCAGTCCTTCCTCTGCAGACTATCTCATGCTAATCTCTCAACTTGGTTCTCTTCTCTCCTCCCCTCATCTCTCTGCTTTTCTCTCCTCAGAGATTACACTCAGACCTCTCTCTCTCTGTCTCTCTGTTCGTTCTCCTCTCGTTCTCCCGTTCTCTCACTCTCACATCCTTCTTATTCATTCCGATCTGTCCAAAAAGGGCGAGTACCATTGGTCAGTATTTTTACCCCTGACACCCGAAGTTATCTCCCTCTAATTCCATTGGATATTCAAATCATGACAGTCACGCCTACACACCTTACTCTCTGTGGTGGTCAATTGGTCATTTAATTGATTAGCTAGATTTCACCCCCACCACACACTACCTTCCCCCCTTTCCTACTTAACTGGCGCCGTGTGGCTTAACTCGTGGACACTGGTCACTCTAAAGTGGCTAGATGAGTCTGGCCCAGGCACTGAGATCGGTCCGGGCAGACATCGAGGCGTCGGTCAAACGGCTTAGTCTGTCTGGGTGGGTCGGACCGTCTCCGTGAAGGATGAGAATTAGCCTCCCCCTTGTGCCCAAATTGGCTGAGGCGATGCTTGGAGGCGTCGGGATGTCTGAGTTTGGACTTATGTCCAGTTGAAGTGGCCGGCGACGGACCACACTTTGGTTGTGTTGAATTTTGACTGTGACATTCATGACACACGGAGTGGTGGGAACGACTTTTTTTCGCTTCTCGGAGTTTCCTTTTAAACTCTTGTTTTTCTGACAATATGACGTAATTTGGATAGAGCTGGATCTGACTATTAATCCCTTGCTCTATGTATTGGTGAACAAAATAACACAGAATGTAGAATACTTAAATACACCAGAGACGATCACAATTCTGTGTTAGATATTGTACAAAGCAAAAATATGCAGAAGATGTTACTATTACTTACAAATGCAAGAGAAGATCAAGAGGAATTAAATGTTACACAAAATCCAATTGACGTAATTGTCAATGTAGCTCTAGAGAAGTTCAATCATATAATAAAAGAATAAGCCGGAGACATCTCAAAGAAAAGCACAAAAATTACAAGAAATAAAACATACAATACAAAACAAGAGATACAGAAAGGTTAATTGAGGAGTGTTTTATTGCAAATGTAGGTCTCCCACGTCGCTAAGAAAGTTTACAAAGACATTAGATAGAAAAGACAGAAGTCAGATTTGTATTGATAGACGTGGATGTGAAAATCTTAATGAAAGAAAACAAGATTCAAAGCATATAAACGTACTCCCAGTTTATCCTGAATACGCGTGAGATATTCCATAAAGAGGAAAACCCGTCTTGGGCTGGTGTAGCCGTTAGTAATGGCTATTCTGGTAAACATCGGCCATCATCTGTGACCTATAATGAACATACTTACAAATCTTCTGAAAGATCGGCCAAGAACTTTCTGAGATTTTCCATAAAGAAGAAAACCATTATGGGCCGTTAGTAACGAATATATTGATAAACTTAAAGGTCTACTTTAGAGATTTTCGATAATTTGTTAAAAACAGGTCTACATGTCATATAACTACAGCATGGTATTCATTTTTCAAAAAAAGTCGCCGGAAGAATTTAATAGATAAAAAACGAGTTTTGCACACCTGTTCAAACCCCGCGCGGTAGACCGAAAACCGTGACGTCACTTGATGGACTGGCCGTCAGCCGCGACCTACACAACAAGCCAAAGCCAAGTGAAATCAACACGAGTTGCGATCCCCCACAGCCAAAAAAGTCACGAGGGGGTGGCAGATATTGTGCTGTAGGCGTGTGCAGCAGCTCAGCAGGAGACGGATATTCTTTGCACACATTTCCATCTGATCCAGATACTCGAAAGAATGGATTCGGTTGGTGCAACCATGCCGGGTCACTAAGTTATTTTTACCCCGTCAGTTCCAGCTGGACCACGGAAACGAGCTGTTCCGACCATTGCCGAGCCCGTTCGAGTGGATCAAAAACTTCGTCTGCATTGTGCGCGTATACTTTGAAGGCAGAGTGGTAAGCTCGTACAGATGAGTACGATAGTCGCACGTTTATTCTGTTCATATCTATGGACAGATCACACTTGTTAAATTGAATGAACACGTTAAGGCTTGAGGAAGGAGAATCTCCGCTCGCCGTCCACGCGTGATCGCATCAAGAAGTCAGTCGGTAGCCTCCCTCGAGACT
>CM031597.1:80947130-80962130 GCA_018398815.1 Conus ventricosus
GGGTGCAAACCCACCCAGATGGCACCAAAGATGAGACAAATAAACAAACAAACAAATAAACAAACAATCGTAGCTCCACACAACAGCTACAGACGGCGTCACCCAGCGTCCACACTACTGCACAATACCCACAGGACAAAGCGAGGACAAGGACACAGATGTATGACAGGTTTCTCAAAGGCCACAACCCTACACTTAAGGACAGAGCAGGGCTAGGGACATGGGTGATGACAGGCACGTACCCTGCGTGCCCATGCCAAACTGGGCGACAGAGCCGCTGACCAGCATGGCGCAGATGACCAGCACTGACAGAGTTTTGGAGTTCATGGTGAGACACTAGGGTGAGCTTTGGTACGACCTGTAAACCACAGAGCAATCAACAACAGTCAGTTCACGGTGGGTGTCGTTTGTGGTGAAACAGCGGCAGACGACTGGTTTCACTTTCAAACAAATAACTGAGGAGGCAGAGTGGTGTCTGGAATATCAGCGCTCATTTGAGGTGGTCATTATGATTTGGGAACCGGTGTGACGCGTCATTTTTGCTGCCAGGGTATTTTATCCATACGCACTTTGATGAACTCTGGAGTAATTTTCGCACACACCAAGCGTACTCTTTAGCCTCGCTGATCGTAATTCATCACATGAGTTTAGGCTGGCTGAAAACAGCCCAGTTTTAAGTAACTTTCCCTTACACACAAAAAGCCCGGTCTTTAACAGTGTGAGTTGGTTTAGTGTACAAATACTGTGTGTCTTTGCAAAATGGGGGGATTTATGTATGTCTAATCAATCGATTGCTTGCACTACAAACAGACCGACATAACTGATTATCGTTTGCTGAATCAGATCTCTATAATTAGGATTTATTTTCGATGAATTAAGTTCCAGGTGACGACGGTTTATCAGAAAATGTATATACAGACGACATAACATTTACAGAATCACATATGATTTATATCAGCACTAGCTTGCTGAAGGCTCATTTTGAGAAGCATTTATTTTATTTTTCCCCATTCACCCACTCGAGCACATACTGTTAGTTAGGCAGAATCATCTACCACTGCAGATATGTATGCGTATCTCCCCCTATTTCTTCAACCTAAGACATAAGAGCAAGCTTTGTTTACAATTCAATATTTCTTGCAGTCATTGCAACACCAAGCTGCTCTGTAAGTTGCTGGAACGGTGCTCGGTACTTATCCTTGGAATTTATTAGTTTGTTGTATATATATATATATATATTATATATATATATATATATATATATATATATATATATATATATATATATATATATATATATATATATATATATATAATATATAAAGTGGTTTACTCAGTGCTAGCAAACGGTGTCGATTTCGGTGTCCATTTTGGCGTGTGTATAGTTTTGTTTGTTTGTTGTTGTTTTTTTTTGAGCGGGCAGACTATTTTTCGCGTACGGCAAACTACTCTAGGAACTATTTTGCAAGAGAGTATAACTGGCGTGCCACACGGGTTGTACCTGTAGACAACAAACCATCAACAGCGATCAGTGCAAAGTACTGGAGATCATGGTGAGAGGACATAGGTGAGACCTGCAATCAACAACAACAGCAAGTTCTGACAGCCACTGTCAGCAGTCCAAATGATCAGGGCAACACACACACACACACACACACACACACACACACACACACACACACACACACACACACACACACACACTCACACACACACACACACACACACACACACACACACACACACACACACACACACACACACACACACACACACACACACACACACACACACTCAAAACTCCACCAGTAAACTAAACAGACACTTGGGAAAACAGATCCTGGATCTGCCCACGGATCCGCTCGAAACTGTCATGGTTTCGTCCTTCGGCCGGTGAAGAACCTGAGTTTATTATTGTTGTCTAGCTGACAGACAGACAAACTAACAGACGCAACGGAAAATATGATCCCGTGGACGGGGATGTTGTCACAACTGGTATACGCGCCATCTACTGGGAAGTCACAAAATAAAACAGCAAGCACAAAACAAGGGAAAGACTAGCTTTGGGTAGTCTTCACCGACGATGATTATACATAGCAAATTTTCCTTGTCAGAAATACGGAGTTCATGATTTGAAAGGCAGGAGAAAGAAAAGGGGTTGTAACGAGGGAGGGGGGGGGGGGAGGGGGGGCATGGGTGTCAGTTACTCTGTGCCAAAGAAAAGGATAATAATTTAAGTTATTTTTCGAGGTTGTGAATACAAACATTTCCAGCAATAAATAGTACAGTCCATGTTCATACCAGAGTTCTGGTCTTGCTATCTGTGAAGTGATTGATAACTCACTGTCAAATGTGAATCGTTCGTAGTAAATTTATGATGTGTTCGAGGGCGTCTCTTCGTGGCAGAGTCAATATTCTCATCCACCCTTAACCCGGTTACCAGCCGATAATCAAAATATTTCCACTGGAACAAAATCTGAAAGACAAGGATTGCCAAATATATATAACGAAAGAATCATTTAGCGCACCAAAAAAAACGTACAGATCTGAGAGACATAGGACTCGGAATTGAAAAATGGAAGAAAAAGATACACCCGAAGGTGCGGGTGGGACCCAGAGAAGTACTGTCCTCAACTGCCGAACTACCCAGCTGGAAGCAATCCTGCACCACCCTTGGAAGCCATTGAGACGTCAAGGGACTTAACTTCCTCTTGGCAAATGCTATTGTATAATCGCCACTGGACGTCACACGGGAGCAGCTCCTGGGTGTACCAGCCCGTGTCTTAAAACCGCAGAGCCCATCGGCGAAAGACGCCATTGTCAAGCAACTACGGTGGGCATCCCACAGCCTCACTCGTTGCTCTTTCGCTGACAGGTGGAAACGGCACAACTCCAGACACGAACAAGCTTTCGCCATGTGAGGTCTTACGTGCCCTCTGAAGAGGATCCCAGGTCACTGTCTTTCCCGCTTTCAACAGGACTTTCTCAGCAGTCGGTGGCTCTTTTCTCAGAGTCGGCCAAAAAAAAAAACAAAAACAAACAAAAAACAAAGCAAAACAAACAAACAAACAAACACACACAAAAACGAGTTCCAAATGCGAAAATTTTACTTAACACGTTACAAATATGAAGACCCGAAAAAATATGGAGTGCCAGATGTTTAGAAAATATTCTCTATGAAAATGAATATAAAAGCTTGAAGAATGGGGTGCGGAATGTAAAAAAGAAATAATTTTGTGCACTAAAAGGGACATAAAAATTTGAAAGACATGGGGAGGGGGGGGGGGGGGGGGGGGCTAGCTTGCAGTTTCTATCAGACCGTCACCATATGTTAGGACATTCAGATCGGATGCCAAAATATCAAAAATAGCTACCTTTCAGTTATCTATAAGACTGTCAGCTTATGTTACAACACCAAAAATACTCTGTAAGACTGTCAATTATGAAACGAGACTCAAAACTGGAAAAACTAAACTAGTAATTTCTGACACCAGAAAATGCATTTAGTGTGATGATCAACCACAATTTTGGTAATGGTTTGGTGGAAAAGACTTTTGTAATTTCCTAAACTGGTATGATATAAATACATATCTGAGCGTCTCAAATTAACACCGTTTCTATGATTTGTGCGGTCTTCACATTTGAAATAAACATAATGAATTATTGCACTGGGATCGTCAATAAAGTGGATAATATATTACCATACTATTCCATTCACTGAAACAATTTTTGGGCTGAGAAGTGTCACAAAGAGGGGTTCGTAGCCAAATGGTTTGAGCATATGCCGGCAGCGTCTTGATTGTCGTGAGTTCAAACCGCTCGTGGGTTCGGAATTTTACGCTTTCCTACCGCTCTCTCTTTATTGAGCAGTCAGTGAGTATCTAATTCAGGTCAGGGAATTCCCCGAAGTTGGAGTAGGGCTGCCTTAATGGCGGGATGAAAACAAAATGGTAATACACACAAAACTCCACTCCCTTTGTTGGGTAGATGGGATTATACAGGGAGTGTCTGCAGGAGTATCAGCCTGCGTATGCGAGAGAGAGGAGAGAGAGAGAGAGAGAGAGAGAGAGAGAGAGAGGAGAGAGGAGAGAGAGAGAGAGGAGAGAGAGAGAGAGAGAGAGAGAGAGGCGTCAGGGAAGGGTACAGCGGCAGAAGGAGAGGGATGGGCTCCGCCTCCCAACATGCCGTCCTAACACACGACGAACCTGTGATAATTTCATCGCTTCTACGGCCGTTAGGTTTTGGGGAGGTTTAGAAGGCCAGTCAGAGACAGACGAAAAGAATTCACGGCACAAATATAGATAGGAATGCAGAGAGAGAGAGAATCCAGACTGACATTACTGCCAGAACAACAAGGATCAGTGACGTCACTGGTGCGTAGATGCTTTCAATCAGACGACATTAGGGCCATTTGCAGACGACAGGTGTCCAAATCAAGAATCCATGACCAAATCATTGCGCTGGAATCAGCGGCAAAAGAACCACTTTGAAACAAAAATCTGTAAATATCCACGTTCAGACAGATCCATAGATAGACAGACAAAGCAACAGCTAGGAAGACAGACTGAACAGAGACGCAGACAGAAAGTTACAGACAAAGTAGGCACAAAAGAATTTTTTTTTTAAATCACGGATCCTGATAAAAATCGGAATGTTATTAATGCTTTCTTGTCGGCAAGGAATAATTGCAAATGTAGAAATAGTCAATCCTAGAGAAGAGAGAGAGAGAGAGAGAGAGAGAGAGAGAGGAGAGAGAGAGAGAGAGAGAGAGAGAGAGAGAGAGAGAGAGAGCGAGACAGACAGACAGACAGACGGACGGACGGACGGACGAACAGACAGAGACAGAGAGAGAGAGAGAGACAGAGAGAGGCATAGAGGGAAGGAGGAGGAGGAGGAGGAGGAGGAGGAGGAAGAAGAAGAAGAAGAAGAAGAAGAAGAAGAAGAAGAAGAAGAAGAAGAAGAAGAAGAAGAAGAAGATTCAATTTGAATTAATTTTGTTTCAAGTTCAACGGACTACAAAAGGTCATATTAGGGCTGTCGACTCGTTAAAATTAAGTCCCAGGAAAAATAAAGGAAGAGGAAAAAGAGGTGGAGGAAAAAGAAGAAAGGGGTGGAACAAGAAGAAGAATAAGCGGGAGGGGATGGAGGAATAAGAGGAAAGAAAAGAAACGGAGGAAGAGGAGGAGAGAAAGTATCAAAGAGAGAACAAAGAAACACAACCTGACCTTGATGATGAAATATATACATATACTTACATACATGCAGATATATCGATATCTGTTTCTATCTATCTATCTATCCATCTACCTATCTATCCATCTATCTATCTATCTATCTATCTATCTATCTATCTACACACACACACACACACACACACACACACACACACATATATATATATATATATATATATATATATATATATATATATATATATATATATATATATATATATGTTAAAAGGTAAGGTTTAAAACTATCTACAGCGCTGTTTCATGCAATGCAATCATCAGGATGTGGTGGGTCTGTGCTGCCGGTGTTTTATAACTGCTTGTGTTGTCTGTCATCACGTGCTGTCTGTGTTTTTCGTGTGTTTCTGGTTCTTGTTCACTGATAGGAATTTCCACTTGTGCCTGCAGTTGTTAACCATTTCTATCCTAGTATTTAAAGTTGCCAGTTTTGGTTTGCATAGTATTATGTACTTTTCTGTTGAGCATAGGTTACATCTTTTTGAAATGTTGTTGTATGGTGCTGCTCTTTCTATGATTTTCCAGGATATATATTGTAGTCTATCTTTTTCTCTTTGAGCTTCCAGATGTATTTACTTAATTCTGTTTGGTTTTTGTATCTTTCTTTGTTAAATGACTGTTTGTGGTTTGCATATCTAGTTTTAAATTGGTTTTCAGTGATACCTATATATGTTTCTTCTGCGTTCTCTGATGTTACAGTGGCTTGGTACACAATGCTGTTGTAGAGGCATTTGTTGCTCAGAGGGCACTGTTCTTTCTTGATACAGTTGCAGGATTTCCTTTCATCACCCTCGTTTTTCTCCGTACTGCTTTTCATTTTGTTGGTTGAATCAATGATGTTTTTAAGGTTGGGCATACATGAGTATGATAATTTGATGCTGTTTTTGTTGAATATCTTGGATAATTTGTGCTCTTTTGGGAATGATGATGTTAGGATTCTAAAGAATTCTTTCCCTATATTTGTTTTCACTCTTCCGTCATATGGGGGGTTGTACCATATGATCTTTCTTTTCCTGTTCTTCTTGTGTCTGCTCATGTCATTATCTGGGTCATATTGTATATATATATATATATATATAGAAAAGTCAGAGGTACAACCTGACCTAGGTGATGAACAAATATATACATATGGAAAAGTCAAAGGTACAACCTGACCTAGGAGATGAACAAATATATACACATGGAAAAGTCAAAGGTACAACCTGACCTAGGAGATGAACAAATATATACATATGGAAAAGTCAAAGGTACAACCTGACCTAGGAGATGAACAAATATATACATATGGAAAAGTCAAAGGTACAACCTGACCTAGGAGATGAACAAATATATACATATGGAAAAGTCAAAGGTACAACCTGACCTAGGAGATGAACAAATGTATACATATGGAAAGGTCAGAGGTACAACCTGACCTAGGAGATCAACAAATATATACATATACATAATTATGGAAAAGTCAGAGGCACAGCCTGACCTAGGTGATGAACAAATATATATTACACATACATATACAATGGAAAAGTCAGAGGCACAGCCTGACCTAAGTGATGAACAAATATATACATATACATAATTATGGAAAAGTCAGAAGCACAACCTGACCTAAGTGATGAACGCTCCTGCTGCGGTAGCAGTTGGACAGGGAAGAGGTCAGAGGAGGATGTAGAAGCGGTGGAGGCTACTCGGTCAGAGCATCGCTGACCTCCCCCTTTTATGTGGAACAGGCTGACCCACGTCACGCATCACCAAAGATCGTGGTACCCCACCCTCCCTCCCTCCCTCCTCTTGTCGGTCGTGTCTTGAAGCAAGCGCAGATCCTTCTAGTCTCGCTTTTCCCCAAAACCAAACCCACAGCACGATGCTGTCAAGTCAGTGAACGATGTCGGTCGTTCTTCTCCGGTTGGCAGTGACGTAGGGTCAGCAAGATCCCCGCCCCGCCTTCTTCCTGATCGCCCCCCCCCCCCCCCCCCCCCTTCCTTTTTACTCATACATCTCTCTCCTCCACTCCCTCACTCCCCGTCCCCCCTCCGAACATATACGGACTCACACCCAAAAAAAAGTGCTAAAGACGGAATCGTCCTTCTTAGTGACCTGAAGGAGTGCAAAGAAAGGATGGAGGGGAGGGAGAGGGAGGGACGAAGGGGTGGGTGTGGTGGGGTGGGGGCGATGCTCTCTGCGTGACCCCGTTGCCGCACTTATACTGAAGGGAGACAACTCCCAAGTCATGACGTGATGGTCGTGCGTGACTGTTCCCGCCCATCGCATATGTCTGATAGTGATCCCTCGATGTCTTGGGATGTCAAGATGAGAGACGAGCAGGGAGGCAGAGAGGAGTGGGAGGGGGAGGGGAGAGAGAGAGAGAGAGAGAGAGAGAGAGAGAGAGAGAGAGAGGAGATGGGGGGGTGGGGTGGGAGGGGTGGGGGGAGCAATAATGAGGTTTTTATCTTGGTCATGAAAAGATGTTCTGTATGTCATTGCGATCTTCTTCCTTCTTTCTTTCTCTCTCTTCCTTCTCTCTCTCTCTCTCTCTTCTCCCTCTTCTCTTTTCTACAAAACACAACACACAACAAACCCCCACACCACACCAACACACAACACCCCGCACGCAACGCGCGCACAACACACACACACACACACACCAAACCCACCAGACACATCACTCATTCACACACCATTACCTAACTACACAATATATTAAATAATTCGCACGCTCATACACCCCACGCACCCACCGCCGCCGAGATGACTGCATGCATCACTAAACCCCAAAATACATACGCCCACAAGCACCCCACGCAATGCACCCCACCGACCCACTACACTCACTGCCTCCCCTAAACAAAAAACTACATAACTGCACCCACCACACCCCATACAAACAACTAAATAACTAAACCCCCCCCCGCATACACTGATCACTACATTTAATCTACAGCACACTAAACAGCACGTATACTACCAAACCCCCCCCCCCCCCCCCACTCCATACACTCAGACGTTACATTACAGCACGCACATCCCCTTTCCAGCTACATACAAACCCTACTACCTACGCACGCTACATACAGCACGTAATCAGCACGTAACTAAACATGTACCCTTTTCCCCAGCTTTCCCCCATACACAGTACATACATACACTACAGCACGTACACTACGCAGCTACACTACATACATTAGACTACAGCCGCACTCAGCCCCTAAGCAGGTAATACAGCCCCTAACTTTAATTTTAATAAACACGTACATACGCACGTACATACATACAGCACGCCAAATTTCAGCCCCGCTAATTGGCTTTCATAAACACGCTAACTAGACGTAATAATACACTAAATACACTAATACCTCAGCCGCTCATACGCCTACATACGCCGAACATATGCTACACTAATACATAATACAGCCGCTACTACACAGTCACTCAAACACCAGGTCATACCTCACTACAGCAGCCACTAACCCCAGACGCCTCACTACACTACAGCAAAGTTCCCCTCCCCGCGTCACTAATACATACAGCCGTAATCACTACACCCCAGAAGTAACTAATACAGAAGCTACAAAATACATAAGCAAGCGCCTAACTACGAAGGTAACTACATACAGAAGTACTACAGCAAGCTGCACTACACCGCAAGCTGACTAATCAGCAAATACATACATACGCAAGCTAATACATACAGCAAACTACATAATAAGCAAGTTCAAACCCAATAATGACTACACTCACCCCAGAAGCTACCAAATCAGACGCTACACTAACTCCGAAGTGCCTCATACGCGAAACTAATAAACGTTCCTAATGCACTAGCAGGCTACATCCCACAGCAATCATACACTACGCAAGCGCACTACATAACACAGCAAGCTCATACCTACAGCACGTACATACATAATACCGTACATAATCCCGCCGTCATAACCCCCAGCAAGCTGCATACATAGGCTGTACATAACTACGCACGTACATACATACAGCAAGTAACTACAAACTCGCAAGCTCATACACTACGCAAAATACACTACACTACAAGCTGCATACCTTCAGAAGTACATACACTACAGCAAGTACATAACTACACTACAGAAACTGCCTACACTACACAAGGACATACAGCAAAATGCACAACATATAGAAGTACACTCAGCAAGTGCTCATCGAAAATAACTAACTCGCAAGCTACCAACAGAAGCACAACCCCTACAGACGTACATACACTACAGGGGAAGTCATACATAACCCACAGAAGTCCTAACTCCGAAGCTATATACACTAAATTCACAAGCACTCACTACACTAACCAAGCTACATACACTCGTAAAAAACAGAACTACATACATACGCTACCTAAAACACACAGCTACACTACATACCGAGCCCCCCCCTAAACTACTAAACCGTCACTACACACGCAAGTACACTACACTTAGAAGTGACTACACACGCAAGCTACACTACACTGCATACATACGAAATAAACACTCACTACACTAATACAGCAAGTACACTAACTACAGAAGTGCACGAACTCAGCGTGCACGACATCATCATAACTCAGCAAATACAGAAGTACACTCAACACCAAGCTAATACACAACGCACTTCCAAAACATTTTCCCCCCCAAATTTCACTACATACATACACTACAAAGAAGTACTCCTACGCAAGCTAATAACACATAATACGAACGAATACATAATAACTACATACATTCAGCAAGACACTACCTCGCAAGCGCATACATACACAACCTAATACACTCGCAAGTCATCATCAGGCTGCACTACATCCCCTACATCGGCAAGTCATAATAAATACGAAAGCGCATACATCAGCAAGTGCATACAAACACTTGTCCTCGAAAAATACCTAAAAACGCAAGCTGCATACACTCACTATTTCACTCAGCAAGCTCAACATAATAAGAAAAATGCATACATACACCGTAATAAACAAGACACCATACGCAAGCTATACACACCAAGCAAATGCATACATCGCAAGTACATACACTACACTACCTTACTAACTACGAAGTAAATACATACACTACCTACATACATACTCAGAAGCTACATACATAAGCACGCTACACTACAACATCGCAAAGTACATCATACATACACTACAGCAAAGTCACTTCATTAACCATACGCGCTAACTACACTAAACTACCATAACTTTAACTAACTACATAATTACACAAATACACACATAAACCCACACCCAAAACGCCCCTAAAACAACTACCAACTAAATACCACTAAACCTACATTTTAAATACACTTAACTCCCTAAAAACTCATCACAACACAAGCTCACAATCAACCTTCACTAACTACAGCAAGCTACATAACAAATAAGAAGCTACACTCAAAGAAATAACTAACTACGACGCACATACATACAGCAAACTAAAACATACACTCGAAATCATACCTACACTAACTACAACAAGTAAATAATCGCAAGCTAATCCCCCAGCAAATACATCAGAAGCAAACCACAGAAGTACACTTACTACAAGTAATCAGAATACACAAGCTGCACTAATACAGCAGTAAAATACATTTCAGCAAACTTCACTCACTGCATAAGAGGTAATTTCACCACAGAAAACTGCACACCCACATCAGAAATGCCTAACTCCTAAGCACGTAGATACAAAAGCACGTACATACTACTAAGACGTAATACATACGCAAGTGCATACATAGAGCTGTCATACACTAAGCCCTCACTACTACAGCAAATACATAATAATACGCAAACTGCATAACCAGCAAGTAATAATACAGCAGTGATACATACAGCAAGCTACCTAACTACAGAAGCTAATCACTACATACGCAAGTGCCTAACTACGCGGTAACTCAGCAAACGAAACTACAGCAAGCTACATACAGCAAGGCACACCCTACAGCAAGCACATACCCAAAAGCAGCTCCAAAAGCAAGCTCTAATAAACCGCTAACTACATACGCAAGCGATACACTACAGAAGCCCAACCCTAAGCAAGATCTACATACAAACACCATAACAGCAAGCTACACTACATACAGCACGACATACATACCAATACAAACCAAGTCCTACACTCGTCACTAAAAAAACCCGCTAAATAAATACGTCACATAACCCACTACATACATAATACGCTACATACATACAGCAAGTACCCCCTCACTTAGCAAGCTGATACACCACGAAAACTCCCAAAACTGCACTTATACAGAAGCTCCTACATAACTACACACACTATAACTACACTCGCAAGCACATACACTACGGTGAGAACACAGCAATTTCACGACATACACTACATCATACCCACAGCAAGCTCAGCAAGCTCCTAAAATACAGAAGTAATACCACAGCAAGCTATAAATAAAAAACATCAGAGTGCACTCATACCTACCCACACTACAGCAGTACATACACTACAACAAGCTGCACTAAAACCCCTAATACAAGTGTAACCCACACACCTACACTAATGCCTAATACACAAACCCCCCTCTCCCCCCTAATAATAAACACTAAGCAAGGCACACACTACACTCCTACCCTCAACAGCAGTAAAATACCTACAGAAGCTGCATACCTCCCTACGTAACTCAGCAAGCAACTACACTACACTACAGAAAGCGATAATCAGAAGTGCATACATACACTGTACCTAAGCAAACTACATCCCCACATACAGGAAGCGGCAACACTTCACTAGCACATACGAAGTAACCCAAATACATACAGCAAGTGCATACTACACTCCCTAATACGGCCCCAAGAACTTTCTAACCACAAACTGCCTAAATACAGCAAGTCATAAAACTTAAAACAAGACCTACATACCCCAACATACAGCAAGCTACTACAAATAACTACTACGCAAGAACCTACACTAAACACCTACATAATAAACTAAGAAGTACATACATATACATTCACTAAACCTACCTACATACGCCCCCAAACTAACCACACAATAAAAACACACAAATACAACTACAACCCTAAGACCCCCCCTTAAACACCCCAAAGTACTACAACGACGCTCACTACATTTCCAATCACTACACAAAAAGAAGCCCTACATAACAAGCCAAAACTAAAACATACAGAAGCTACAATAATACAGCAAGTACACTACACCACGCAAGTACATACACAAACAATACACTAAAATAATAATCAGCAAGCTACATTCCTACCAAAAACCCTACACTCAACCCCGCAAGCTTCTACACTAATTACCAAGCAAGTACATAACTAAAGCCCCAACTACTACAACACCTTTGCAGTCACTACCCACAGCAAGCTTTCACTCCTAAACCGCATTACACTACACTAAAAGAGTACATACCCTAAAACTACACTAACTCAGCAAGTACATAACAAGCAAGCTACCTACACTAAGCAAGTACCAAACTAATAAGCACGCTAACTCACTACAGAGGTAATCCCTACCACAACAAATAAAACTACAGCAAGCTAACTACATCAACGCAGTAAAAATTTTACAGCACGTACATACTACACAGTACACTACATACACTACGCAAGCTACACTCCACTCAGCTCTACCCCCTAAAACTACACTCGCAAGCTACACTAAAAACAGCACCTCACTCACTACAGCAAGCTAATAAAAACACCCCCAAAACCCACAAACCCTACCTGCAAATAAGCTAACACCACTACAGCGTACATACACTACAAATTACAAAAACGAAGTACACTACATCACACTACACTAATCACTACAGCAAGCTTACACATACAGCAAGTACCAACACAACATACAGAAGACAAGATACACTACATACGCAAGCTACATACATACGAAGCTGCATAACTACAGCAACCCACCTTTAAATACACTCAGCAAGCACCTACCCCTTTCAGCAAGTCCTTTTATACAGCAGTCACTAACTCACTCAACGAAGCTACACTAAAAAGAACTAACTAACTTTCAGAAGCTCATACACTACAGCAGCTCATACATGCAAATACACTAAAAAGCAAATACACACTACACACACAAGAATACTACCTCATACACTAACCCCCCCCTACAACAAGCACATACAACCCCCACATCACTACATACACCCCCGAAATTTTCACACACTAACACAATTTCCGCACTTTACAAACTCGCCCCAAAGGGGTACCAATGAAATCCCCCCCCCCCCCCCCCACCCAAACCCCCCCCCTCCAAGTAACTCCCCTTACCCCCCCCCCCCCCCCCCCCCCCCCCCCCCCCCCCCCCCCCCCCCCCCCCCCCCCCACCACATCCCACTCCTGCCTACTACGCTCCTTCAAAATTACACGACAAATGGGAGGGAAGACAAAAAAAAAAAAAAAAAAAAAACCGCGAAAAACAACAACAAATCGTCGTGTTGGTGAAACCCAACCTCCGTGAGTTGATCTCCCACGTCGACTTGTTGACTTTTAACAAGCCGGTAGATGCCAGGAGGCAGATTAATGGGAACGGAAAGTCATTAATCCTCAACCATTACCCTCATCCATGACCATTAATGTCTCGTCCCCTTTCTACTGTGTACTAAGTCCACTGTCGGGGAGGGGGAGGGGGAGGGGGGGGGGGGGGTTGGTTCATGCTTGTGTGTGTCTCACCTGATTCTCTCAACGTCCGCTGGAAAATCTTTATAGTCATCTTAAGTAGATTGTATAGGCTACAGTCAATCAGTAGAATGTTCACATCTTCTTCGGCTGTGGAATGTTGTAGGCATACATAGGTTCAGTGGAAATTATGACAACCACCTGCCTAGTCCTATGATATTTAAAGGATCGTGTGAAGTACTGGGCAGAAAAAAAGGGTCTAAAGGTCGATCAGTTAATCTGGACTGATCAGGGAAGCTCTGTCTGTGATTTCGGATTCCTGTGACACGAGACATGAAAATGGAGAACTGTTTGTGGAATTCTGTGCTTTCAACGACATGTCATCGGAGGCACTGTTTTCCCACACAAAAACATTCACAAGATGACTTGGAATTCACCTGATGGGAAGACCCAGAACCAAATCGACCACATTACCATCGACAGAAAATGGCGCAGAAGTTTACATGACGTGAGAGTGAAACGAGGAGCAGACGCAGCATCAGACCACAACTTGTGATAGCTGTGCTAAAGACCAAATTGAAAGCCTACAAAGACCAAGCAGGCCGACTATCACATAAGTACAATGTACACAGTCTGAAGGAGAGAGCAACAACAGAGGGGTTCAAACTGGAACTGAGAAACATATTCAGCGTACTTAACCAACTTGCTGAAGAAACAATCGAAGACCACTGGTGTGACCTGAGGGAGGTCTGGCAGACGACATGTACACAAGTGCTTGGAAAGAAGCGAAGAAAACACAAAGAATGGCTGACAGCTGGAACATGGACCCTCATCACAGAGCGGAAGCACCTAAAAGACCAGATCAACCAGACCCAAGACCAAGACCACAAGCCAGAGTTACAGGCACACTACTGGGACGTCAACCGCCAAGTTAAGAAAAGTGCTAGACAAGACAAGAAACAATTCATCCATGAGCTCACAGAAGAGGCAGAAACAGCGGCAGGACAGAGAAACATGAAAAGGCTGTATGAGATTACCCGAACACTTTCTGGAAAGACCAGCAACCCCAGTCGCCCGGTCAAAGACAAGGAGGGAAACACCATCGCAGGAGAAGCTGAGCAGAGAGCAAGGTGGGCAGAGCACTTTAAAGAGACACTG
>CM031597.1:80972130-80979630 GCA_018398815.1 Conus ventricosus
GACTGACTTCCTCTGAGTTGCAGCTTGCTAGACTACACGGCTTAAATAGTCAGCTCCGACATTCTGCCCGACCTGGAATGTACTGCACTCGATACCTGTAGGGCTGCAATGCCATTGCCCCAACGCAGCACTCTGCTGTTTTTCAGCTGCGGCCTCCTGCAGGAATTTGAGTGGTTGATGATCAGTCTCTATCACGAACTCTTTCCCATACAAGTATTTGTGGAATTTCTGCACAGCCCACACGACAGCTAAACACTCCTTCTCTACAGTTGCGTACCCTTCTTCACACTTTGTCAACTTCCTGCTAGCATACCTCACAGGAAACTCGACCCCTTCATGCTCCTGCAACAATACTGCACCTATCCCACCACCTGATGCATCTGTACGCAACAGAAATGGTTTAGACATATCAGGTAGCTTCAAGATGGGACGGAGCCTAGTCGTTCTAGCACTGTCTGCAGTGCTTGCTCTGCAGCGTCTGACCACTCGACCACTACCGGTTTCCCTGCCTTGACCAAATCACTGAGAGGACTCGTGATTGCTGCGAAATTTGGCACAAACTCCCTGTAAAACCAATGAAGCCTAGCAGACTCCTGACTTCTGTTTTGGTCTTTGGTCTCTCTGAATTCATCATCTTCTCCACCTTTCCCTTTTCTGGCTGCTTTGTGTCGCCTCCGACAACAAAACCTAGGAACTCCTACTGTCTAGGCCTTCATACAGTGAAAACATCCCTGTATGACTCTTCTGGAAACTTAGGCAACAAAATCTCCCCTTCTTCTGCTGGGTCTCTTTCACCTCATCAATGATTGCTGCTGCGCCTATTGCTGAGTCTCACGCTGAATATATTTGTGGAGAAAATTCGCATGGAAAAGTTTTGGTTTCCATTCACATCAATTCGGTAATCCCGGTCTACCTTTTCAGTGATGGTGAACGGTCCTTTCCAATGCATCAGCAGCTGTTGTGATCCGTGGGAAGCAGTAACAGGACTTGATCTCCCACCTTGAGGGGTTGCTTCCTCACCTTCCTGTCATATTGCTTCTTCTGAACGACCCAAAACCTCCTGCAAACTTTCCCTTGCAACCTTACATGTCTCATACCTGTGCCCACCTTTGGAACAGGGCGAGATTGGGCCAATCAGATCAACAGCCACTCTCCTGAATGGTGTGTCAATTAAAGGGGGGATTTTTTAAGAGGCGCCTTCCTCTTCACCCCTCTTGTGGCTGACCTTTGACACACATCACATGACATGCAGAACCGCTTTAATGTCTGCCATTGCCCCTGGCCAATGAAAATCATCAAAGATTCGGTCCGCTGTTTTGCTGGTGCCGATATGACCCGCCATGAGCGACTCGTGACCCACTGACATGACAGTGTCGCGATAACATGCTGGTACCTCTAACTGAGTTGTCACCTTACCTGTCTTCCCCTTGGTGAACACTCGGTACAGCAACCCGCCTTCACCAGAAATTCTGTCTCACCTCCTCTAACCACCTGTATTCTCTCCACCTCTTGCCAACTCCCAAGACTTCACGAGCGAAGGGTCTTGTTCCTGTGCTGCCCTAAACTCATCAGGCAACACATCTATGCCTGACTTTCTTGCTGGGAAAAACTAACAGTTTATCAACCTTTTTCCTCCTTCTTGCTCCGTGTTTTGAACTGCTGCCCCTGTAGCAGTCAACAACTCAGGATCCCCTGGATCCCTTGCACCTGGAATATTTCCAATGATCAAATCATGAAGGGGTTTCTCCATCACCAGCGCAGACAACTCGCCCTGAGAAGTAAGGGGTACGTACTTCTATCTTAGCAACTGAAACTCCCTCACAGTGCCATCGATTAGAGTACAGGTCTGGATTTGCCCTGTTAAATCCCCTTTCTCGACCAGCGTTGTTCGTACTACACCACATGAACAACCAGTGTCTCGTAACACTTTCACCCTCTGCTGGCCAATCCACCCTTCTTCCACTGGTAACGAACCACTCAGCCTAGTGCCCTCCATCCCCGACACTGACTGCTGTCCAGTGCTAGCCATAGGCCGCACTCCACCCTCTTCAGATTGGATCCCTTTTGGTTCCACTGCAGGGCGTTTCCCCTGGCGACCCTTATCCACCTCTTGCAAGGCTGCTGCCTTCCCGGAACCTCATGCGACAATCCCTCGCCACCCTGTCCCTTCTTGTGACAAATGAAAACATCTATTGTCCCTTTGTCCTCCTTTCTGCCCCACCACTGGGTTTGCAGACTGTGCAGAAAACTCCCCCAGTCTCCTTGCACTCTTCTCACCTGTGCCTGGCACCTGTTTCTCCTGCACCTTAGTGCCCAAACGTGCCTCCCTGTACACCTCTGCTAAACTTCAGCAACTCCCCTGCTGTCTCTGGCTGTCTCTCTTTCAAATGTATAGTTAACTCAGGGCCACAACCTGACAAAATCTGTTCTTTCATAACTAGCTCTTTCAATTCAGCGAACTCCTTTTCGTACCACTCAACTCTAACCACTTCTCAAAATAGTGATCTAAACGTGCACCAAACTGAGTGTACGTTTCCCCCTGCTTGCAATCTAGCTGATCGAAACTTCTTTCTGAACCCTCCTCTGGAGGTCAAATCCCTTCATCAACGATTCCTTCACAGCACCAAAATCAGATTGTTGGTCTGCTGGTAACGCAGTGAAAATCTGCAATGCCTTACCCGTCATAGCGCTGACAAAATGACTGCCCACTCTTCTGAAGGCCAACCCTGACTGGTAGCAAACGTTTCGAAACGACTGATGTATGCATCAAAACGAATCTGTTCCTTCAGAGAATTTTGGCAACTTTGGTCGGGGGCATAACTGTGCACAGGGTTACTGGAAACTGAGCTACCATCCTCGGTGGTCTCCCTTTGTATTCTCACTTTCTCTAACTCTAATTGAACCTTTAATCTTTCCGTTTCCTGCGTTTCCCAAGCCTGATTATCATTAGCCTGAATCCTTAATCTTTCTGTTTCCTGCTTCATTCTTTCTGTTTCCTGCGCTTCCCTTATTCTTTCTGTTTCCTGCTTCATTCTTTCTGTTTCCTGCGCTTCCCTTATTCTTTGTTTCCTGCGCTTCAACTGCGATACGGCGTCTTTCCGCTCGCTCATCTCTTTCCATCTTTTGTTGGTTTTCAACGAATGCTCGCAACTCATCTCCTGAGTAGCCTAAATCACGAGCGACGCTCACAAGTTGTTTCAATAGGGGTGTTCTTTTCTTTCCGCCATTATCTCTCTTTTTTTTTTTTTTTGAACAAGATTTTATTACTACGACAGCCAAACTGGTGGTTACCGACACGAGTGACGTAATAGCACAATCCTATGAATGATAATATTAGCTTGGGACAACGTACTTAGTTTTTATAAGACGCCTAGCGCCTGACCCAACTATGGGGAGCGAATTTTAGGCAATCTGTGCGAAATAAGTACTCTGGGGCTGAAATGCCAAGCCTAGTGTTAACTATCTTGGAAGCAATGCCAAGCCTAGTATTTAACTATCTTGGAAACATACAGTAAGACCCCTATCTTGTCTTAGGATTACAATACTTGAATCCCACCCAGCTTCCTCTCTGAGAAGTTGAACAATTATAATAAATGGGCCAGAATAAACCTGGCAGGCTCGCCAATAAATTGTCAACCTCGGGTATGTCAGTGGAGGAAGGACTAGCGCACAGCCCAAACAACACTCCACAGCTTGCTTACAATCTCATTCATATATCATGCATTCGTCACATCAAACCACTAGTAAAGTCTATAACTTTACTACACATGATCATAGAAAGAAACATCAATGCATATGGAAATCAAAAAAATAAAACATCCTCTCTTTCCTTGAACTTCACAAAACCAATTTTATCTAAATCATCATTAACTAACCCGGGTATAAATAGATTTCTACTTTACCTGGCCAGGTGATCTTAAACTACACACGAATCACTGTCTTTTCTTTTCTTCTCTTTTTTTTTCTTGTTCTTTTCACTGTCACTTTCACAAGCACAACACAACTGCTGGCACTGGTCAGGTTGGACTGCCGGCACTGGTCAGGTTAGACTGCTGGCACTGGTCAGGTTAGACCGCTGGCGTTGGTCAGGTCGGACTGCTGGTGAAGTGGCGCTGCCAGGTATGAGGTCGAACCCCGGTTCAGGTGGAACAGTGACTATTAGACATCGATCTGTTCTCCTTTCTTTCTCCTGCATTAACGCATTGCACTCTCTCTCTCTCTCTTCTAGTCTGCTCTATCAAATGGACATGGTTGCTTTTCTTTTCTTTTCCTTTTCTTTTTTTTTCTTCTTAAATTTTAGCAACTCTCACTCTCCACATCTCTCCTTAGTCCTTCCTCTGCAGACTATATCTCGTGCAAATGCCTCAACTTGGTTCTCTCCTCTTCTCCCCTCATCTCTCTGCTTTCCTCTCGAGCAGAGCCTACTC
Organism: Conus ventricosus; assembly: GCA_018398815.1. Taxonomy (NCBI): domain Eukaryota; kingdom Metazoa; phylum Mollusca; class Gastropoda; order Neogastropoda; family Conidae; genus Conus; species Conus ventricosus. Next base: position 80,976,558 of record CM031597.1, read on the forward strand.
TCAGAACCTCTTCCTCTCTCTGTCTGTCTGTTCGTTCCCCCTCATTCACTCACGCATTCCTATCTTATCCTAAAACCCATCTGTCAAAGGGCGAGTACCATTGGTCAGTATTTTTACCGCCTCGTACCCGAAGTTACCTCCCTCTAATTCCATTGGATATTCAAATCATGACAGTCACGCCTACACGCCTTACTCTCTGTAGTGGTCATTGGGTCATTTAATTAATTAGCTAGATCTCACCCCCACTACACCAATATACCTTCCCCTCTCCCTTTCCGGCGACGTTGACTTAATTGGGGACACTGGTCCTACAAATTGGCTAGATCAGTCTGGCCCAGGCGTTGAGATCCGTCTGGGCAGACAATCGAGGCGTCGGTCAAGCTACTTAGTCTGTCTGGGTGGACCGGACCGTCTCCGTGGAGGATTAGGATTAGCCTCCTCGCTGTGCCCAAATTGGCTGAGGCGATGCTTGAAGGCGTCGGCCCGACATATGAGGCCGCTACCTGGCGCCCAGGATATTTGAGTTTGAGCTTATGCCCAGTTGAGCTAGCTGGGGACTGACCACGAATTCGGTTGTTTAATTTTTGTCCGTGAAAACACACACACACACACACACACACACACACACACACACACACACACACACACACCACACACACCTGCATTTGTCGTAATTATCTTTAGATTTCGCTGCCTACAGATAGGACGGTGGTCCAGAGTATAACGCAATCTTTAAAGAAAAACCGCTTCTGCCACATTTTTTAGCTGTGAAAAATCCCTAGTTGGGCCTATCTCTAGTGAGGTGATGCAGCAAGACTTTCAAATTGCATGACAAGTTTAAGGTGCCAGACGAAAGCTGGTTTGATTTACTGTTATGCCCCAACAAACCTGGTCTACAGATGCGGATCCCTTGGATAACGATGAAGTTAACACTTTTAGACAAAAGATACGCTAATAACAATGTCAAATATTTGATTCCAACAGCTGGTTATAACCACGACGCAATGTGACAGATTCGTCACGATCTATCACAAACGCGGTCTAAGCTCCTCATTTACGTATCGATTCCACCGTGCCGTCATCTCCGTCTCGCATGCAAGCCCGTCGCACGATACACTAGCAATCTCCAAAGAACTCTCGCCGCGAGAGGTCGCAAAGAAACGTCCCTAGACGCCAGGCTCGTGAGAGTTCTTGCCCTTTGTGTCTACGAAGCGTGTCTCTGCTCCGCGGTTGGAATGTCATTTGGGACAGGGGTTTTCCCCTACAAACTGTAACTTGTGACCTGTCTGCTGCTTCTTCAAATGAGACCATACACTGAGGAACTGCGTACACACGTCAAAGAACCCGCCTCGACAAGAGACACTCCATGAAAAAGAGTTTTACAAGGAATTCACTGCAGATGGAAAAAAACCCACCGAAAGAAAAAACAAATTGGTGGCGTTGTGCAGTGATGATGCTCTGTTCTCAGGCAAAGCGGCAAGAATATCATTCACAGAGACCTCACAATGAGACTTTTGACCTTATGTAGTACTGTTCGTTTCTATTATCATCAATATTCTATTAAGAGTGCGTGTACACTTTTTACTGTGTACATTGTATTGGAAATACTGAAGAGTTCCCGCAAGACAAAATGGTAATCGTTCGTTTTGGTGCGAAAACACACTGCACGTTCTTCTGGGAGGGTCTTGAGCGTGTTTAAAGACGTATTTGTTGGTTGGTTGGATGGTTTTTACAGTATTTCCGTTTCTAAAGATTAAGAATGAACAGTCAAACTTTTAGTTCTTGTATGACTCTTTCGCTCGAGTTTCCAAATATGATGACTACAGATGGAACTTATATATGGAAAATAAACAGTCACTTACTTAGCCCACAAGTGAATGTAACCAACATGAAAGAAACAAACTCGAAAGGGAAATTACTGTTCCGCCGAACGAAAGAGACAAGCACATTCCTTAGGCTAGTTCCATTGTCTTTTTCGTTCGGCGGAATAGTAGTTTTTATTTTCAGTTTTTATTTTCAGTTTTTATTTTCAGTTTTTTTTTCAGTTTCCGCCTGCAGTCATTTCACTTTGAAACTAACGACAGTAACACGCCTCGAGCTGGTGGACGTTTTCGCGAAAGACAAAAAAGAAAGAAAGAAAGAAAGAAAGAAAGAAACAAAGAAAAGAAAAGAAATGGAAGAGGAGACAGAATAATTTGCAGGTACGCAAGTTGTCAGTCAATGACATAACAGGGACCCCAAAAGGGGAGATCAAGTTGGGAGGAGTTGATGTTTAGGTGTGATTGTCCAGTTCTCCAAGAAAATGAAACAGACCGCAATATCACTGAACACAATGGAAAATGAAAATCAACAACACTCAAAGCGAAGGACGGGGTAATACAGGTGTTCTATATAGTACAAAACAGACAAGCAAATTTTCAACAGATCTGTTGACTTCAGTCGTTACAAACAGCGAACGAAAATGCACCACAAAGGTCTCCCCTGACAGCAATTGGAAAAAGAATGGTATTGCACGTAAAATCTGTTACAATTTGTGTTGTGTGTGTGTGTGTGTGTGTGTGTGTGTGTGTGTGTGTGTGTGTGTGTGTGTGTGTGTGTGTGTGTGTGTGTGTGTGTTCATTTGCACTGAATTCTTCACTGGCAGCAATGGGAACATTGAGTTGCGTTTTGTAAGCAGAACTATTAGTTTATGTTTCTCTAGAAACATAGAACCATTAGTTTATATTTCTCTAGAATCATAGAACCATTAGTTTATATCTATCTAGAATCATAGAACCATTAGTTTAGATCTCCCTAGAATCACAGAACCATCATTTTGTATCTCTCTAGAATCATAGAGCCATTAATTTATATCTCCTTAGAATCATAGAACCATTAGTTTATATCCCTCTAGAATCATAGAACTATTAGTATATATTTCCCTAGAATTATAGAACCTATAGTTTATATCTCTCTCTAGAATCATAGAACCATTAGTTTATATCTCCTTAGAATCCTAGACCGATTAGTTTATATCCCTTTAGAATCCTAGAACCATTAGTTTATATCTCCCTAGAATCACAGATCCATTAGT
>CM031597.1:80992130-80999630 GCA_018398815.1 Conus ventricosus
GTTGGAGAAAAGGTGAAAACCGTTTTCATCCGCCCACCGATGGATTTTATCCACGCAAAGCTGGAGCCTGCGCTGGACACTCGGGTACAGGCTTCCAGTTGCGTAGACAGCGAGATCATCCACAAACAATGAGCAGTCTGAACCCTGCTGAACCGATTTCACAATGTTGTTGATCTTGATGCTAAAGAGGGCAGGAGACAGTATGCTCCCCTGTGGAACACCCAACTCCTGCTCGTGGACATCAGAGAGAGTGGTGCCAACCCGGACCTGAAACTGTTGTTCTGCCAAAAAAGTTTGAATGAAAAGCGGAAGATGACCTCGAAAACCAGATCATGGAGATCATGAAGTATCCCCGACTTCCAGGTGGTATCGTAGGCCTTCTCCAAGTCAAAGAAAATTGCCACCGCATGCTGTCTGTTCAGAAAGCGTTCCGAAGTGTAGATTCCAGACGAATCAAATGGTCAACTGTAGTCCGATGTTTGCGGAAACCACACTGTTCTTTCGCCAAAAGGCCATCGGTTTCGAGTTTCCACATGAGTCTAGCATTGACCATTTTCTCCATCAATTTACAGACACAGCTGGTCAAAGCTATGGGACGGTAGTTTGATGGGTTAGAAAGATCTTTTCCGGGTTTGGGGAATTGGAATAATGAGGGCTTTTCGCCAAGAAGGTGGAAAGAAACCAGTAGTCCACACATGGTTGTATACCTGTAGCAGGATGTTCAGACCTATTTGCGGAAGATGTTTCAACAGTTGATAATGGATTTCATCTATACCGGGAGAGGAATCGCTGCAAGAAAGTAAGGCAGATTTCAGTTCGTTTAACGTGAAAGGAAGATTGTAGTCTTCCATGTTGTCTGACGAAATGTTGCAGGGTGATTTTTCTTTAAGGGCTTTGTTTTTGACAAAACTGGCTGATTTGTTAGAAGAGGAGGAATTCTTTTCAATAGTTGAAGCAAGCAGATTAGCAACTGCTTTCTTCTCTGTTATTAAAGAATCCGAAAACTTGAGATGGTTCACAGTGGGACAGGTGTTCTTCCCTTTGATTTCTTAATGATGTTCCACACTTTTTTCTTGGAAGTTTTCGATGTCAGCCTGGAGCAGAAGCTTCTCCAGGACTGACGTTTACTGATTTTAAAAGTGTGTCTCGATTTGGCACGGAGTTTCTGATGGGCTCGAGCGTTGGGACCCGAAGGTCGTTGGTATACCCGACGCTGAGCCCGTTTTTCGAACTTTGGAAATTTGTTGGCAGTCTGAATCGAACCAGGGTGTTTTTGGCATTTGGAGTTTGTCGGAAGACACTGGAATACAGGCTTTAGCACATTTGATCACAGTGTTAGTCAGAGATTCTGCTGGGTCCGGACTCTGAAAGAAAATCAGTGTCCTGGGAAACCTTAGAAATAGTGGCTGCAAATAGATCCCAGTTTGCTTTCTTATAATTTAGATGTTGAGAGACAGAGACGTGTTCAGTTATTACGGGTTGTAGAAGGACAGGGAAATGGTCACTTCCGTGCAGATCGTCATGGACAGACCACTCATAGTCCAGGACCAGCGAGGGGTCACAAATCGACAAATCTAAACACGAAAGTGAACCTGTGGAAGAGTGGAGGTAAGTTGCAGATCCGTCGTTCAGACAACACAAATCCAAATCCGAAAGGACATCCTCAATTAGCAGACCTCTGGATGACGTACTGACACTCCCCAAAGAGGATTCTGACCGTTAAAGTCACCCAACAGCAAAAAAGGTCGAGGAAGTTCTCCTATCAGACTGATAAGGTCCTGACGACAAACCGGGACAGAAGGTGGAAGATAAAGGGAACAGATTGTCACAGTCTTGTGGAGAGTGACTCTCGCAGCTACAGCCTGAAGGGAGGTAAACAGAGCGACAGGACTATACAGCAAAGTTTTGTGTATGAGAAGGGCAACACCGCCCGACAGTTCCCAACGTGGATGGTTTTTGCAGGTTTTGAAAGAATATTAAAGCCAGAAAGAGTGAAGGTCTTCTGGCTTTGAATTTGAGTTTCCTGAAGAGCCACGACGGAAGGTTTTATAGATTGACACAGAAGCTGCAGCTCCTCGAAGTTGGAATTTAGTCCACGGATATTCCAATGGAATACTGTACTATCCATGGTGCAGAGGGCGAAAAGGAGAGAGATCAGGTCATCTCCTCATCAACGTCTTTCAATGGAGTGAATTTATTACTTAGTTTCACTGGACTGTTTGCATCTTCAGACCTGCTGGCAGACTTGCCAACAGGTGAAGAAGGTCTGGATTTGGGAGACGGTGGAGGTTTCTTCCTCATCTCCACCATCTCCACACTGGATTGACTCCCTTGCCCGCACAGGCACTGGACAGAGGAGTTCGAGGTGGGAGTGCTGGTTTTTTAATCTGCCCAGCAGCAGATGTTGTAGACTGCTGGGCAGTCTGAGGGGTGGCGGATTTTTTGCCTCCACCAGGGGCATTCACTTTGGGTTGGGAGGTGGTGGACCTGCTTCCACCAGAGTTGACAATTCTTCCTTGCAATGTCTTAGAAAACATGAATTCATTAGTCTGGCAGCAGACTGACCCAGTGGGAACTGTGGGAACTGTCTTTACGGCCGAAGCATATGAAGAAGCTGTTGGCGTCTGACTGCCAACAACCTGTTTCCGGGCTTCAAAAAACGAGATCTTCTTTTCTGTTTTGATGCGTTGTATAGTGGATTCCTGAATCCAAAGAGGACAGTTTCTTGAGAGGGGGATGGTCGCCACCGCAGTTAGCACAATGTGCCGGGTTTTTACACGGCCCATCATGGGTTGCCTTGCAGCAAACACCGCACACCTCCTGCCCAGAACAGCGGTCTTTGACATGGCCAAACCTCTGGCATCTAAAGCACCTCAACGGGGACGGAACATACAACTGAACTTGAACGTTCAAGTAACCGACTTTGATGACCGGAGGCAGCACAGGGTTGCAGAATGTCAGAAAGAGGGTGTTGGTGGCCACTCTTTCTGCAAACCTTTTTTTACCGTCACCCTGTACACCCTGGGGCGCCAGTTCCGTCTTGATCTCTGCCTCTGAGATACACCTGTTAAATCTCGGCATCGAATCACTCCTTCGACGCATTCAACTGTTTATGGGGAGTCACCCTGATCTCCCTGTCCACGAGCTTTGTTTGCCCCCAGCAGCTGTTCGGATTGTTTTTTGATCTGCATTGAATCAGAAATGAGCCATTCCGCAACCTTTTGATGGACTGAGGGTCACTGCTAAACCTTGAAAGCCCTTCTGTATGGCGAAAGGACTCAGAGCTGAAATGGGTCTTTCCTGCTCCGTCCCTTCCATCACGAGCCAGGGAAACCCAGAAACCTGTCCTCTGTCTTACCTCTGTATCTGAATCACTATCTGAATAAAGATCCCTGAAATAGGGGATGCTGCCTTCCTCTTCTTTTTTGGGGGATGTTTTTTAGAAAAAGCCATATTTATTTTATTATGTTTCATCTCTCCCTTACCCACCCACCTTGGAGTCCAACTAAGGGGCCAGGGCCAAGAAACCAATGTCTTGACCCCTTCCAGGCTTCAGGAGAGACATACGACAAACAGAAACCACCAACCCTATCCCTCCTGATCATGCTCAACTCCCGGAACAGAGAGCTGAGCACTGCAGGGGTTCACTTGGCCAGCAGGGGAACTGCCTGTCTTGATCCAGCTCCAAGAAGGGGGAGCCGATTAGTACACCCGGGCCAAAGTGTACTCCCTGTCTAGGAGAGGTCCTAGCCAAAGTGATGTGTTGAGAGCACCGGCCTCCTCAAGCACTGGCCCTCTCAATCACGAAGATCTCATCCCCCTCCGACACAGGTCGCACCGCACGGCAAACGCGGCGGATCTTAAGGAGACCACAGAGAAAAAGGAGTGTGGAAAAGAAAACTTGAAGGGGAGACGAAGATAGAAAAGGGCCAAATAAGAAAGGCAGAAAACAAGAAAAGGAGAAAGGCGGGGTTTCTCTTAGTCAGGATCCTCACCCTTAGCCTATCTGACATGGGAAGCCCTACCAGGGGCATCAACTCCTTACCACGTTACGCTTAGGCCAGGCAGCATCTCGACTTCACAGGCCTAGAAGCAGTTTGAAAAAACCAGCCTATCTCCAAGTATTGATGCCCCCGCCAGCAAAGCCTAAGGGATCACTGGACCGTGCAAGCCCTCCGACCACGACAAGGTCGCAACCCCCGGAGGAGGATCTAAAAGAGAAATCACATCAGACAGGACATCTCTTCACAATGTTTTCGTAGATTCTGCTGTAAAATGTAACGTGGATTTACGTCTGACATCACGGAAGTCCCAACCTTCTACAAGACCATGGTTTTTAGTGAGTAATACATTACACTGAATGCACCACGGACTACCTTCACCTTTTGAAAAGACGTGTGAGCCTACATGGAGATGCTTGTGTACCATCCGCACAGAACTGTTTCTTCTTCACGGCCTGTAGTGCCATATGGTCAACAACAACAAAAATCTTTCATGTTTCGACGGATTTGAAATAGTTCGTAAACCTTTCTGCATGTTGCAGTCCTCTTGGCATAGGTCTTTGACATAAGTCTGAGTGTCAGGTTTCAGATCGGTGTCAGAGATAGAGAATCTGTTCAACTCTTAATTTGTGGCTGTCTTGACAAGCGGAACAACCATCTTGTTGCCTCGGTAACCGACATGCCTACAACAAACGAATCAAAAAACTATATTGTAACTTTCAGATTTCTGAAAGGTTTACGGTTCAAACACATTCAGCAGTTGAAGATACTCGAGATAACGACCCGGTTATGGCCTCCAAAGCAGAAAGAGAGTCGGGGAGAACGAGAAGGTGTTTATGCTTTGATGTCGGTGACATTTGAAGCGCCAGGACCAACGCCGTGAGCTCGGCAGCGTAGATGGAACTGTCTGAGGGAATGTGCTTTTGAATATCTCTGACAGGGAGCTGTTGAGCAATACGAAGCAGACACCATCCCTTCTTCAGAATTGGAACCATCAGTAGCTATCCTGTAAAGGATGGCAATTTAGCTCAAAGGTCAGCCAAAGATGTCTAAAACGTCAGAGAGCTGGTGGAATCTTTGCTAGAAAATGTCAGATCAAAGCGGACCATCGGGCGATGAAAAATCCTCGGTGGGTCGTCAGGAAATCTGAACGAATCACACATCACTCCAAGTCTCAATCGAGAGCTAAACTCAAACGATCTCTGACCTTTTTTAACATTGTTTGTTGTCGCCATCATAACAATAACGGCGGATGGTGATGAGGATGAAGTAAAGGGAGGTCAAAGTTAACATTTAACCTTTGACTGACAGCTCAAAGGATCCATCAAATTCAGCCTTGTGAAGGGCACGGTAAGTCACGCCTGTCGCGAATTGATTGGTTCAGTGTTACTTATTACAGCAATGAAATATTACATAGTCATTGTTTGTGCTGCCTGTACTTCGTCGTCCCTTCACAAATAGTCTTCCCATGACGCATACAGCGGACGCCATTCCACACGTGGACTTCATGTCTACGTCATGTTTGTCAGAGTGACGCGGCCCAGCAAATATACGTCCCAGCCCGTCACGATGACGTACACGGGGAACCTATAAAAGTCCACTTTAAGTCATTGGCCACTGTTGGGAGACTGAGGGGATGAGGGGCAGGATTCCCTCGTCCTTGTTCTGCTGTCAAACCTTGGTCCCTGCACACTTCTACCTTCACCCTCCTCCCCTCTTCCCACTCCCCCCTCCCTCCCATACCACCACCACCTCCCAACCTTCCTCTTTCCTCCCTTCCACCATCCAGTCTATCGGAGTGAGAGGTTTCATTCCCTCGTCCTTGCTCCTGATGTCAGCCCCCCTCCCCCCCCCCCCTCTCCCCCGCCCCTCTTCCATCCCCTCCTCCACTTTCCCTCCTTCCTTCACCAAGCCCAAGCCTCCTCCCCCTCCCCCTTCTCTTCCTCCCCCACCTCCTTTCTTATCCGTCTTTTATCTCTCCCCTCTACCCCCCCCCCCCCCCCCTGTCTCATCAACTGCCGGTAACTGTCATAGTGACCTCTTGGCAAGGTGATGACAGACGGAGTAAAGAGACATGGGGATTATGACAGAGGGGTGGGGAAGGAAGAGGAGGAGGGGGAGCAGTGTTGATATCTCCATCCGTCTTTTTTCCCTCCCTTTCCCTCCCTCCCTCCGTCCCCCCCCCCCCCCCCCCCCCCCTCTTCCCCCCCCCCCTTTTTTTTTTTTGGTTTTTTGTTTTGTTTGTTCCAGTCTTCACACCTGTTGATCGGCGAGAAGAGTTTGGGAAGAGGAGGAAAGGAAGAGAGCGAGAGAAAAGTAAGGAGGAGAAGAGGGGAGACAGGGGGGGGGAGACGGGGGGGGGGGGGGCGGGCGTCGAAACAAGGGCGTACGAGCAGGCTTGTCCATCACCCTTGAAGACAACATGTTTGCCTCTCTTCCTCCTAGCAGACAGCTCCCACCCCCACCCCACCCCCACCCCTATCCCTACCCCCACCCCCACCCCTCCGGTAGCGGGAGTCTCAACAAGTACCTAAATCTCTTTGGCGTTTTGGCAGACTTGTAAGTACTACGAAGGAGGAGAGGCGACAGGGAGTACCGGAAGGTGTGTGTGTGTGTGGGGGGGGGGGGGGGGGGGGGGGTGGGGGAAAGGGATGAGGGTGGGGGAGTTGGGGGGGGAATGGAGGGGGGGTGAGGGGCTGGGGGCGGGTGGTGGGGGAGGGGGAGGAGGAGGAGCGTGGGGGGGGGAGGGGGGGCAAAGGAGATGGGATTAATATCATGTTCGTTTTGGTCCGGGTCTGCCCGTCATCCTTCAACTTCTTCAGCCCTTGGGTGCCGGTCAGCCTTATTATCTTGTTCTCCTGTCCGGGGCAGGGTGGAGGAGGAAGCATGCTTCGCCTTGTCTCTCTCTCTCTCTCTCTCTCTCTCTCTCTCTCTCTCTCTCTCTCTCTCTCTCTCTCTCTTTACGTGTTTAAATAGACAGGCAGACAGACAGACAGACAACAGCTAGCTAGATAGACAGATGGATAGATGGATAGACATACAAACTGACAGACAGCTAGCTGGTTAGCTAGCTTGCCAGCTAGATACATAGACAGATGGACAAATAGACAGACAGACAGACAGTCATCGACAGAGAAACAGATATCATAGATAGATAGATAGATAGATAGATAGATAGATAGATAGATAGATAGATAGATAGATAGATAGATAGTATAGATAGATAGATAGATAGACAGACAGATAGATAGATAGATAGATTTTAAAAGGTCGATCGATTTACCGATCGATGGATAGATCGATCTGTTTCAGATACGATGAATGGACTTACACAACCATGTCAGGTCCTGCTGATGATTCTCACACCGAAAACGAAAATCTGCTGTAGTCGGTGTAACAACTGATTCTGTTCCCACGATAGAAGTCGGTCATCCCAACATGCTATCATTGAAGGGGTTAATGTTCACACTTTCACGTCCTGTTCTTTATCTCCATTTCT
>CM031597.1:81004630-81007130 GCA_018398815.1 Conus ventricosus
TTTATAGATGTTAACCACTGGCATCCGGATTCCATCGTAAGTCCACTGTTCTCGAACACCTAAATATCCACCCTTTCTGAACACGATTATATTACTTTTCAACATGTTTACCCGTAACTGAAGTGAAGTAGCAGAGCGATTTAGACTATTTAATTGCGTTTGAAGGCCAATGACTGTTTCAGAGATCAGAACTACATCATCTGCCAAAAGAAGGATAAACAACTGTAGAATTTCTGTTGTAAACTGTGCACCATGCCTCCCATTATTAACAACTTCAGAAGTTAATTCATTGATAAACAGAGAAAATAGTATTGGGCTGCACACATCTCCTTGTTTTACTCCGCTAGTACATTGGATATAATCTGTTAATTTCCCTCCACATCTGACTTTGGCCTTCACACTATTATACATGCTCATTATGCATCTGAACAATTTCCCTCGGACCCCGTTTTTTAGTAGAATAGGCCATAAAATACTTCTGTTTATAGAATCAAAGGCTTTCTCAAAATCGATGAAAGCAACATATAATTTGCGATTTAAAGAAAACTGCTTTTGAACAAAGGCCATTAGAGTAAACATGTGATCTACTGTGGAATAATTACGTTTAAAACCAGCCTGGTATTCACCTGTAAGATTGTTTTCTTCCACCCATTCCTGCAGTCGACGATTTATAATAGTACTGTATATCTTACTAGTTACATCACAAAGAGAAATACCTCGATAGTTGTCAGGATTGTTTATGCTACCCTTTTTATAGATGGGAAAAACAATTGATTCGGTCCACTGCTCTGGGTAAGTGCCACTGTCAAAAAGTGAATTCATAAATCTAACAAGAAAATCCAAAACGATTTCCGATTTACAGCTAACTTTTAAAAACTCACCAATAATACCGTCCGGCCCAGCAGCCTTACGATTTTTAATTCTCCGAATCGCAAACATCACTTCGTCTATGGAGATTGGACGGTTTAAATTACTTTCTTCCTCTACATCATCTTCGCATTGAAGTGCGTCATCGGTATTAATATCCCTTGTTAAGAGTGCTTTGAAGTGGTCGTACCAACTATCAATACTAATCGTATTTAGAGGTTGTTTTCTTTTACGGATATTTTATGCACTGCGTTCCAGAACTGTTTCTGACTTTTCATAGATGTCAGTAGTTCATTTAACAAGGCATCGTTAAATTCCTTTTCCTTCCTCTTTAGTAAATGTTTGTATTCACGCCTTGCACAACGATAACAGTTACGATCATCATCCTTTAGCGTACGTTTAAATTTGCTTAGTAAATTTCGTACTTTCTTTTTATGAACTTTGCATTCAATATTGAACCAGTCTTTATCTTTATATTGTTTCTCACTGTGTATTCGTATTTTCATACATTCTGCAGCTTCCTTAATACATTCATTAAAAATCCTTAAAGCAGCATTAATGTCAGTTCCAATTAGGCTAATGGCGTAAACCATTTTCCTCTCAAATTCTGATTTAGATATATTGTTATAATAAACATCAGCAACATCTTCTTTCCACACATACTTCTCTACAACCATGTCATTAACGTTTGACGCATTGTCTTCCACGTCGTTCGAACAGTTTATATGAAAAGACACAGGCATGTGATCAGATTCAATTCTCTCGCATAAACTCACAGCAATCACATAATGAAGAAAACAGATTACAAGACATCATAAAGTAATCAACCACACTACACCCGCTGTCTGACACGAACGTGTAGTGACCTTGGCGGTCACCATGACACATTCCGTTGAGAACACATAAATCCATTGTAGTGCACAGATTAATTAACAATTTACCATAGTTATTAACTGATAGGTCTTGTGAGCATCTGCCTTCGTTTAAAGAATGACTGATGTACTGAAAATCAACGAATCCATTGCTGTTACATCCCTCACAGTGATGAGACACATTCGAAATCCTGCTGTTAAGGTCACCACATACAAATAAATGAACATCACCATAAATCAACAAGCAATCAGTTAAGTATTCTTCTAATAATGCAATGCCGTTTTCACAATCAAAATGTGCATAATATGGAGAACCCTCAGGGTGAACGTAACAATATACAAACAGTACATCTTTGTCAGAATTGAATATTACTTTGTTTAAAACAAACGCACCAAAATTGTGAGACTTAATGTCTACTTGTTTAACGTAGGGTACCAATTCATTTTTAATCAAACATATTAAGCCGCCTGAGTGCCTTCCCTGTTTAGTGAACTTTACTGCTGGAATACAGATATTGGTATAGTCAGAAAAAATAGAAGAAACAAATTCTTCAACAAAAGTTTCAACAAAACAAATAAAATCAAACGATTTGACAAACAAGATGAAATCATTGTCTGTTAATTTAGAAATCAATGATTGATTGTGTGAAAGAGAGAGAGAGGGAGAGGGAGAGAAACAGAGAGAGAGTATGTGTGTGTATGTGTGTGTTTGTGCGTGCGCGCGCGCGCGTGTGTGCGTGTGTGTGTGTACGTGTGTGTGT
>CM031597.1:81017130-81020345 GCA_018398815.1 Conus ventricosus
CCGTTGTTCACATTTACAGTGACATAAACACATACACAGACACACTTTCAAAAGACCTATGTTACAATTCCTCGGATTTAAAAGTTATGTTTTGCCGTAACGTTAGTCATCAGTGTCCGCATGGTTGCATTATGAATTAATGTTTGTGACAGAGATGTTCAGAAAAGAAAAAGAAAAAAAAAAGAAAAAAAGGTTTCAGCATCGGTTGTCATTTTCTCTTCCGATTCTGCTTACGTTAAAACTATTACATCTAAGACGAGACTGATAGACGAGAAATTGTATTTGATTTTCCCATTGATCTTTTGAAGTACTGAGAACACTGCTTAAACAAGGGAGGGAACCAGTAAGTTAGTTTCACAGTGAGGTGACAGCAGGCTGACATGGAAATTGAAGCAAATTCTAAGAGAAGATAAGTGATCGCTCATTCTTCGGTTTTCATTGCCCTGAATGTTGTTTATCTTGCCTTAAAAAGAAGGCCTAAGAGGTCGAAACGCGTCGTGTTTTGTCTTGCAACTTGTTTGGCATTGTTTTTGGCAGACTCACTGAAAATCATTGTTTTGAAAAAGAAAAAAAAGGGGGGAACCAGCAACCTGTATGTCTCATTTGCGTGACTAAACACTTTGTAAAGATGAGAGCAAAGAGTGGGTGGGAGAAATGAGGAGGGACAGAGCCATGTAAATATTGTCTTCTTCTCGTTGTTGTTGTCGTACCCTGGCTAAAAGACTCCAGGGATCATCCAAACAGCCGAAGTACTTGAACACCATGGTACAAATGCATCAGCTGGGCATGAGAATATTACGTGTGTGACCGTGTCGTTCCTCCCCACATTTCACGAAGTTTCTGTTATCTCACGGGTAGTCTGTTATTTTCAGCGTGCGCTTGCAGCATTGTGATGGCTAAATGACGTACAATGTCACAAAATGACGTAAATTAAATTTTGCGCTATGTCCGTATGAAGGCACGCCCTCCTCGTTCCCTGTCCTAACTCAACCCGTTCCTCATGACGCCTCGTCGTGCCTCGTCAGTTCTTGGGCGATGATGAACATCAAGGTTTGTTGAAGAAAGGTCTTGTCAGGGATGGTAAAATGAAAGAGCCTTTTTAATTCATATTTGTAACAAGTGAGTTTATGTAATCTCTCTCTCTCTCTCTCTCCTCTCTCTCTCTCTCTCTCTCTCTCTCTCTCTCTCTCACACACACACACATACACACACACACACAGTGTGTGTGTGTGTGTGTGTGTGTGTGTGTGTGTGGTTTACTTTAACGTTGGCATTTTCTCAGCAAGTAGAAGCATGAGTATAATTGAAATCGGCAGAATTATAAACATTGTTAAGACCTTTTCAGTTGTTGCATACATAAAGAAGTCACTGAATTGTATCATCCGTAAATCTCCGATTAATATTTTCAGCAATAAAATCCATGTGACAAAAATTGTTATTTTCTTATAAATGATGATGACCCACAATTACTATTTAGTGATAAAAGACATGGTGAGATAATATGGAGAAAAATAAACCCTGATAAATATCCAATTAAAAATGTGTCTGACTTGACCATTCAGACCATTCCATGCCATTTCTGTGCTAGAGAAATGAATTCATGTAGCGCAGAATATAACACTTTTTATACAGTCAAGTGTCATACGTGTTATGTAAAAGTATCCAGTCACGCTGATGATGCTCATTTTCAACATTTGGAAAACGGAGACCACACTGGCGAACAGAAGCACATTGTGATGACCTTTTTCACATTGAGACGTGCATACGTCTTCATTCTGCAACTGGCAGAGAAAGCATCAGTAATCTAGGTCAAACCATTTCAGACTGATGCTGTCCAGAGGGGACGGAGGGGAGTGGGGTAAGGACAGGCAGTGGCTTTAAGATGAAAGAAAAGGAAGATGGAGGGAGAGAGCAATAGGTGAAAGCGCCTGTGGGTACTGAAGACATCATTATGCAACGCAGAAATAAGAACTTGCTGAATCGTCTGCTGCACAAGAGTTAGAGCTGATCGCTTGTCGTCAGGAGATGATGTTGTGTTACGTACCTTTCTCTACAAGAAAACAGCTACAATCGTTCAGGTAAACAGGGTTAAGCTGTTATCCTTGAGGCTCACAACTGGTTTCCTTCAGATAATTGCTGTTTTCTCTGTTTTCCTTAAACGATCACGAAAGTGGTTTCCCCAGTTTCCCAAAGAAAGCAGTTATTTTCATTGTCACCCCGGGAGATCACAACTGTTTTCCATATTTTTTGTGGAGGGTGGGTGGGGCGGGGGGGGGGGCTGATTATTCATAAGCAAAGCAACAGTAATAGGAAGGTAGTTATGATCCTGTGAAATTAATCATGGGCCTCGGGATACCAACTGTTTTTCCTCTGTTTGCGTCATATCAATGATGTAAGAGCGCATATGCTTGCCATGGTAGACACCGATGATATCTGTATTCTCTATTAACGACGTTTTCCTCGCTAAAATGCCTGTTTTCCCCTCAGGAAAAAAAAACAGAAATCAACAACAGGATAACAGTTATCATCCCAAGGAAGATAAATAAAAACAATAGTAAATCTCACGGAAAAAGAAAAAAACGCTCATCATTCTCAGGAAAACAGGGAAAGCAGTTGTGAGCTGCAGGAAAATAGTGGTGATTCTTGGATAGTATCTGTTTTCCCTCTTGCCGCTGTTTTTATCGAGGATCATATTTGTCACGAGTTTGTCACGAGGCCTATGACGATTGGCCCATCTTCGGTAGTAGAATTAGTCATTTATTTATTGTCATTATTGTTGTCGTGTATCCGTCCCTTAATGTGGCTTGTGGTGTGGTTGCACCTTAATGTAGCTCAGCTCAGGTTAGGTTTACTTTCTCTCTCTCTCTCTCTCTCTCTCTCTCTCTCTCTCTCTCTCTCTCTCTCTCTCTCTCTCTAATTTCACTGCCCGTGCAATTCATCCTGCAGGTTCACGGGTGGCTGGCACTTTTCTCTTGTACTGGCTGTCTCTATCGGCCTCTCACCTGTCTTTTTACCTGCCGCACGTGCAACATTCCTCTTAGGCTTGAGGTATTCTCACTGTGACGTAGGGTGGCATGTTGGCTGCCATCGGTTAGGCAGGTTTTTCTCTTCACTCGAGCGGAAGTAGGGGCGTCATCTCTTTTCCGCATCTGCTCTGCTGGTCCTCTCGACTGGACATAGGGCAGAGAGTCGCTTGACCCGCCACTTCTGGGTCA
>CM031597.1:81020445-81027945 GCA_018398815.1 Conus ventricosus
AGGGGTTTTATGACTCTATTAATGGCAGATGTAGTTGTTGCGGATTTTTGAATTATAGAAGACCTGCATGAAACATTATAGCTTGGATCCCGCGCATTACATTTTGCGCCCGGGATGAGTTGGACGCTTTCTTAAAGTTTACAGGAATACAGATTGATTTATTGTCGGATTTACCAATGATTCAGATGATTGAAAACGGATTGCGTGGAGGAATTAGTATGGCGTCGCATCATTACTGTAAGCAAACAACAAATACTTGGACGACTATGATCCAAGTAAAAGGTCTAACTATCTCATGTATTTAGATGCAAACAATCTGTATGGATGGGCTATGGCGCAATCGCTTCCATTACGCAACTTTAAAATGTTACACAGGCGGCGATCCGAATAATATTCAAAAGGCATTAAAGTGGTTGGGCAGTTTAACGCCTGATCAACAGCGTGGATTCATTCTAGAAGTTGACTTAGAATATCCTCATGAACTCCATGACCTGCATAATGACTATCCATTAGCAGCAGAAAGTCTAAAGATGGATCCAAGAGAGCCGCCTAAACTTGTGCCTAATCTTCGAGGCAAAAAAAATTATGTCTGTCATTACAGACTTCTACAATTTTATTTAAGACATGGTTTAAGTTGACAGCTGTCCATCGTATAATTGCTTTCGATCAAGAACAGTTCATGAAACCATACATCATGAAGAACACTGACCTCAGAACTAAATCCACAGATGCTTCAGAAAAAGACTTTTTCAAGCTGATGAACAACAGCTGTTTTGGAAAGACTATGGAGAATCCGCACAAGCGCAAAGATGTCAGATTGGTCACCAGAGAGAATGAAGCAATTAAGCTGACTTCAAAACCTAATTATCAGGACTTCAGAAGATTTCATGATCAGCTTTTTGGCATAATGATGAAAAAAAAGAAAGTCAAATTAGACAAACCTGTATTTATTGGGTTTACTGTTTTAGAATTATCAAAGCTTTTGATGTTAGAGTTTCTTTATGACTACTTTAAGCCCTCGTATCCCGAGTCCAGAGTGCTTTACACAGATACAGATAGTTTTGTTATAGATATCCCTACTGAAGACATCTATAAAGACATGGAAACCGAAGTAGCTAAAGGGCATGCGGGGTGGTACGACACGTCTGATTACCCTAAAGATTCGCCTTTACATTCAATTACTAACAAGAAGGTTTTAGGAAAGATGAAGGATGATTATCTGGAAAGGTGATCAAGGAGTATGTGGGGTTAAGATCGAAAATGTACAGTATTTCGAGCCAGGAGAAAATCATTAAGAAAGCAAAAGGAATATCTCGCAGCGTTGTGCAGTCAAACATATCGCATGACAACTACAAAGAAGCATTGTTTGGCAATAAGACTTTTCATCATGACAACGTAAAACTGCGATCTAATCTACATGAGATCAACACAACAGTTGTAACAAAGAAGTCATTAGATAGAACAAACACAAAACGTGTGTTTGTTAATCCAGAGTTTTCATATGCAATCGGGCACTGGAGGACCGCATAAACAGGGGGGTTTATATTTTTCATCAACTTTTATTATAAGATCAATCATAGCTTCATCCAATTCATTTAAATCTTTTCTCATGTTTGCTTGATGCGTTCGAATTTTTTTTATTATTTCAAGATATTCTTTTTCCCAATTTGGGGGTTTGAGTTGTAGGTGATCTGGATGATTTAGCATGCATTGATTAATCCTCGAAAATGTTTCCTTAATAGCATTACACGCCTGAAATGATTCCCGTATCATTTTCAAGGTCTCTTCCTTTACTATTCTTGTTTCGTTCTGCGCTTCCTTCTGGCCTTCCATTTTAAACCAAAATATGTTTACGTAAATTAATTAAAGCGGAACTGTGTCTGGCGGAATTATCTGCAGTTCTTCTTTCACAAAAGATCTTTGAGGAGCTGGTTGTTTTGTTGTGTCAGTTTCTCGTAAATAATACACGGGCGGATTCATTTTTACAATTCTTTTTATTTCATATGGATCAATACTCCAAATTGGATCGGTTGCCCTGATGCGAGTGTCCCTTCTGCTTCCCCCGGTAAATAAAGGTACCTTACTTTTAAACCAAACGGTAATAGTTTGCCGGATGAAGACTCTACTTCAGCAACATCTATTGTTTTTCTTTTGATTGCTTGTACTGGTTTTAGCCCTTTAAATTCTTCATTATTCATTGCGCGCAAAACTGAGGGCAGTCTTCTAACCCATTCTGTGTTACGAGAATTGTCAATCAGCTCTCTGTGATACTGGTAGGAAAAAAGTCTTTCGGCTAACTGTTTGTTAAAGTTTTCAACTAAAGCCTGTGATCTGTGAACTCCTGGAATGCCTCTTTTAATGGTAACTCTATGTTTCAACAATAATTGATTCACTTGCCCTTTAAATTCTTTTCCATCATCGACTTGAATCATGCGAGGGTAAGTTAGTGGCCCTCGTTGTATATCAGTTGTATAGCGACAGCAACAGCAGAAGCACTCTTTTGTGTTAATGGCTCCGCATCTTTGTATCTTGAAGCCATGTCAATGACTGTGAGTGCGTACTTAAATCTTTTTCGTCTAATCCTATCAGAGGGTAAATATAGAAGATCCATTTGATGGGTGTCGTTTGGAGTTGTATTGACAAAGTGTGGTCTCTGTATTCGTTTGGGCGCAGGTAAATAAATTTGCCAAATCGCTTGTTTAGATAACCATTCTTTTGCTGTTTGTTCACTGACACCTGCCGCTTGGCTTAGCTTTTTAATTGCTGTGATTCCCTTCCAATATCCTTTTGGCGAATAATAGATTTTGTTCATTTTTTACTCAGCCAATATTATGTGCAACAAAATAGACAACAGTCATACCAACGACAATAAACCGATTTCTTGCATCTTTTGTTTTTCTGATGGTTGATAAAAGTCACTGAATTTTGGTGGGGGCAATGCCTGGACCGGTTTGCCTGTTACTAGATAATATTGTTTTATTGCTTGATCAACATCTTTAAATGTGTAAGCTGCATGCCCCTGTTTTTTCAGTGTGTCATTAATAAAATCTAACTGCTCAAGTCTCTGCTTTTCATAGGCGTCTTGTGCAGCTGCTAGTTGCTCCATAGCTTTGTTATGTCTTTTTCTCTCGCTGTCATTCCCCAGTTTACTAATGCGAAATTACTTCCGCTAAAAGCAAGCGCATTCACCACAGCGCCGCCTATCATTATTGCGAGTGAAGCCATTTTTTATAAATGTATTTTTTTCTTACATATTTATATTGTCTGGAATTATTCCTTGCTTGACTAGAAAATCTTTCGTGGCAACCGAAGCTGCAATGATAGCAATTAGCTTTGCTGAATCCTCAAAGTCTAGTTTGCCAAGATCTGCTGGTTTAATTCTTAACAAGCTTTTACCAAGCATTGAGTATCCTACACTTGGGCCTCCAATAACAGCAGAATGGTATACAAGGTTGGTAACAGTTTTTTCGGTGCTCATTTTTATAAAATAAAATAATTATAATTATTAAAAAACATGAACAGTGATGATCTCCTACAGCTACAAGGCAGCCTAAACCTTCCTGAACTTATGAATGACCAAGTTGATGACCAAGCTATTATGCCCAAAAAGGAGAGGCTGTATTCTTTGGCAGCATGTGGGAAAAACAAAACAGTTCCTCGGAACTGAATTCAGCATTGAACAGATTCAACAGATGCCCCCGCAAGACATTTTAAAGTATCATAACAGGTATGAAGCGCAGCTGGGGTCTAGAATGGTGAAAAGTGTGGGGCAAACGGTTCTTAGTTTGTACACTAAACTAGTCAGTAGATTTGCTCCTTTGATTCTGAACAAGATCTTACGTATGATTTAACGCAAGACCCAGTTTTAAACAAAGTCATTAGAGTCTCTAGGATGTGATCTATACTACAGATTTGGAACATTGTTATCGCCATTAATCATGGGATTAATAACTTTTAATCATATAGATTTTGTTTCCCTTCAAAATGAACGAGCTGGAAAATCAGCAGAATCAGAAAACACTGAATCAGGTGGAGAAAGTAACCAAGCCAGAAAATCAGCAGAAAACGCTGAATCAGGTGCAGACCATTAAAAACCCTGGGCGTGTTGAAGCAGGAAAAAAATTAGCAGAGTGGAACAGACAAAAAAAATTAATGTTACAGAATATAACTCATCATGAAAACATAACACCGCCAGCGCCAAAACAAGTTGATTCAATGCCCGCTATAAAAACACCATGTGATACAAGGGCACCAAAGTCTTCATGGAATATTGAACTTAAAACTGTTGCCATTTTTGGCGCTCTTGCTGCTGTTGGGGGCAGTTATTACGGTTATAAAATTATATAAACAACGCTGGCAAAAACAAGAGCCCAAACAATCTCCACCGCTAAATACAAAAGCGAACACAACAGCACGCCAAAAACCGCCAATAACAAAGCGTCATTTTGATCCATTTATAATGGAATATTATTTTAAAAACTTAATTTTACATTTTTTAATAAAAATAAATCATGGCGTATTATAAAATGATAAAGTCAATAAATAAAGACCTGGAGTCTATAAAAGACATTTCCATAGACCCGAATTGTAATCAATGCGGTTGCTTCGGATGTAAGACCTTCATTAAGATCTATGCAGAGAACGCTGAGCAAGACATCCTCAACGATGACGCGTTTTTTGAGGCGTGTGTGTACTATATTAGACATCTACTATTTAAGATAAAAACATAGCTTGTATTTTTTGATAATTATAAGATAACTTAATAAGAACTTAGTTGTACTTAAAGGATGACTTAATCAAGAACTTATCAAGAACTTGATCAAAAACTTATTAAGAACTTAATTAGAACTTGTTTCAAGAACTTATTAAAAACTTGGCGCAACTTAATTAAAAACTTAGAAGTAACTTAAGTAAGAACTTGGGGATAACTTGAGAATGACTTAAGGACAACTTAGAAGTAACTCAAGTAAGAACTTGTGAATAAACTTAAGTTAAAAACTTAGAAGGAACTTGAGTGTGTGCATGCGTGGGTGGGGGGTGGGGGTGGGGGGTGTGCATGCGTGGGGGCAGGACAAAACAAACAACAAACACACAATAGACAGTCCAGGGGTGGGGGTGGGGGGACGTGCGTGCGTGGGGTGGGCCCAAAACACACAACAAACAAAAAGTGGAACTCCTAGGGCCACTTCTTGCTTTGTGACTAAACAGGTTGTGTCTCGCGCGCAACCTCAATCAACCCAAGTGATCACATAGGGTCGTTTGGCCTAGTTTGCCGCTGAGCTTTGCTTGGTGCTGCCGCGCTTTGTAGTCAAGCGATCACATAGGGTCGTTTGACCTAGTTTGCCACGAGCTTTGCAGGTGCTGACGTTCATTGGCGGCAAGCGATCACATAGGGTTGTTTGGCCTAGTTTGCTGTGCCCTCAGAGTTTTCGCCAGTAATTGCTGTAGCCAAGCTTTTATGGCAGCTCTAATCGCCAGTAGTAGTACATCCAGCATTGTATATTTAAAGCATTTATATGAAGATAGTGCTAGCCACACACTACTCCCCTCCATACTGGTAGATGTACTAAGGTCTGCCTAACCCTATCTAGTTTGTTTGCCAGAACATTCGAAAATCGCCATTCAGTTGCATAAGGGCACACTTGAAGGCAGATGAACTGGTTAGAATTAGAAAAGTAGAAAAGTATGCCCATCTTAATACACAGATCAGCTTGCCACATAAACACTGAATCTGTAGTTAACAATCAATCAAGTCTGATACAAACTGGGAACATTTTTACTTGGGAAGTAACAGCAAAAATGTTTCAATTATAAGTTTTTTAGCATACGAATCAGTCGTGTTTACCTCCGCCATGTTTTTTAAACATGGCTTTAGCTGTCTCAAGCCAGCTCCCAACAATCAACGCGTGATGGTTTGTTTTGCTTCGGCCACTTTCAACAATGCAGCGCCATTTATTAGATAAGGAACCATCTCATCAATAGTCAAACACGTATTAAAACTAGCTACATCTTGTTTCATTTCCCTTTAACCAACAAACCTTTAAGATAGTCGTTCATTTCCAAAGCAGTTAGTTCACTTTTTCGTTTTTTATAAAAACAATCTCTCCGGTTTCACAACATGCTTCGCCTAATTCTTTCAACAAATACTCTAACATGCAGTTAAAGTAAAAACTTATGGCCTCGAATAACAAACCTGTTCTTCAGTAACGTTTTAGCCATTTTAAAATAACACAATTAAAACACAGTGGCCACAACAGAGCGCAGTCGAAACACAGCCTTCTTGTTCAATAGTCCAAGCAACAATGGCAAACCCGGTCGTGTCACGTGACAGCCTCAATGCGGTGCGTCGACGTGGCAATCTCGAATTTCTGATGCAATGTGTTGCAACCCGGCCGAGTGTGCTTCGTTTACACAGCACAGGCTAGGCTGGTTGCAAACTGCCCCAAGCCGTAAAATAAGTGATCGGGTTTTAGCCCCGTGTCTGCCTGTCTGTGCAAAGTTTGTAGGCAGAAATTAGTCAGAAGAAGGGGTGCGGATTTTATGACATTTAATTGAGAGAGAAAGAAAGAGAAAGAGTGTGCGTGTGTGTGTTGTGTGTGTGTGTGTGCGACGTATTTTGTGAAACGCAGAACACGTATGTCTATAGCTCGTGTGGCGAAGGATTGCTTGCTACCTTATGGGGCCATAATTACAGGTCATAGGATCCGTCCAGGGGCCCCGTTACATGGTACTGCTGCCACAAACCCCAAGCCCTCTAATTAGGGGTGTTCGTGCAGTGTCTCAGCCAAGTTTTAGTTTGGTGACTGCCTCCGCAAAAATGATAGTATTGAAAATGACTGTATGCGCGAAAATGATTAAGAAAACATAGTTTGAAGTCTTACTTGTCAGAGAACGGGGAAATACCAATCCTGGGTTACTTTCGCCCCAAAAGCTTGAGGGCGGAAGTGGCCAGGATTGGTATTTCCCGTTCTCTACAGACCCGGTTTGGGGCACCTGATGCGACACGGTGCTCCAGTGGACTTTGGAGAGGCAGGGGTGTGGGGGAACCCCATGAAGCACGGAAAGGAAATGTGTGTTGGAAATGCTTATTTATGATTATGGTTATGTTGTGTGCGTTGAAATGCTTGTTTGTGACTATGTGTATGTTGTGTGTGTTGAAATGCTTAATTGTGATTGTGCATGTTGTGTGTGTTGGAATGCTTATTTGTGACTATGTGTGTGTTGGTGTGAATAAATGGTGTATTGTATTGTAATCTTTCTGGTGTGGTCTCTTGCGAGGCGCGTGAGGTCAGTCACTCCCTTCACTCCCATCTAGACCGATCCTGTCAGGGCAGACCTCCAGGGGTCGGTCGTGACAATAGTTGTTGGTTTTTTGTTGTTGTTTTTTTTGTTTGTTTGCCCTGAGGAAAGCAGCTGTTATCACTCTTTGGACGCTAGTATGCTCCCATACTTCTCCTTTCCTAGCCACCCTGACTCTTTGATTCTGCAGTCGCATGTATT
>CM031597.1:81042945-81047945 GCA_018398815.1 Conus ventricosus
GTATTCCTCCGACAGGCTTATTTTTGTATTTGTTTGTGATGACCTCGCAAATCGTGCAAAGAATAGTCTTGCTGTATATTATGCGTAAGTTATACATACTTCAAAATATAAGAATTATTTTTGTCAAATTTTTGTTTCGCAGGTTCTACCTATCGCTTTGTACGGAGCTGAAATATGGGGAATCTATACTGACTTCCATAAAAAACGCGAAAACAAAACAAGCTGAAGGTTGGGGGTGAATTTTATTGGTCACAATTGTACAGAGTGGAAGCGAGAATTCAACGTGATTTGATTCATTACACCGGTAATGTGTGAAAATGTCATCAGCAATATGTCTTTGTGTGGAAGATCCAAGGTCACGTGACAAACCAGCTTGAAGTCCTAATACCGTGTGTGGCCACCATTTGCATGGACAACTGCTTGACACCTGCGGCTCATTGAGTGGACCAGGTGGTTGATGCGTCCCTTGGCACACCAGCCACACATGGACGATGGCCTGGTGAAGTTGAGCCGCTGTTGCTGGTCGTGACGCAGGAGGTCCAACCGTCTGCCAAGTTCATCCCAAAAATGTTCTATTGGGTTTAAATCGGGACTGAGGGCTGGCCAGGGCAGCACATTGACGTTGTTATGCTGAAGAAATTGCTGGGTGGCCCTGGCGGTGTGTGGTCTTGCATTGTCCTGTTGGAATGTCCAGTTTGGGTGTTGCGCAAAAAAAGGATCGACATGGGGTCTGAGCACCTGGTTGATGTAGCGCTGTGCACTGACACCCTGTCCGCGACCAGGACCAATGTTCTGAAAGATGACTGGTCCTATGGCGTGGTTAATGCCAATTGCACCCCATATCAAAACGTTCGGGCCTCCCCAGGGGTTCCGCTCTACCACACAGGAGTCAGCATAGCGTTCACCAGGTCGACGCCATAATCTGACACGACCGTCAGCCATGTCAATACAAAAACGGCTCTCATCTGAGAACAGTATGCGTCCCCACTGCTGCCTGCGTCAGTTGATTCGGGCTTGTGCCCACTGCAGCCTGTCCTGCCGGTGTCTTGGTGTCAGTACCGGACCTCTGTGAGGACGCCTACATGCCAGCCCGTTCTCCTGAAGATGCCGCCGCATAGTGTTGAGGCTGATTTGTTGCTGGAGATTCCCAGGCACCTGTCGAGCAGTGTTAGCGGCTGTTTGCCGCCTGTCCCGCAGATGGGTTCGAACAAGATGGCGATCCTCTCTTGGTGTGGTGACCCAAGGATGGCCTGGCCAGGGACGATCATCAGTGGTACCAGTGACTCGCATGCGGTGCTGCAGACGATAGATGGTTGAGATGTGGACGTTAAAGATGTTGGCGACCTGCCTGGCATCCACACCAGCCTCCAGATGGCCTAGGGCACGATTGCGTTCCTCTGCTCGTAGTCTTGGCATCTCTGTAGCGCTCAGACGGCAAGTCGTTACCTGAACCTTGTAGCGCGGCTTTATAAAGGCTGCATGCCTGCGTACTTATCGCTGGTTAACTTTGCTCTGCATGGTGTGCACGTGCCTCACATGCAGCAACCAGTTTGCCATTTTTGTTGACCCTCAAATGCCGGGAATGATGTGTTGCTCACACGATGTTTTCACTGCACGCGAGTCTTGGACCCAAACAACTTGCCACAATGGTTCAATATTGTATATTCACCCCTTTTCACCCGAAAAATGCCTTATAAATTTTTGCGTTTTTTATGGAAGTCAGTATATAACACTGTTTAACATGTTTATATGAAAGAATTTTTCTTTTTATAGCATAGTACACCAAATGATTTAGTTTACAGAGAGACAGAACATCACCTTGTATAGAAATTCGTCTGCTCATTGTATCAGATATTGGCTTAAACTATCACGTATGAATGTAAACTGATCACCTGTTCACGCTTACAAGATGTTTATATGGTTATACTGTTGCGGTAAATGCACATTCATGTCAGGTGTTAGAGAATGATTATTCCAGAATTAATTTGGAATAATATGATGAATCCAGGGGCTAAAAAGATCAAAGTGTTTTTGCGTGAATTTCGTCAGACTTGCAGGCTGCGACAGCAGAACGGGAATGTACATATTCAAAACAGTGACTGTTTTTTCCTCGCACAGGACACTTCAGTCAAACAGGAGCTGTGAAAAATGTGTTTGTTTGTTTTTTTCAACGACAATGACAGCTATCTCAAACATTATTTAACAAAATGTATATTCGGACTAGCAGACATTGTAATTCATCGAGACAGGTATAACAAAGCTTCAAGTGATTCTTTGATATGCTCTTTCTGCAACAACAACAAAGGTTTAAAAAAAAATTTAAAAATTAAAAAAAGAAGAAAAAGAACAAAAAGAAAGGAAGGGCGGGGGGGGGGGGGGGGGAAAGAAAAGGCGATATACATATTTTGTTTTGCTGTCAGCTGGACTGTGTCTCCAGGAGACACCCTCAACACCTACGCCCCGGCCAAACGCTGCAAGGTGACGAATCGTCCCTCCTGCCCGTGGTACAGCGCTGCAGCCGACCGGATCAAAGCTGCCAAGGCCGATCGACGGAGAGCTGAGCGCCAGTGGGACAGATCTGGCCTCCATGTCCATAAAGAAATATTCAACAAGAAGAAACATTTTGTAGATAGAATTGTGTTTAATGCTCAATCTTCCTTCTTTTCAATGAAAATATTAGATTGCAAGACGTCTGCTCAGCTGTATCAGCTCACAAACAGTTTGCTTGGCAGGAAAAGTAATGCTGTGCTCCCCACTGTTTTCGCTCCTTCCGAACTCCCATCCTTTCCTCTGACTTTTTCAATACCAAAATCAAAACAATCAGAGACAATCTGAACAGTTCAAATTTCACTGGATCCCTCTAGATAGTGATCGTTCTTTTTCAGGCCAACCTTTGATTGTTTTCAGTTCTGTGACTGAGGATGAGGTAAGAAAAGTGATAGTTAGTTCGCCCAGAAAATCATGTGACCTTGACCCATTGCCTGCATCCATCCTGTTCCGCTGTATTGATGTTTTGCTCCCCTTCATAACCCATGTCATAAATGCTTCCCTCTCGTCTGGTGTTTTTCCCCAAGAATACAAATCTGCTGTTGTTCGTCCCCTTCTCAAAAAGCCTTCCTGGATCCAAATTTACTCAAAAATTACAGACCTGTCTCGAATCTCCCTTCCTTGCAAAGGTCCTCGAGAAAATCGTGCTTGCTCAGCTCTCAGTTCATCATACTCAAAATGAGTTAAATTACCCTCACCAGTCTGCTTACAGGGCTGGCCATAGCACCGAGACCGCTCTCCTGAAAGTTGTAAACGATCTTCTTCTTGCCCTTGATGATGACAAAATCTCTTCTTGCCCTTGATGATGACAAAGTCTCCCTTCTCTCTCTTTTAGATCTTTCCGCGGCATTTGACACCATTGATCATGACATTCTCCTTTCTAGACTCCAAACTTCTTTTGGCATTCACGGCACTGTTCTTGCGTGGGTTAGATCCTATCTCAGTGATCGTTCCCAGAGAATTGTTGTCAATGGTCTTTCTTCATCTCCTACACATTTAACCTGTGGGTACCGCAAGGTTCCGTCCTTGGGCCAGTTATGTTTGCTCTGTATGTCAGACCTGTGTCAGACATTATCGATCAGCACTCATTGCTGCATGAGAGTTTTGCTGATGACACTCAGATGTACAAGTCAAGCACTGTATCTCAACTCAAGAATGTTGCCAGTGATGTTAAAAGCTGTTCACAGGATTTAAAGAATTGGATGACTTTGAATAAGTTGCAGCTGAATGACGACAAAACTGAAGTTCTTCTCCTTGCTCCTCCCAAACTCCAAGGTCATCCCTCCCTTCCTTCTTCCATCAGTATCGGAAGTTCTGATATTCAACTCTCATCCCAGGCTCGTAACCTCGGTGTGACTTTCGATTCCACCCTCTCTTTCAAGCACCACGTGTCTAATGTTTGTAAGGCAGCATATCTGGAAATACGTAAGATCAGTTCAATCAGACACTTCCTTTCCACTGAAGCCACAAAAACTCTGCTTTGTTCCCAAGTTCTCTCAAGGCTGAACTACTGCAACAGTCTCTTGGTGGCTCACCAAAGTACCTACTCAATAAACTGCAGAAGGTTCAGAATAGCGCTGCCAGGCTTGTTTGCAAAGTGTCTAAACGTAAACATGTCACTCCTCTGTTGCAGTCCCTCCACTGGCTTCCAATCCAGAGGCGAATTGACTACAAGCTGGGTTCTATCTGTTTCTCTTCTGTTTCTGGTACTGGACCAAAATATCTTTCCGACATCCTCCACATCTACACCCCATCCCGCCAACTTCGTTCCTCTGCCGACAGTCGCCTCTTGCGCATTCCTTCTGTCAGAACAAAATCTTTTGGTCAACGTTCTCTCTCCTTCCAAGGACCAGCTGTCTGGAATACACTTCCATCAGTCAGACACCTACCTTCACCCTCTTCTTTCAAATCTGCTGTCAAAAGTAACTTCTTTCATCAGTCGTAACCCCCCCCCCCCCCCCCCCCCCAACTTCCCAATCCACCTTGAGTGGGTTTTTGCATGCACGCGTGAGTGCCAGGTGGTTGTGTTGCTTGTACGTGCAGGCCGTGTTGATGCGAGTGCCTGCGTGTGTGCGTGCAGGTGTCTGAGAGCGTGGGTGTGTGGTCATGCGTGAGCACGTGTGCGCGCGCGGTCCTGCGCGGGTGCGCTCGCGCGCGCGCGCGCGCGCGCGCGCGTGTGTATGTGTGTGTGTGTGTGTGTGTGTTGTTGGTAATGTAAAGCGCTTAGAGCCCTAAATTATAGAGAATAGGCGCAATAAAAATTAACATTACTATTATTATTATTATTATAGACTCTATGATTTTAGGCAAAAGTAAATTCTGCTAGAGTTCATGCAAACCATGTTTTATTCTATGTGGCCTTACTGATGGCAAATGGTAACAGCAACATACTGATGAACTTATGCTCATATCTGTATAAAGCCTTTCAAAGGCGTACTAATGCACTAAAGAAT
>CM031597.1:81050445-81062945 GCA_018398815.1 Conus ventricosus
CCCCTTTTCCTTACCCCTCCATCCCCCCCTCCCCCCTCCCCCCACCCACCCCGGTCGGGTATCCACCCTAACCACAAACACACGCACAGAGGCATACCTCTCACTGCCTGTTCGGTCCGGAACACTGGGTGATTGCGACACCCCAATATATTGTTTGTATGCTCGTTACTAGGGGCTCTTACAGGTAAGGGGGGGTGTCGCGTGCTCTGACAGTGTCTGGATTGATGGATCTGCATCTCTTGACTCATAAGAAACAGATACGTCATGATGTCAGCTTGAGGACTTGTGACGTCATTTCAGGGCTTCGGGTTTGGTTTGTGGGGGATTTAAAGTCCGATGTGTTTGAAGACATTGAATTAATGTCTTGCTGGATTTACCTAAGTTAATTACCGGTTCAGCTTCATTGAATGCTGGCAACAATCCTTGGGAAATGGTACACACACACACACACACACACACACACACACACATACACACATACACACACGCGCATGCACACACGCACGCGCGCGCGCACACACGTACTCTGGCAACAGTCCTTGGGAATTGGTACACACACACACACACACACACACACACACACACACACACACACACACAACACACATGCGCGCGCGCGCGCGCGCACACACACGTACTCACACACACACACACACACACACACACACACACACACACACACACACACACACACACAGAACATTGCACACATACGCACGCATGCACGCGCGCACGCATAGCGTGCATTATTTTTGCTCCTAATGTAATTATTGTTCTAGTGACGAGAGGCAAAATACAAATAAACGCACAAAACCGAAGTGTAAAGATACGCAGATTTTAAATACAATACAAAAACAGACAAGTAAATTTTCGACAAGTATGTCTTCTTCAGACAAGCAAACAACAGACCAAAAAATGTTCATCTTATATTGTAAATAAGATCTGCGTTACTTTATACTTTGGTTTGTGTGTTTATTTGTAATTTCCTTTTTTTTTCAGAAACGCTACCATCCGTTTCAGTGACAAACTTTCTCACTGACCTTACACACAAACCTAATGAAGCTGCTGAATTCACGTGTGGAAAGTCACCCACACACAAATCAAATGGACAAAGTCAACAAAACATCCAAACAAGCTTATACCTCAGAAAACACTGCAACCGCTTATTTCTTTCAGTGGAAATGCTTTTCACAGCTTCAATATGGCGGCGCAAACATGACACACGTCAGACAGCCCATCTCCCCTTCCAAGACAGAGACCACGTCTGGAAGAAGGTGACGGCATGTCCAAATTATGTTTGGAAGAAAAAAAACACGATAAAGGTGTTCTATAACTCCAGTGGTTGCTATAGAGCGGGGACTTCAACTTTTGTTTCAACCACTTCTAAGAGGACATATCCTTTGTCTTGTCCATCACTTTAACTGTCCCCAGTCCTTAAAGACAAAGGAGCAGGCCTGACCATTGACCGCAGGGTGGACTATGACGGGGCGTTCAGGTGATGACAGAATCTGGTCACCCCATGTGTGGTGTCGCCAACGGACACTACTGTCACTAACGGATTTTTAAATAAGATTGCTCGATCGAACCAGACGTCGAATTAGTAACGACCTGATTTAGATCTGATCTGTTGCTTTATCTAAAATCGATGTAAGCACGGAGGAAAAAAAATAGAGCAAAATAAATAGAAATGTACATACTAACAGATCAATGGAGACTTCGTTATTTCTGTATCCGCGTGTCGCGATCTGCTTCCTGTTCGCGAGAAGAAACGCGTTAGCGACACCGCACTCGCTCCATCGCACTTCGCTTCAGCTGTCGGGATCGACTGTCGTTCTGACCACTGTACCACCCCATGCCCGCTCTACCAGCAATAGTGTTGTCAAAACAAATGAAGTCGAAAAACAAGATCATGATTATGACAAGCAGAGTTTGTTGTTGTTTTTCGCACGTGACGTTCACCACAAACTGAAGATGAACAAATATTTCATTGCTTGAGGTTTGACAGAATCGACTTAGTCCAGAACTGGTCGTAGCATTAGCCCAGCATGCGGACGCCATCCTACTCCTCTGTGGTTGGAGTATTAGGCGGGCCGCACACGTGGACATTCCATAGGACGGACAACATTTCAGGAACGACAATCACAGTTCCCAGACAACAAGAGTTTTTCTGTCAGGGTGTATGGGCCGTGGAAGTGGGATACACGCCCGCACTGCTATAATTATCTGTCACAGTTTCATTCAACTATGTGAAAGGTCGTTTGAATGAGTTTCTTCACTTGTTGAGCTGCACATTTCTCTTTTGCGTTGTCTTCAGTTTAGGCCTAGTTTTTTCCATCATGATACAACAAATACGTTGTCTTCAGTTTAGGCCTAGTTTGTTCCATCATGATACAACAAATACGTTGTCTTCAGTTTAGGCCTAGTTTGTTCCACATGATGCAATAAATAGGCAGTGGGAAATTCAGATTACCGATGTTTGCCGTCCGGTTATTTACTTTTTTCTTTCTTTCTTTCTGCGTACGCAGGCTGATACTCCTGCGGACACTCCCTGTATAGCCAGGCAGTGGAGTTTTGTGTGTATGACCCTTTTTTATCCCGCCATTAAGGCAGCCATACTCCATCTTCGGGGAAGGTGCATGCTATGTGTCACGTGTCATCCATACCAACGGCCAAACTGGCCTTCTCTTCCGAAAGTTGGTGATGGGATTTTACGTGTGTGCAAGATGTTATGCGTGCGTTCACACACGGAACCTCGGTTTATAGTCTCATTCGAAGGACTACATGGGGAATGGAGTCAGAACCAATGTTAACTCCGAGGGAAAAATCCCCCTATACCGAAATTCGAACCCGCAACCCCATGATCACCAAGTCCGGCGCTCTACCAACTGAGCTATCCGGCCCCCTGGTTATTTACTTAAAAGAGTTGCTTCCCCTCACTTTTCACCTTTGTGACAACACCACTCCTCTCCAGCCACGGCAGGTTCTGTGGCTGAAGACAGGACACAGACGAGCAAACATGGGATCACAGCCCCCTTCTGTAATCCTGAGGCTTGGAATCGAAGACGCTGACTCCATGAATACGAGCCTTGCATTTGGGTACACGGCTTTAAGTTGAAAACACACACACACACACACACACACACACACACACACACACACACACACACACACACATACACACACACACACACACACACACACACACACACACACACACACACACACACAATTGATTGGAAGGAATATGCCATCACTGTCGCCTCTGCTTGTTTGTTTGTTTGTTTGTTTGTTTCTTGGGGGGGGGGGGGGGGGGGCGTATTGACTTTTCAACTGGTCAATACCAAGCAATTGGTTCATGTCGCAAGACATCAGTGCAGAAGCCTTAGATTTGAGCTGGACTGATGGAGCATTGTGACTGTCTGTCACGTTTGAATGCAGAAGGACAGATGCAACGAATCGAGCCTAACTGATCCTTGCCATTGGGAAGAAAGTACTAAAAGCTCATTGCGCTGCATGACCATTCAAAACGAAAATCTGCACGAGAGAAATGAACCCTTACTCATTACGGTTGGAGTCCCATGGCCCAATTGTCGCAGGGGCAGCAAAATGTTAGAGATTCACCGTATCCACGGCACGTCATTGTGAAAGATAAAAACTCATTCCTCCTTCTCCGCCGCCATAACCTTGCCTGAACTGAATCAGATACCCATTTACGGCTGGGTGTTCAGATCGAGTTTTTAAGCCGTACAAATACGACACCAGGAACGGTTCGAATTCACGACCATCAACTCCGCTACCGCAAGGTCTAACCTTCCTACTGTCGGCCCTGTAACAGCACTTCACTACTACCCTGTAATACCAGTAAACTACCTTATTTCACGGTGTTCCAACCTCTTCTGTCTATCCA
Source organism: Conus ventricosus (assembly GCA_018398815.1). Taxonomy (NCBI): domain Eukaryota; kingdom Metazoa; phylum Mollusca; class Gastropoda; order Neogastropoda; family Conidae; genus Conus; species Conus ventricosus. The sequence goes on from CM031597.1 coordinate 81,054,353, forward strand.
GAATATACGCACCGACAAACGCCATCATCAGCAAGCGTCAGTTTACTGTCAGGTACTGTCTGGGCGACATGAGTTATACCCCATGACAGCCGATGAGTCTGGCCTGACAATTCTTTCGGGAACATAGCAGGGTGTGACGCTAGATTTGCTCCGAGGGCCGTTCACAATCTAAGTTCAATGCTCATCACAGGATTTCGTTTCTCTCTCTCTAATTAATGGCAAGAAGAAAGCAGGTCATATCTCTTTTCTTGTCCTGAAGGATGCAGAGTGGGGAAGGGGAGTGGGGGGGGGGGGGGGGGGGTCAACAAGCACAACTACATCTTGTGTATACTGTGAGAATCCCGGTCTGTAAGCAAGCGGTTGGAAGTGTAACTCAAAACAAGCCGCAGAAATATCAGCACGAATGTCTGTATGTTCAGCTTTCCTGTGGAAAACTTCCAGTTGCGTGGGGTTACATGAAGCACCACTCCCACGCTGTGCCAGCATCACGGGGAAACACTGCTGCACCGTAAAGGGGATGGGAATGGGTTGATGATGGGGGCTGCGAGTTTGATGGGAATGGGAGGAGAGAGGCAGGGAGGGTCAGGTGGAAGGGTCGGAGCTGGTGCTAGATCCACTGTGAGCGCTCCCGGTTCCGGCCAGGCGTCTGGCCCACATCCCGTCATGCTCTTCGCCCGGAAGTATGTGAATCTCCTTGACCTTGGTTTTTCGTGGCTCGTGACGACTGTAGAGCTTCCGGCCGAGGTAGCGAAAACGCTCTGCGCGTGTCCTGGTTCAGCTGGAAAACAGGAAACGGTGTATGGCTTGTTTATTTATCTATCTATCTATCTATCTATCTATCTATCTATCTATCTATCTATCTATCTATCTATCTATCTATTTCTTTCTTTACTTGCTTATTTACTTATTCGTTTGCTTATTGATGCATTCTGTCAGCAAACAAAAATCTTGTTTCCCTTACAAATCCAATTTCTCGCTCGGTGTGTGTGTGTGTGTGTGTGTGTGTGGTGTGTGTGTGTGTGTGTGTGTGTGTGTGCGCACAGAAAAGTAGACAGATAAATAAATAGATAGACAGACAGAGGTGTGTGCGTGCGTGTGTGCGTACGTGCGTGTGTGCGTGCACGCGCGCGCGTCCTGTGTGCGTGTTTGTGTGTGTTTAAGTATGTGTGTGTGTGTGTGTGTGTGTGTGTGTGTGTGTGTGTGTGTTAGAAACAATGAACAAAAGACTTTTAAACAATAAACCTGTCATTGTGGGCATCTTTCGCGATCTGTGGAGCCTTTCGTCAGGGGAAACCCACCATTATAACATTATTTCATCAAGTTCTTGGAAAATGACGATATGACACACACACACACACACACACACACACACACACACACGCACGCACGCACGCACGCACGCACGCACCCACGCACACACACACACACACACACACACACACACACCACACACACACACATATGCCAGCAGCTGTGGTCTTCCGTCTTAGCTACATGTCATATCAAATATCACTCATTCTTCTCTCCTCTGACTTCCATCATGGCGGAACAACAACGTCGCCATTCTTCGCCTAAACAACAGAGAAGACAACGGAAGGCGCAGGCCAGGAACGAAACGAATGACTGCTAGCCAAGCCACTGTGGATGTTGCTGTTCTGGAGGCAAACGGATGAGATGCGGAAACCAAAAACACAGATTTTCTTTCTTTCTTAATCCTTCCTTCTTTCTTTCCCCTCCTTTTTTTTTAATCAAGTGCCATGTATGTAGAGAAGACGGCTGGCTCTTGAGTTGGATTTGTGGAGAAGGCATTGTTCTCTAGATCTAAACTTCCTTAGTTTAACGACCGCTTGCGACAGGCAGGTCACAGGAGACTTCTTCTTTCGCGGAGTCAACAACTAGTCCACAAGTTGAGCAGACGACAAATTTCTCCACCTCCTTCAGATGAGACCTTCAACCGAGCTTCCGAGTGTTAATGCATTCCACGAAAAGCAAAAACAAAAGTGAAATAAAAGTAAAAATGAAAAAAGAAGAAGAAGAAGCAAACACCACCAAACTAAACAGAATGTTCACACGTGAAATCTCGTCCCATTCTTCGTAAGAGAGAAGGCCATTGCCAGCAAATTCAGATGGAAGACCACAATAGAAGAAGTAGCAAAAAAAGAAGAAAAAAAAGGTCATTTTTCAAGACATCCCCGAAGACGGATGTGGCAACCTTGATAATGGGATTCAAACGGACGCTTACGCAACAGTTTACTCTATGGTAAACTTCAGGCTAAGGAACGAAATTAAAGAAAGATACAAAGAAAGGAAACGGGCCAAATGAAGAAGTAACGTGAAACACATTCAAAAACACACAGAAAGAACTAACACAATTGGTAACAAAAGTCCTAGCAATTCATACTGCTGCTGCTGATGATGATTATGCAATCCATAGTTGAGTTATGTGCCCTTTTTCAATAAAACCGGGTGGGGGAGGGGGCGTGAGGTTGGATGCTTTCCTAAACAGTAAAACATAAATCCAAATAAACAGTAAACAAGTGGGGTAACGTTTGCTCCCATTTACTGTTTATTGTTTACTGTTCCCTGCCTCATTTCATTTCCAATAAATCCAAATGTTCTGTAACGTGCCCTCGTGTTTTCACCAAACAATAAAATCTACGACTTAAAAAAAACTGCTCTGTTTTCGATCCACGTAATCATAATATTTTCCTGTGGTACTTCACTTTAGTACGTTAAGATCGACTGTATTTGTTTGTGTGTTTCTCCTCTGCTGTTTCAGTAGATTTTAAATGCAATCTTTGAAGAAAAAACAACATTTGCCATCATTCTTGTTATTGATGTACTGTTTGTTGCTGTTTTCCCTCTATGTTCCAAGAATGTTCATGATAAAAGTTGCCTTGCCTAGAATTGCCTTGCCTAACCTGGCCAAATCTTATCTTGGCTAACCTAGCCTAGCATTGCCTAGCCTTACCTTGCCAAACCTAACCTAGCCTTACCTTGCCAACCAAACCTAACCTCGCCTTACCTTGCCTAACCTAGCCTAGCCTAGCCTTACCTTGCCTAACCTAGCCTAGCCTTACCTTACCTTGCCTAACCTAGCCTAGTCTTATCTTGCCTAACCTGGCCTTACCTTGCCTAACCTTACCTAGCCTAGCCTAGCCTAGCCTTACCTTGCCTAGCCTAGCCTAGCCTAGCCTAGCCTTACCTGACCTATCCGTGCCTTGCCTTGCCTAGCCTAGAACAGCCTTTCCTTGCCCTGCCTAATTTGCCTATCCCTGCCTAGCCTTGTCTTGCTTTGCCTTGCCTCGCTTTGTCTTGCCTTGTCTCGTTTCGCGTCGACTTGCTTTGTTTTTGCTTTGTCCAATCTGTCGTAGCTATCGCACTGCCGCGCTTTGCCTTGCCTTCTCAAGCCTTTTCTTGCCTCGCCTCACCTCGCCTCGCTTTGACTTGCCTTGACTAGCCTCGCCTTGATTAGCACGGCCCTGTCTTTCAAGAAACGTGGTCAAGATGGTCCAGATATGTGGCAGTGTTGTCCTTGCTTGTGTTTACCGCACAAAAACAAGAGGCAATGGGAAGCGCAGGGGCGGATCAGCTATATGGCGTGGAGGGGGGGGGGGGCAAAGGGAGTCTGTGGGTCATCTCGCAGTCGGGGTAGGGGTGCAACAGTTCTCAGAAAGTGTCATTTGTGCCAGCCGGGGATCAGAAAAAGGGAGGATACAGGGTTCAGAAATGCTGAGACCCCCAACTTCTCATCGTTACGTCTGGGTCTTTCTTTCTTTCCGCGTACGCAGGCTGAAACTCCTGCGGACACTCCCTGTATAGACAGGCAAGGATTAATCCCATCTACCCAAGAAAGGGAGTGGGTTTTGGGTGCACGGCCGTTTTTTTTTTTATCCCGTCATTAAGGCAGCCATACTCCAACTTCGGGGGAGGTGCATGCTATGTGTAACGTGTCATCCATACCAACAGCCAGACTGGCCTTCTCTTCCGAAAGTTGTTGATGGGATTTTACGTGTGTGCAAGATGTTACGCGTGCGTTCACACACGGAACCTCGGTTTATAGTCTCATTCGATGGACTGTATGGGAAATGGAGTCAGAACCAATGTTAACTCCGAGGGGGAAAAAAAACTGTACTGAAGGGGCCCGGCGAAGATTCGAACCTGCAACCCCATGATCACCAAGTCCGGCGCTCTACCACTGAGCTGTTCCGGCCCCCCACGTCCGGTTCTGGAGTGGGTCTTTTTGTTTTATGCCCTGTCTGTCAGTCAGTCCGACAGTCAGTCTGCCTGTGGGTCAGTCTGTTTGTCCCCAAAGATAGCGCAAAACAAAGGCCCAAACGTTTCCAACAATCTTAATCACACTGAACAAGGTTGTATGCGAAGTCCCCCTCTTGAAGGGGTTAAGGCTGAAGATTACAAGATGCAACACTGACGAAATGCCGACAGCAAATAAATCTTTGCAATGAAACAGTGTCCGAGGAGGTCTATGTTTGAGCAGGAAAAGATGCAGGCCTAAGCGCGCAGTGTTCGCTGTCCCTCCAACTCCCTTTCCCACTCCCCATTGTCTAACGCGCACCTGCTTTTCCCGTTTTCAACCTAGAAAGCGGACGACAGAATTATCTTTCCTTCTTGTCCTTTTCTTTTTAGGTCATGGAAGGGAGGAACCGTTTCACTTTGTGCTGATGTGCCCGTGACTTTGCCTTGGTTGGATCCAACGGGGCATACTTCATCTGAGGGGTCCACTTGTGAAAGTTTCCGGTGAAGTTAACGTGGCATTTATACCCGAGTTCTTAAATCACTCCGTCTATCATCTCATGACTTCATTTCAGATGCGTAAGGCATTAACTATCATCTTCTCCTAACCATCTGTCACACAAACATGTTATGTTCAACCTTAAATCAGTCTTGCCTCCCAGTGTACCTGATAGCCCTGAGTATAGCAGCTGAGAGAGAGAGGGGGGGGGGAGGAGACAGAGAGAGAGACAGAGACACAGAGAGAGAGGAGGGGGGGGGGGGGCAGGTGGGAGGAGGGAGAGAGAGAGGAGAACTGAGAAAGAGAGAGAGAGGGGGGGGGGGGGGCGGCGGAAACAGAGAATGACAGACAAACAGAGAGTGAGAGACAGACAGACAGACAGAGACAGAGAGAGATTGGCTGATTGATTGATCATATCTATTCCAGAGGGTAACAGTGTGAGCAAGAAGATTTCTTTTTCATCTAGCCCTTGGGAGCGAGCGAGCGAGAGAGAGAGAGAGAGAGAGAGAGATGAGAGAGAGAGAGAAGAAGAGAGAGAGAGAGAGAGAGAGAGAGAGACAGAGACAGAGACAGAGAGAGAGATGAGACAGCCAGACAGACAGACAGACACAAACAGAGAGGTATATATTGTACGTAAGTAAAGCAAGGCCAACACGCTACAACCACTCATGGTTACTGACCTCGGTTCCAGCTTTCTTGACAGACTTCCAGAGCAGGTGTGCCGAATTCCTCCTCTTCTTCCCTTCCACGACCTCCGCCATGGCTCCCTCCTTCTTTCTCTCCTGGTCCTCCGATGTTGTCTGCGCACACAAGGGCATGCACAAAAACGAGGTCCGTTAAGACAACCAGACAGCGCATCTGGAGTACAGCTACCATTTCCGTCATCCTTCTCATTCACAAACACAACATAGTTAGTCTCTTTACAGCAATGTCTTTCTTCGACATAGTCTCCCCGTGGTAATGTCTTTGTCTTCTTCCTTCACAAACAATATGGTATTCCCACGCCAATGTCGTCGTCATCTTCCTTCACACATACATCAGTCTTCCCATGGCAGTGTCTTTGTTATCTGCATACACAAACACACTGTGGTCTTCCTATGCCAGTGTCGTCGTCCACTTCCTTCACAAACACAATGTGGTCTTCCTATAGCAATGTCGTCGTTATCTTCCTTCACAAACACAATGTGGTCTTCCTATAGCAATGTCGTCGTTATCTTCCTTCACAAACACAATATGATCTTCCTATAGCAATGTCGTCGTTATCTTCCTTCACAAACACAATATGATCTTCCTATAGCAATGTCGTCGTTATCTTCCTTCACAAACACAATATGATCTTCCTATAGCAATGTCATCGTTATCTTCCTTCACAAACACAATAATGATCTTCCTATAGCAATGTCGTCGTTATCTTCCTTCACAAACACAATATGGTCTTCCTATAATAATGTCGTCGTTATCTTCCTTCACAAACACAATATGGTCTTCCTATAGCAATGTCGTCGTCATCTTCCTTCACAAACACAATAATGATCTTCCTATAATAATGTCGTCGTTATCTTCCTTCACAAACACAATATGGTCTTCCTATAGCAATGTCGTCGTCATCTTCCTTCACAAACACAATAATGATCTTCCTATAATAATGTCGTCGTCATCTTCCTTCACAAACACAATAATGATCTTCCTATAGCAATGTCGTCGTTATCTGCCTTCACAAACACAATATGGTCTTCCTATAGCAATGTCGTCGTTATCTTCCTTCACAAACACACTGTGGTCTTCCTATAGCAATGTCTTTGTCATCTGCATACACAAACCCAATATGACCTTCTATAGCAATGTCTTTGTCATCTTCCTTCACAAACCCAATATGATCTTCCTATAGCAATGTCTTTGTTATCTGCCTTCACAAACCCAATATGATCTTCCTATAGCAATGTCTTTGTCATCTGCATACACAGACCCAATATGATCTTCCTATAGCAATGTCTTTGTCATCTTCCTTCACAAACCCAATATGATCTTCCTATAGCAATGTCTTTGTCATCTGCATACACAGACCCAATATGATCTTCCTATAGCAATGTCTTTGTTATCTGCTTTCACAAAACCCAATATGATCTTCCTATATCAATGTCTGTCATCTTCCTTCACAAACACAATGTGGTCTTCCTATGCCAATGTCGTCGTCATCTTCCTTTACAAATACACCAGTCTTCCCATGGCAATAAGCCACATATATCTTATGTCACCAGCTACCCTCTTCCGTTCTTCTTTTGTCTGTTTTTTTTTTCTTTTTTCTCCCTTTATATTTGCATTCACGATTCCTTCAAGTTTTTTTTTTAAACCATCCATTTGATACGATTAACAGTACCAGAACTACAGTCTACGGAAGAAGATGACCTTTGCTGCAAACTACTTTAACTAACGTAGTATGTTCAGTTTTTACATCAAAATATGTTGAATGGCTGGGCCTCCAAATAAACGCATGAAACTCTGAAGTCAGTAACTGGTCTTTTCCAGGCAGCGCAGAAAAAAGCAACCAACCAAAGACCATGAAGATAAATAAACTGCAGGGAGAAAAAGTCAGTGAAGTACACAAGTCCTAAGTCACTATAGAAATGACTTAGCAGGCGTTTAAAAAGTTTTCGGATATATCGCGTTCACCATCAACAATACAAACCAGGCAACACACCTCACATCGCGTGTGGTGGCTCTGATCACACTGATCACGGATACTATCAGATAGACGATGTCAAGCCCTGACCTGCTCACGTTGGTTTTTGCGTTGGTAAGGTATCAGGCAGAGATGTGTGTATGAGTGTGTGTGTGTGTGTGTGTGTGTGTGTGGTGTGTGTGTGTGTGTGTGTGTGTGTGTGTGTGTGTGTGTGTGTGTAACTGCTGTGTGGCACCCTCATGTCCTGTGTGATGTGTGTGTGTGTGTGTGTGTGTGTGTGTGTGTGTGTGTGTGTGTGTGTGTGTGTGTGTGTGTGTCTGTGTGTGTGTTTAACTGCTGTGTGGCACCCTCATGTCCTCTGTGTGTGTGCTTGTGTGCGTGCGTGCGTGCGTGCGTGCGTGCGTGCGTCCGTGCGTGTGTGTGTGTGTGTGTGTGTGTGTGTGTATGTGTTGTGTTGTGTTGTGTTGTGTTGTGTCGTGTGGCATCCTCACTTCCCCAGGTCACCATCTACTGTTCTTTTACTGTCTCATCTTCATTCTCCTCTCAGTGGCATTACTCTAACGCCCACCCACCCCACCCATCCAAACACTCCCCAGCCTCTCCCCTCCGTCATGAAACTACCGACCGGAGGAGACACTGCACTGCTGTGGGTCACTTCAGCGGTGTCCGGCTAGTAGCGCCCGTTCCCATCCAGTCTACCCAAAACATCACCTACTAAGCCGGCCCCGAGGTAACGAAGTTACTTAGGAACCAGCGCGAAACGCCCCCCGCCCCTCTCCCATCTCGCTCTCACCCCCCGTCACCCCACCCCCACCCCCCACCCCCTACCTACCCCCACCCGAGGGCGTTGACGCGTCCACCCAGTCACAGTCCTCGTGAACTTGCCGGCACGAGGCGTGCAGGGCATGAAGGGTCACCGGGTTGTGACACCCCGTCGTCCTACATACCTCTTTCCCAACAATAGTTCCACCTCATGACTTAGCACATAGGGAGTGTAGTGTGTTAGTGTGTTGTAGGATTACGAGGCGATTTAGTTTTACAAACGCCTCCTTAAGAAAACAAAGTGAAATGGATTGTTTGCCGATCGTGTGGTTGTGTTGTGTCTCCCTCTCTCTCCCTTCCCCAGCCCCTTTTTCCCTCCCAAGGTCCTTCTCTTCCTC
>CM031597.1:81067945-81072945 GCA_018398815.1 Conus ventricosus
TCCCTGATGAATGTAATGATGACGAACTCTTTCATGTAAGTTCAGCATCCCAAAGCGTCTTCACCTCAACTTCCTCGCGCACAGTTTATTGGTACAGGCATTCGACCGAATGAGCACAAACCATTCTATTGAGCACTATGATGTTGGAGTTTTTGTTATCTAGCAACATTCACGTGAATCAGGTGGATGAAAAACCCAAGTTACTGGGGCTTTGTCCTCTTGAAATTCTGAACCTAGCAATAGAGAAGCTAGATGTAGCTGTGGACCGCACATCTACCATGCAGCATCCTTAGCAAACCACCTTCACAAAGGCGTTCAAGAGCACACAGAGAGGCGACTGGCATTTCAGTTGTCACAACACTCGCCACAACAGTACTCGCACCGGACCGCAGCCTGGCCTCACGGACACTCTGCCGTGGTGAACTGACCGTTATCCTCATCAGCTGATAACAGCACTGGTCGGCTGACCTTGTGTCGTGCGGCGAATTAGTTGCGAAGAGAAAGACACGTATCTCCTCAGTGTATACATACTGATGTGGCAGGTACCCGCACAGCGTTGGCTAACGAGGCGGATACCTGCCGAGTGTGACACGAATCTGTCACGGTGTTGAATTGACGTGCAGGTGTCAACAGTATGAATCCTCGGAATGATTTCGTAAACACAGCATTTAGTGCTTTGCTCGTTAACCGACTCAATACAATCTATTCTAACAATCACTATTATTCACTATTGTCTCCTTCAGATGATTTGAACAATGGATGTATGACACTCTGTCCTTTTTCTTTCGTGACAACTGCTGTACAAATGAAGCTTTATGCAGCAAACGTGACAAACTGAATCCACATGTCACTAGGCAACCAGAACAACAAAATGAAAAACAAAAGTTTGGGTGTTGTTGTTGTTGTCGCTTTCAGACCAGTGCATACACCACGCGGCAGTACAGACGTGACGGATTCTGTTTGGCAGCGGCAAAGGGGGGTAAACGTGGTCACCACTGAAGGTAGTCAGCTCCAATGGTAACCGGGGTACACAAGAGTGGAAGTGGTCAATGAAGGAAGCGCTATAAAATCACAGACCTCTGCTGGCTGGAAGAACAGCTAGCTGCCTGCCTGCCTATCCCCTCCACCGTCTGATCAGCAGTTCCAGATGACTGACTGCACACAGTCCCCCACCCCACCTCCCTCCAATCCCCCAGTCCCTTACACCCACAACGGTCAGTGCTACGTTCAAGGGGTGCTACCCAAGGGATCATTCGATTCAGGAAAACGTTGTGAACGTTGGCTACGTAAGTGACGTTTTGAGTCAGTTCGGTGTGGGAAAATTAGTAGAACGCACACGAAAAAAAAAACGAAATTGAACGTTTTCTGCCGCCAAGAGCTTGTGACCGCAAACGATAGAAAGGCAGGTAATCACAGAACTTCTGCTATATTCACATCGCAAGTGGCGCACGGAATTGTTGGTGGGAACTCAAGTCATAAATGCACTCAGCAAGATGGCGGTTGTAGGTCCAACACAGACACGAAGACCTTTTGACCACAGCCGTTAGCTGCCACTTCTGTCGTTTGATTAGCCTCGAAAACAAAACATGAATTCATCTAAAACGCGTTTCCATTCTTCTTCTTCTTCTTCTTCTTCGTTGTGATAGCAAACACTCTACAGTTGTTTCGACATGAACGTTGGGTCTGTTTTCCGAAGCTGAAAACGCTTAACCAAAACACGGCCAGGGGTCGGGGAAGGAGGCGGAGAGACGAAAGAAGAGGCGGGGGAGGGGGCGGGAGAGGGATGGGGGAGGGTGGTCTCACGCAGTGTAGCTGGCTACCTGCCTGCCTCATTATCTGATCAATATACTGACTCCACCTTCGTGTGAACTGCGAAGCCTCCCCACCCTCCCCCTGCCCATCTCTCCTATCCACCCCGCCCTCTTTCCCCCCACTCCTTAGACCCGTTCCCTACACAAATCGTCACTCTTCCTGTCCTATCCCCACCCACCCCCACCTATCCCCCTGCTCCTCAACGTCGGTAGCACACTGCCAAGGCATTCCAGAAACGTGGTCAAGGCTAAGTGCTGGGACCACGCTGTGCCTAGCCGTTCGTCTGTATGAAATCCGAGACGCTCTTTACCCTGTGCGTAAAAAGTACTTAAAATAGCAGGCCATTTTTTCATGCGACACAAGTTACCTAAAACCATCATATATTGTCTAAAAGAAATTCAAAAATTATTTTAAAAACCAGGAAGTTTGTTTGACGAATTTGACTCAAAACAACTCTTCACTTACTAAACGCAGTCTGTTTTTGTTTAACATGATTGCATAAAATCCGTTATTGAAAAAAAAAGTGGAATTTTTTTTTTAACCCTTGAATTCAACCAAGAACACTTTTTTATCACCCAAAGTACATCAGGTACCATGAGAGCCAAGGAATATTTATTTCGCGAACGTGCATGCTGTACTTATAACGACCTCGATTTGTACCATCCATCCGAGTGACTGGGGCCTAGATCTGATAGACAGGTCTTTGTTGTAAAGGTGTTGAATACTGCAGAATTTGCATGTAATAGTGTTCAATGTTATCGGGTTGGTATGCCGTCATTGTGGAGATGTCGAATGTTTTCCAGTTGATATATCGTCATTGAGTGTTGTGCGGTTGATAGTCGTCATTGAAGGGGAGGTGAATGTCGTGTAATTGATATGCTGCCACTGTTAAGGAGTTGGATGGTTTGGGACAGATAAATCGTCAGTCTGGAGGTGTTGAATGTTATGAAATTGGTTTGTCGTTTTTGTGGAGGAGTTAAATGTAGTGCGGCTTGGTATGTTGTCATTGTGAAGGTGTTGAATGTTCTGGGGTTTGGTGTGTTGTCATTGTGGAGATGTTGAATGTTGTGGGGTTTGGTGTGTTGTCATTGTGGAGATGTTGAATGTTGTGGGGTTTGGTATGTTGTCATTGTGGAGATGTTGAAATGTTGTGGAATTTGGTATGTTGTCATTGTGGAGATGTCGAATGTTTTGGGGTTTGGTATGTTGTCTATGTGGAGATGTTGAATGTTTTGGGTTTGGTATGTTGTCATTGTGGAGATGTTGAATGTTGTGGAATTTGGTATGTTGTCACTGTGGAGATGTTAAATGTTGTGTGGTTTGGTATGTTGTCTATGTGGAGATGTTGAATGTTTTGGGGTTTGGTATGTTGTCATTGTGGAGATGTTGAATGTTGTGGAATTTGGTATGTTGTCATTGTGGAGATGTTAAATGTTGTGGGGTTTGGTATGTTGTCTATGTGGAGATGTTGAATGTTTTGAGGTTTGGTATGTGTCATTGTGGAGATGTTGAATGTTGTGGGATTGGTATGTTGTCATTGTGGAGATGTTGAATGTTTTGGGGTTTGCTATGTCATCAATGTGAAGATGTTGAATGTTTTGTGGATTTGGTATGTCGTCATTATCAAGTGTTGAATGTTGTGTAAATTAGTCAGCACTACGGAGATACTGAATGCTATGAGAGCTGTGTGTAGTCATTGTGGATGTGCTGAATGTTATGGAGCTGGTATGACGTCATTGTGGAGACGTTGATTGTTGTAGGTTTTGTTATGCCATCATTACGGAGTGTTGAACATTACGTCGCTTGGTGTGTTGTCATTATGTCAGTGTTAAACGTTATGGTGTTTGGAGCGCCATTATTTTGGGTGGTATTCATCTGTCATTACTGTGCAGGTGCTGAATGTTCGGGGTTAGTGTGCTGTCACACTGAATGTGTTAAATGTGGTTGGTTGACTTGTCGTCTTTGAGGAGATGTTTAATGTTGTTGTTGTTGCTGGGGTAGAGGAGCGGGGACGGGGCGTCATTGACAAGGTGCTTAAAGTAGTAGTGTTCAAGATGTTCATTATGGAGGTGCTGGATGTTGTGCGGAGATTTTGAATGTTTGGGGAGCTGGTATGTCGTCATTATGGAAATCGTGAGTGTTGTGTTGCTTGGTGTGTTCTCATTATGGAGGTGCTTACTGTTATGGTGTTAAGTGTCATTATGGTGTCGAATGTGGCGGGACTGCTAGCTATGTCGTCTTGATGGAAAGGCTGAATGTTGTGCGGCTGGTATGAAGTCGTCATTCTGAAAGTATTGTGTGTTGTTTCGTTTGGCGTGTCGTCATAATGGAAGTGTTGGATGTTGTATAGCATGATATGTCTTCATTATGGAGGTGTTGAGAGTGGTGTGACTTGGTGTGGAGTCATTGAGGAAGCGTTAAATGTTGTGTATGTTCATTACAGAGATGCTGAATGTTGTATGGTTAGGAATTTCCTTCTTTACATTATTGTGGAGGTGTGTTGACTCGTTTGGTTCACTCATTTTCCATAGACCCTAACTCCTCTTCCCTCTCCACCCCACCCCACCCCCATCCTCCACCCCTCCCCGTTTCACCTTTCTCTCTCTCTTTCTCTCTCTCTCTCCTTTTTTTTTCTTTCTTTTCTTTGTAGGACTTGGATGAAAGGGGACAGGGGTGGGGGCTTGTCAGTTTGCTTTGGCTAGTTCATAGACTGCGTTATTGACTGGTCGCTCAAGTCATTAGTTGGATGTTGATTGCTTTTTTTTCCTGACTGCCTTCCTTCTTCTTTCCCTCCTTTCTTTCTCTTTGGTTCTATCGTCTTCTAGTAGCACGTTTGTGTCTGTTGATAGCTTTCTTATCTCTTCACGAGATTTCATGTCGCATTGATTTATGGGGGTAGGGAAGGAGAAGGGAGGAAGGGGGCTAATTAGGGTGTTGAATTACGTGCAAGTTGTAAAGGAAAATCTCTCACATGCATCACTGATCACACAGTTCCTATACATCCACATTTTGTAACACCACCCTCTCGCCCTTCCATTCCCTTCCCACACAACCCCCTTGCTACGTCACACATACACATTCGTGCACGTATATGTGTGTGTGTGTGTGTGTGTGTGTGTGTGTGTGTGTGTGTGTGTGTGTGGTGTGTGTGTGTGTCTGTGTGTGTGTGTGTGTGTGTGTGTGTGTGT
>CM031597.1:81077945-81083165 GCA_018398815.1 Conus ventricosus
AGAGACTACCCCAGTGTGGAATAAGTGTTTGTTTGTCTGTGTCCGTGCGTTTCTTCTGTTGTTGATTTGAATAAGTGTCAGAACCATGGTATTTACGTGCAAACGTGAAGCTCCCTTTTTTTGAGGGGGGGGGGGGGGGGGTGGAGGAGGAGGGGGAGGCGGAGGGCAGGAGAAAGGAGGGGTGCTGGAGTGAATGTGAATGGGAGCGCTGGCAATGAGGGAAGTTACTTTGGTTGTTCTGTGAGACTCTCTTGTTTGCATTTGTGTCATTAAGTACCGTAGGCAGCATTAGCTTAAAAGTTGTTGACTTTTCATGGTCTCTCTCGGAGCGAAAATTACCTCCCTTGTTTACTTTTTTAAACATTTTTGTTTAACATTGATTTGTTTATTTTTGGTTTTGTTTGCTTTGTTTTTGTTTTTCGTTTGATTGTTTACTGTTGCTGTTTTTCTTCGAGCGCTTGGAGATCTGACATTCCAGTGTACAGACGACAGCGCTGAATAAATGGCCCCAAGACCAGGCCCTTTGGGTACATTCTCTGTCCTAATAATCTGCACACAAATGTTAGACAGCTCTGACCGATGTCACGCCCCCTTGCACAATGCCGGTCCCCTACCAAGTCAAGCGTGTCGGAAGGAGACACCGTTGTGATTTTTTTTAAATCAGTCAGTCGATAGAAGCCCCAGGATACACACAACTAGGGCTGGATTACCGTCAGCAGGTTGTCGTGATCAAACTAGAATGTTCGCGGCTGAAACCACTGATATTCTTTTATGATCCAACTCTGGCATGAAGAGAGAGAGAGAGAGAGAGAGAGAGAGAGAGAGAAGAGAGAGAGAGAGAGAGAGAGCGTGGCGTTGGAAGGAGTGGGCCAGCTGATAAATCAAGAGGCACACACAAATTGCTTTATCTTTACGAATCAATTTCAGTGCTTTGTAATGCGGCTGAATTCTCATAATCATTATTTTGCTCAGGTTGGTTCAGGTGCTCGTTGAAGTTAGTGCCAGAAACAGACCTGTGAGATGGGGATTCATGACTGATGAACACACACACACACACACACACACACACACACACACACACACACACACACATACACACACACCACACACACACCCCACACACACACACATACACACACACACACACACACCCCACACACACACACACAACACACACACACCACACACAGCATTTTTTTTTCTCACAAAAGCACCTTTTAATGAAAAACAACAACAACGGCAACAACAATGATAATAATAGTGGTAATGATTATGATGATAACAACAATCATAATAATCACAATATAATAATGATAATAGCAACAATAATGATGATGATGATGATGATGATAATGATAGTAATATAATAATGATAATAGTGATGATGATGATGGTGATGATGATGATGATGATGATGATGATGATGATGATAGTAAGTATTATTAATGTGGGAGTGTAAAATACTCTCTAGGCGATGAGCTTATGGCATTACAAATAAACAAATAATTACAGCTGTACATCACAATATGTATGTAATTATAAAAAGGTAGCACATTCACTAACAGAAACACTCACTGACAAACACTTGCCTATGCATACACAATCACATGCAAAAAGCACGCATATATGCACACACACACACACACACACACACACACAAAACACACACACACACACACACAGTGACCGATTGTCTGAGACCACTTTATAATTGTCAAATTAGCCTTTTAGATGCCAGTAGAGAAGACTCAAAAAGCGTGTAATACTTTTAGAGAGAGAGAGAGAGAGAAAGAGAGGGAGGCTTGGGTGGGGGATGGGGATGGTCTGGCTTATCATAACTCTGAAGGGTTGCAGGAAACGTCTTACGATGTCGAGAGCCCTCAATCAAGGTGAACCACCGTAATCCTTTTGTTGCCCCTCCTCCCCCCCCCCTCCCCACCCGCCTTCTTCCCCATTGTTGCCCCCCTCCCTCTTTTTCTCCCTCCCTCTTGCCCCTCCTCCTCCACTTCCTCTCTTCCAACACCCCCTTCCTTCTACGCCCCTCCCTTTCCCACCTCTCTCCCCTAAAGCTTCTTCGCCTTCTGATAAACCTGTTGGCCAAGGTTTTTTTTTTTTTTTTTCCTGTCCCATCTTCCGTGCCACCTCAGTGGCATTGTATCCACGCCGCTTATTTCGATCCCCCGTCCACCGCCACAGCCCGGTCCGGCCCGCCACAGCCCCGTCACCGGCAATCCACAGGGAGCAGTCGATGTCAAGTCGTCAACAGGCAGCCCATGGGAGACCTTGCATTCCTGCCGAGTCACACTACTGATGACGATAATTGCTTACTCACAGAGCCAGCGTCAATGAGTTTCCCTCTAGAGGGCGCCACCACGTCCGTCAGTCGACATGTTCCCATGAATTTGCCTCTAGCGGTGACCCCGACAGAATCAAACTAAAGCCACAAACGTAGGAAGTCAATCAAAACTGAGGTCACCATGAGGGCAGGGTGTGAGGGCCTAGGGCCACTGACTTTTATACTATTTATGTTGATCGATGAGGATGAGGTAATGAAGATGATGCTACAGATTTCCATTCTGGTCTGAGATGGAATGACAGGGATGGACTTACTCTCATAATATATCCCGGCATCAACCATGCCCAAGAGATACAGACACCTGCAGTGTTGGTCAGGAAATTTGAGCTACACTCTCGGAGATGTATCCATTAAGTGGATGAACTTGACTGTGTGGTCCCAGTCTTCCCAAACGAGTCCATGGCAAATTCAGCTCCAGGTAGGAGCCGGCCGGGATAGAAAAATCCCACAAATAAATGGCTTTGATAGAAATCGAACCCATGAGGCTAAGGATACTCTTCCTTCCTCTCTCATTCTCTTTCGCCATACCTGACTGGCTGGGCCTGAGTAATTGCCTCTGAGAAAAGACAATACTACACGAAGTGCAGTGCTTCAGAGTATTTTATCGTATCTCTTGTTGCAAAAGAACTCAAACGGCAACCACACGATGTCACAGACAAAATCCTGTGGACCAACGGGTTGACGGTAGGATAGGTTACGAATGGGAACAGCAACGCAGTCTGTAAATAACTCGAGGAGGAGGAGGAGGAGGAGAAAGAGGAGGAGGAGGAGGAGAAAGAGGAGGAGGAGAAGGAGGGGAAAAAAGACGGTAGAGAAGGAAAAAGAGGACGACGAGGAGGACGAAAAGGAGGAGGAAAAGGGGGAGGCGAGAAAGGAGGAGTAGAAGAAGAAGCCGGCGAGACTGGGTGTATAAAACCCTGTCACGTATTCTCGAACAAAAATAAAGCTTCAAAGTGTTACAGTCATTGCTGCCTTCCTTCTATATTGTCACAAAACAAAGAAAAACAAGTCATGTCCAAAAGGATGTGCGCCCCTTCGTTTCTTGCTGTCTTGATGACCAACCAACATGTGAACTGAGCTCTTCTTTATTACCAATCGCAAGAAGGTTGACAGAATTTAACGAATCGTGTACTCTGACACATTTATTGATAAAGAGACGGAAATGAACGACAAGTCTCAGCAACATACTTGCCGTTTCAGCTTCATTCCGGTCATTTTTCAATACTAAACAGACCAATGTGGGCATTAATTCAGGGCTATAGAGGTCAGAAAGAGAAATCTTTTCAGATGATGTACCACCATTTTGTTTTTACAGGCGTCATAAGTAGTAATGTCCTGTGAATGGTTTTCTGATTTCAGTGTAACGCAAGTCAAACTCTCTATAAGTCTGCCTCAGTTCCCTCCCTTTCTTGTCTCACGGCCAGCTGTGGTGGAGTTCGTGTCGGAGCGTCTGGCGTGGACAGATTCATGGAAACTGTCGTCGGTGGACATGGTGAAGATGGATGATCTCCGCTCCAAGATGAGGACACTCACCTCGTCTGGCTTTTTGACCAAACAGTTACTGTCGTCAGCACGATGGGGGGAGGGAGGGAGGGGGGGGGAGCAATGGGTGACAGGGAGGGGAGAAAGTGGAGGTTGGAGGAGGAGGTGTTTGGTAGGTGGGGGGGGCTTTGTCAGCGGTATTCCGCGGAGGGCTGGATCAGGGCAGTGCAGGGCCTGTTCTGGCGGGTGCGCGCTGGGCGGCCACAGCAGCCAGAAGCGCAACACACGCAGAAAGCCGTTCTAAACGGGAAAGAATACAATGCAAAAAAAAAAAAAAGTACTGGAGTGCAAAGCATCGCAGTGTAAAGCAGTACTGTGCAATGCAAAACCATCAAAATGTTTAGACAAAGCAAATTCAGCAGAACAGAATTACTATCGCCGTGTAAAATTAACACAATGCAATACATGCTGAGCGAACAATATCCCAATACGAGCAACAACCCAGTGCGACGCAATGCAAAGCGGTAAAAACGAGATAACTCATTCGGATAAAACTGCAATATAATATCATGAAAACACATTATCCTGAAGGAGAAAACCCAGCACATCACCAGACAGCACAGCCCACCAGAGTACAGTACAAGGACGCCTCTGCCACCCCCTCCCCGTCCCACTACCTCCCCCCCCCCCTTTTTTTTTCTTCTTTTTCGATGCCCCCGTCCTTCCCCACTCGCTCCAGACCCCCCCCCCCCCCTTTTCCATCACCCCCCCTCCACCCTTACCACCATTTTTCACAAAGAGAAGAGATCGAATACGGCTTATCGAAGACATGTCGCAAGAGAAGGAAGTGTCGGACGATTTTAAGTGCTCTCAATCACATAAAGCATCCCTCCAAAGCGGTTGTTGTGCGTGCGTGCGTGCGTGCGTGCGTCCGTGTGTGTGTGTGTGTGTGTGTGTGTGTGTGTGTGTGTGTGTGTGTGTGTGTGTGTGTGTACTCGCGCGTGTTGTGTGTGTGTGTGTGTGTGTGTGTGTGTGGTGTGTGTGTGTGTGTGTGTGTGGTGTGTGTGTGTGCTCGCGCGTGTTGTGTGTGTGTGGGGTGTGCGTGCGTGCGTGCGTGCGTGCTCGCACGCGCGTGCGCGCGATCGTGCGCTCTTGTATTTCAACGTCATTGAGGGCCGGACAGTTGGAGGGATTGGATGGAAGAGGATGGGAAAGGAAGTTGGAAGTAGGGCGCTGGAGACGGTGGGGTAGAAGGGAAATGGGGTGGGGTGGGTGGGACGATACAGCGAACAATTGTTGAATTGTGCGGGTACGCCGTTGTTAACAGAGTGCCACGATAGCTCTCCGTGTTTTGTCGGGGGGGGGGGGGGGGGGGGGGGGGG
>CM031597.1:81084165-81091665 GCA_018398815.1 Conus ventricosus
CAATTTTTCAGCAAAAAAAAATTTTTTTGGTTTAGTTAAAATTGGGCCATTCAACTAACAGACCAATGGGCATTAATTCAGGGCTATAAGTCAAAAGAGAAATCTTTCAGTAGACCACATTTTGTTTTACAGCGTCTAAGTTAGTCTTATGTTTTCTGATTTCAGTGTAACGCAAGTCAAACTCTCTATAAGTCTGCCTCAGTTCCCTCCCTTTCTTGTCTCACGGCCAGCTGTGGTGGGAGTTCGTGTCGGAGCGTCTGGCGTGGACAGATTCATGGAAACTGTCGTCGGTGGGACATGGTGAAGATGGATGATCTCCGCTCCAAGATGAGGACACTCACCTCGTCTGGCTTTTTGACCAAACAGTTACTGTCGTCAGCACGATGGGGGAGGAGGGAGGGGGGGGGAGCAATGGGTGACAGGGGAGGGAGAAAGTGGGAGGTTGGAGGAGGATGTGTTGGTAGGTGAGGGGGCTTTGTCAGCGGTATTCCGCGGATGCTGATCAGGCAGTGCAGGGCCTGTTCTGGCGGGTGCGCGCTGGGCGGCCACAGCAGCCAGAAGCGCAACACACGCAGAAAAGCCGTTCTAAACGGGAAAGAATACAATGCAAAGAAAAAAAAAGTACTGGAGTGCAAAGCATCGCAGTGTAAAGCAGTACTGTGCAATGCAAAACATCAAAAATGTTTAGACAAAGCAAATTCAGCAGAACAGAATTACTATCGCCGTGTAAAATTAACACAATGCAATACATGCTGAGCGAACAATATGCCAATACGAGCAACAACCCAGTGCGACGCAATGCAAAGCGGTAAAAACGAGATAACTCATTCGGATAAAACTGCAATATAATATCATGAAAACACATTATCCTGAAGGGAGAAAACCCAGCACATCACCAGACAGCACAGCCCACCAGAGTACAGTACAAGGACGCCTCTGCCACCCCCTCCCCGTCCCACTACCTCCCCCCCCCCCTTTTTTTTTCTTCTTTTTCGATGCCCCCGTCCTTCCCCACTCGCTCCAACCCCCCCCCCCCCCTTTTTCCATCACCCCCCTCCACCCTTACCACCATTTTTCACAAAGAGAAGAGATCGAATACGGCTATCGAAGACATGTCGCAAGAGAAGGAAGTGTCGGACGATTTTAAGTGCTCTCAATCACATAAAGCATCCCTCCAAAGCGGTTTGTTTGTGCGTGCGTGCGTGCGTGCGTGCGTCCGTGTGTGTGTGTGTGTGTGTGTGTGTGTGTGTGTGTGTGTGTGTGTGTGTGTGTGTGTGTACTCGCGCGTGTTGTGTGTGTGTGTGTGTGTGTGTGTGTGTGTGTGTGTGTGTGTGTGTGTGTGTGTGGTGTGTGTGTGCTCGCGCGTGTGTGTGTGTGTGTGTGTGCGTGCGTGCGTGCGTGCGTGCTCGCACGCGCGTGCGCGCGATCGTGCGCTCTTGTATTTTCAACGTCATTGAGGGCCGGGACAGTTGGAGGGATTGGATGGAAGAGGATGGGAAAGGAAGTTGGAAGTAGGGACGCTGGGAGACGGTGGCGTAGAAGGGAAGATGGGGTGGGGTGGGTGTGGGGACTGAATACAGCGGGAACAATTGGTTGATGTGTGCTGGGTACGATCCGTTGTTAACAGAGTGCCACTGATAGCTCTCCGTGTTTTGTTCGGGGGGAGGGGGGGGGGGGGGGGGGGGGGGGGGGGGGGGAGGGGGGGGGGGGGGGGGGGGGGGGGGGGGGGGGGGGGGGGGGGGGGGGGGGGGGGGGGGGGGGGAGGGGGGAGGAGAGAAAGAGAGAGAGAGGGAGAGAGGAGGAGGAGGAGGGAGGGGAGGATGACGACAAATACGCGACTAGGGACAGGACAGAGAGAGAGGAGGGGAGACAGAAGACAGACAGAGACAGAGTGGACGTAAAAACACACGGATAGGAGGGGGGGGGGGACGTAAAAACAGCACTAAGGAGGAAGAGAGAGAGAGGAGAGGAGAGGAGGAGAGGAGAGAGAGAGAGAGAGGAGACGGAGAGAGAGAGAGAGGGGGGAGAGAGATGACGTAGAGAATACACGAGAGAGAGAGAGGAGAGAGAGAAGAGAGAGAGGAGGAGAGAGAGAGAGAGAGGAGAGAGAGAGGAGAGAGGAGGAGAAAAGAAGAAGGAAGACAGGACAGAAGGAAAGCGGGCAGACAGAGAAGACAGACAGACAGACGGACCGATAGAAACAGAGAGAGACACCGAGAGAGGACGTAAAAACACACGACTAGGGAAAAGAGAGAGAAGAGAGAGGAGGGGGGGATAAGGAGAAGCAGACAAAACACACCACTAGAAATATCACGTTAAATGAAGCTGGAACCGGAGACCTTTTCCGTTCCAGCGGACATTTGCCCCACCCCACCCCACCCACCCCCCAACCCCACCCCTATCACCTCCCCCCGCCCCCCGCCCAGCCCACGCTACACCCCACCCTCCTTCCCCTCCGCCCATGGGTACGGCAAGAGGAAACTTCCAGCATAAGTGGTCCACGCACCATCGAGGTGAAAAGATTAATTTTCTATGTCAGAACCCCCCTTCCTCCCTCCCTCCCTCCCTCTCTCTCTTACCGTCATCCACTGGTTTGAGGTTGTTTTCCCCCTTTGTGACCAGTTCATATTTTGTTTTAGGCTTTTTTTTACGTAATAGTCTTTTGTCCCAGTTTATAAACCTGACAGCTTTTTTTCCCCATTATGATTTGGCAACCAGGTGCTGAAACTATCATGATTAGGATCAGGATCAGGGGCGTTGTATCAAATACAACTTAGCCTATTTAGGCTTTTTACGCCCCTTCTGTATGTATATATCCTCTTTTTTTTCGTAACCGTTGGTCCAGTCATAGGCTAGCTCAGACCTATTATCCATCAAATTCATATCTAATTTTTGTTAATAATTCATGTTTATCTATGAGGTTCTTAAAAACATTAATACTAGGTGCACGTTTGATGTTAAGTGTTAGTTTATTCCAAAAGTTGGTTACTCTATTAGTAAAAGTAAATTTTCTTAAATTCGTTCTAGAATATTGTTTAAATATCTTATCTTCACTGTTCCTTGTAACATTCTTCTGCGGAGTACAAAAAAGCATGCTTTATCAACATCATAGTTGCAGATATTTTAATCTTTCCTGATATGAGTAATCTTTTTTTATTATGAATCATCTTGGTTGCTCTTCTTTGTACCTGTTCTAGATGTTCTGATTGTCTCTTTAGCATTGGATACCATACAGTGTTGCCATATTCAAAAACAGGTCTAACTAGTGTCTTATATAATTGCAAAAAAGTGTCCTTTTCCATAAATGTAAAGGTTCTTTTTATGATTCCAATCATTCTGTTAGCCTTATTAATACTATTTACAATATGATTGTCAAATAGTAAATTTTTGTCAAAAGTCACACCTAGGTCTTTCTCTTCTTCACATTTAGATACTTTTATTTCCTTGCCCCCAATTTTCATTATATACTCCTTTTGTGAGTTTGTTTTACCAATATGAAGTACTTTACATTTTTCTGCATTAAAATATAGGTTCCAAGTATCAGACCACTGTACTAATGTTTCAATATCCTTTTGTAATTCATTATGCAATTTTGGAGAGTTATACAGTTTTGTGTCATCTGCAAAGACTTTACATGTACTCTTTAATTCCACAGGGAGATCATTTATAAACACCGTAAATAATATTGGTCCAAAATACTGCCTTGTGGTATCCCACTAATAACATCAGCACTATGAGAGAAGGAACTACCAATCCTTACCTTCTGAGTTCTTTTTGATAAAAAGTCTCTAACCCAACCGAGTATATTTTCTATTATTCCATAAGACTCTAATTTCTTTAAAAGTCTTTCATGTGGTACTGAATCGAATGCTTTTCTAAAGTCTAAATACAAAACATCTATATTCTCTCCTTTATCTATCTCCTTTGTGAAGTCTTCCATCACTTCTAAAAGTTGAGTCACACAAGACCTTTTTGCACGAAATCCATGTTGACACTCAGCATATAATTTATTTTCTGTCATATGTTTAATAATAGCCTCTCTAATAAATGATTCTAAAGTTTTGCATATAATGCATGTTAAACTCACTGGTCTATAATTTCCTGGATCTGTTCTTGTACCTTTTTTGAATACTGGAATGACTGTAGCTGTTTTCCAATCTGAAGGTACTATCATTTCTTTAACAGATTTAGAAAAGAGTATGTAAAGTGGGAAGGCCATCTCCTCATTTAGCTCTTTTAGTATTCTCGATGGGATGGCATCCGGACCACATGCCTTATTAGGGTTTAAAGATTGAAGTTTCTTTTTTATTGCATCCACTGAAATGTCTACATTTTCTAACACTATGCCTTTTGACCTTGAAGCTGGACTTAGAACAGGCATATTTTTAGTATCTTCCCTTGTAAATACACTAGAAATAAATGTATTCAAAATATCTGCCTTACCTCTATCTGTCTCCACTGTGTCACCATCCTTAGTCACTAAAGGCTCACTCCAGTATTCATCTTTGTTTTCGATTGTACATATCTCCAGAAGGCTTTTGGATTTTGTTTACATTCCTTTGATAACTTCTTTTCAAATTCCTTTTTTGCTTTTCTTATTTTTTTATTACAAGTATTACGTGCTTTAATATAATTTTGATAATCTTTCCCCTGCTTTGTGACTAAGAATCTCTGATACATATTATATTTCTTTTTTTACAAATTTCATTGTCTTTACATTCATCCACTTTGGTTTCTGTTTTTTATTTTCTTAATAATTTGTTTTGGAACGTTGTTTTCTATTAAAGAATTTAAAATACTTTTAATTTCCACCCAGCATTGTTCTACACTAAGATCATTGAGTTTATTCCAGTCGATCTTCTTCAATTCTTCTTTCATTTGCATAAAGTTTCCTCTCTTAAAATTATATGACTGCTTTGATTCTTCTTTCCCTTGCTCCTCTCCTAGGTACAAAGAGAACATTAAAACCTCATGATCACTTTTGCCTATAGGAGCTAAGTGCTTAATGTCTGATATCATATTTTCATCATTAACAAGTACTAAATCTAGTATATTTGATTTTTGTCCCTCCCTGTGTCTTGTTGGTTGTTTCACCATTTGGTTCAGAAATGCATCCTGTAGGTAGTTTATGAACTTTTGACCTCTTTCTCCAGAGCCAGTACCATGCCAGTCAATATCTGGGAAATTAAAATCTCCAGTAATACAAACATATTTGAATCTTTCTAATCTAATTTGTTTCAGTAACTCAAACATTTTTTCTTCATTTTCAATTGTTGAGTTTGGACTTTTGTAAATAGTTCCAATCAGTATTTTCTGTCTATCCTTATTTAAAAAGGTAATCCACAAGTTTTCATCAAAGTCATTTCCTTTTGTAAACTTGTATACTTTGGCATTTATAGAATCCTTCACATATACAGTTATACCTCTTTTGGGATTTTCATTGAAAAATAGTTCATAACCTGGCATTGAATATTCGACAGAATTTACCCTTTTTGGTTTTTCGCTATAGATTCTGTTACTACTATAATGTGAGGTTTATTTTCTTCAGCTAATAGAAGTAACTCATCTTTTTTGTTCAACAGTCCATCTGCATTTGTGTACAAGAACGTGTATGACAGTTCCTGCACAGATTTTCTATCTACATACCTTTTAAAACTATTCACATGTTCTTTGTTCTTGTATTTTGATTGTCAATTTTCTTCTTTATCATCCTGGCCAGGCCTAGGTTTCCACTGTACTTTCACTATTTTCCCACCTCTAATTCCAATGTCTTTCTCCCCTTTCTCAATCCTTTTTCGAAGCTCTTCTCTTAGTTCTTTGTTCTTTTGTCTTTCAATTGGTGTGTAGTCTGGGTTTATATATATCCTCTTTTTTTGCTCTGTCACCCCTGCATTTATTTTGTGGGCATTTCTCAATATTTCTTTTTTTACCTCCTTGTTTGGACGCTTACTCTAAGCAGTCTCGGTTTTGTTCCGATGTTGTATTTACCCAGTCTCACTGGATTCTGGACAGTCTCGTCTTTCAATTGAGGACAAATCTTTCCCACCATCTTCTGTATACTCTCCCTCTCCATTTTCATTCTCTCTTCCCTGTTTTCACTCCCACACTCTGGAATATTAGTGAAAATTAGATTCAGCTCTCTTTTCTCTTTGTCAACCTTCTCTTCCCATAGTTCTGACACCTTCTTCTCAACAACCTCCTCAATCTTCTCTTCGAGAGCCTTTCCACTGCACCTTTTTTCTAGTCTCTCCAGCCTTTCCTCCACCCTTTCGAACAGTCCAATCAGTCTACAGGGAGATCATTTATGTACACTGCCTACAGTGAACGTTGTCCGCAGTGCCTTTTGTATGTGCAAAACATGCTTTTGTATGTGCTATAGTGCAAAACATGCTGTTGTATGTACTTTAGTGCAAAACATGCTTTTGTATGTGCTATAGTGCAAAACATGCTTTTGTATGTACTTTAGTGCAAAACATGCTTTTGTATGTGCTATAGTGCAAAACATGCTTTTGTATGTACTTTAGTGCTCCATGATGTTTCTGATTGCTGTTCTTTCTCTTCATCAATTTGATGGCCACAAACCAACATAGTGATGATTACTCTGCCGCTTCGTGGGTTACGTATGCAGCAAATCTTTCACAGGAAAGGGGAACAGAAAGACCAAAGGACGTGAAAATCCAAAGAGTCAGCCTGCTCTATAGATGTGCGTTTTGGTTCGGGGGTTACAGCCAAGGTCAAGTAGCAACAGCAAAGTTTGAACGAATGAAAATCACCCTGGCTCTGAGAAAAAAAAATCTTTTGAATGTGAAAAAAGATGATTTTATCTCTAGGAATCTGGGGTCAGTAAGTTAGTTCAATGCCGTATGTAGAAAAAAAATAGCAGAATGATGCATGACTTGTGGACTCCTTGTGTTTCTACGCCATTGGTAGGGCACTAGGACTTTGGAGTGAAAAGTCTTGCAGACGAAAGGAAAACGAAGAATCATGTAGATCGTGCTTGCATAGAAAAAGAAACGGACGTGAGACCTGCCTCAGAGTCAGGTATGGTATGGGTTAAGGGCTGAACTGTGCAATGAATATCTTTTGGTACTGGCTGGATTTTCTAAGAAAAGCCAGGTGCAGCTTTGAGTATAACAGAGAATATAGAGCGTTTTGGGCCGATATGATCAGACTACTACTTTCCGCCCCGAAGAACTAGACCGATCCCGGCACGCCTTAACACAAAATCGCCCCCCCCCCCCCCCCCCCTCCAAAAAAAAAAAATCAATGTACTACGATGTGGATTTCGTTTGGAGCGAAAAATCAGTCAGAATAGCCGACACCCTCAGCGTGGCTCAGCTGTTTGCCATAAGTAGGCCTATGCTACAGTTCGCCCATATATGAAATGAATTGTTGCAGACGATCATGCACAAGCGATAAAAGTGTGTATCGAAGGATGTCATGAAATCCTTAACCATCTCAGGGATTTCGGCACGTGTGTGTATGTGTGTAAGTGTGTGT
>CM031597.1:81096665-81230570 GCA_018398815.1 Conus ventricosus
GTAACGGCCTGTAACGGTTTTTCTTTTTTTATAGAATATCTCAGAAAGTACTCGGCCGATATTTGTGAAAATTTGTAGGTATATTCATTATGGGTCACGAATAATGTCGGATGTTTTTGTTAACCGTTATAGCCGTTACTAACGGCTGCAACGGCCTGTAACGGTTTTTCTTCTTTATGGACACAAAGTACTTGGCCGATCTTTGTGAAAATTAGCAGGTATGTTCATTATGGGTCACGGATGATGCCCGATGTTTTAGTTTACCCCGTTATAGCCGTTACTAACGGCTGTAACGGCCTGTTACGGTTTTTCTTCTTTATGGAATTTCTCAGAAAGCACGTGGCTGATCTTTCTGAAAATTTGTAGGTATGTTCATTATGGGTCACGAATAATATCTGATGTTTTAGTTTACCTTTATAGCCGTTACTAACGGCTGTAACAGCCTGTAACAGTTTTTCTTCTTTATGGAATATCTCAGAAAGTACTCGGCCGATCTTTGTGAAAATTAGCAGGTATGTTCATTATGGGTCATGGATGATGCCCGATGTTTTAGTTTATCCCGTTATAGCCGTTACTAACGGCTGTAGCGGCCTGTTACGGTTTTTCTTCTTTTTGGAATATCTCAGAAAGTGCGTGGCCGATCTTTCTGAAAATTAGCAGGTATGTTCATTATGGGTCACGAATACTGCCCGATGTTTTAGTTTACCGTTATAGCCGTTACTAACGGCTGTAACAGCCTGTAACGGTTTTTCTTCTTTATGGACTATCTCAGAAAGTACTCGGCCGGTATGTTCACTATGGGTCACGGATGATGCCCGATGTTTTTTAGTTTACCGTTATAGCCGTTTCTAATGGCTGTAACGGCCTGTAATGGTTTTTCTTCTTCATGGAATATCTCAGAAAGTACATGGCCGATCTTTGTGAAAATTAGCAGGTATGTTCATTATGGGTCACGGATGATGCCCGATGTTTTTAGTTTACCGTTACAGCCGTTACTAACGGCCGATGATGGTTTTCTTCTTTATGGAAAATCTCCGAAAGTACTTGGCCGATTTTTCTGAAAACGTGTACGTATGTTCATTATAGGTTACAGACGATGGCCGATGTTTACCAGAATAGCCACTACTAACGGCTACACCAGCCCAAGACGGTTTTTCCTCTTTATGGAATATCTCACGCGTATTCAGGATAAACTGGGGGTACGTTTTGCATCTTGTTTGTTTTCATTTCGGTTTCTTTTAGGTCGTGGAATTATCAGACTACATGACTTTGCCGAATTCTATTAGGCTTCTTGTGATTGGTAGACAGGGCTGTTGGCATTCACCTGTTGCCATTCTGTGGTGATGTGATTGCCACGTTCCCGCACTAGTCAGCCAATCAGTCAGTCACTCTACGCCGCAGTTCGTTCTCCATACTTCACCCCTGTTTGTTCCTGAGCAAGTAGGCCTATCACGTCATCGCGAAAACATGGCTTTAAACGGCGGCTGCACGCTCTTGTTAAACAAAGGGCAGGAGTGAGCGGGATGATGGTAAAAGAAGGAGGGGGGGGGGGTCGGAGTGTTATTGTACTGGGGACCCCCTCCCCCCCCCCCCCCCCCCCCCCCCCCCCCCCCGAGGTCTCCCAGGACTCGGGGTTTGGAGTTCTGCCTCCGGGCCGAGAGACAATTAACACGAGTGAGCGAGCCACTCTTGACCTGCCACGGTGTCATGGCCGTTTGCCAGTTGGCCAGGGGAGACACAAGGTTAGGTTTGCATGATAGGGACAGACGCCGGACGGTTTCCGTCAGAATCACATCAGTTTCTTGCGGTGTTCGGTTTAGGTTAGGCTGGTTAACAATTGTTTGAAAAGGTGTGTTGTATTTATGCAAAGGCAGAAAGAAAAGATTGTTTGTGTGTGTGGTGTGTGTGTGTGTGTGTGTGTTAGGGAGAGACGGAGAATGACGGCAGGTCGGGAGGGGGTGAGATATAGGGGGAGCGGGGTAGAGGGGGAGGAAGCGTGGGGGGGGGGGGGGGGGGGGGGGGGCAAGGAAGATGTGTAGTTCAAGGAATGCAAATTTCTCTCTCTCTCTCTCTCTCTCTCTCTCTCTCTCTCTCTCTCTCTCTTCACACGCAAGGACACACGCACGCACACAAACGCACATGCCCACGCACAAACACACACACGCACGCACACACACACACACACACACACACACACACACACACACACACATACACACTCACTCACTCACTCACTCACTCACTTAACCTCTCACCCATTTACGCACAGTGAGAGAGAAGGATGAGACAGAGGAAGAGAGTGATGGAGAAAATGATACTGACACACTTTATTGGCATGAGTGTCGATGTCAATGGTATAACTGAAGACTCCATGACACTGTGGAATACAGCACACAAGGATTTAATGTCTAACAACAGTCCAGGGTTTGGAACTAAAGACAGACAGAAAGATAGAGGGGGGGGGGGGGGGGGGGGGTCAACGTACAGACAGAGAGGACGAGGGAGCGAAGGAAAATATAGAGTAAAAAAGAAGACAGATTCATGTTCCCTCCATTTTTCTTCCCCCCCCCCTACCCCCCACCCCCACCCCCACCCCCACACACACACTACTTCCCTTGTTTGCGTTCGAAAATAGCGTTGTTTTGTCACACTTGAAAAAAAAAAAAAAAATCTATGAAGAATTCACCATACATTCACCAGTAACCATAGATATAGTATAAGCTGATGCAGTTGAGCTAAAAGATTTATGTAAAACCTATTCGCCGTTGTAGCTTATCGATGTGCATAGTGCAATTCTTTCATAGTTACATTCTATTCCTGTCACACTGATATTCACAAATTTTCACCTCAATAATACTCCAGTAAATTCCAATACTCCATGACAATAACAACATGTTTACTGTAGTGGACATTCTGTCTATGTAGTAGTAGTAGTATTCTGTCTATGACCTGGAGAAGGTGTTCACTGACACACAACAGAACATCATTAATAATACTGAACGTAATATGAACATAATTAGGCGTCACACTGATCTGTTGAAAATATGGTTTGGCTAACCATTTAATGATCCTGAACGTATAAATGTAATTAGTCACCACACTGATCTGTGGGTGATACGGCTCGACTGATTAATCAATGATACTGTTTATGCGAGGAAAAACGTCGCCAGAGTGACCAGTCGATAAAACGGCTTGACTAACCATGCAATGATACTGAACATAGGAACACAGTAAGTCACCTCACTGATTTGTAGACATGTGGCTGGACGGGTGACTAATCATGTAATCATACTGCACAGATCATGAACATCATTACCACCACACTGGCCTTGGAGATAACACTCGGTTAACCATGTAATGATGTTGTACCGATTATGAACATAATTAATAACCACACTGATCAGTGATAAACATAGCTTGACTAATTGTGTAATGACACGGTATACATGTCAATAAATCGTCACACTGATCTGTGGAGGATATGACATGATTCACAGAATGATGTGCGCGCACACACACACACACACACACACACACATACACACACACGCGCGCGCGCGCGCGCGCACGCACGCACGCACACGTACACACACACGCACACGCACACACACACACACACACACACACACACACACACACACACACATTGTGAATGTAATTAGTCGTCACCTGATCTGTTGACGCTCAGACTTGATTCATCAAATAATGATGCCGTATACATTTTATGAATGTAATTAGATACCAGATTGATCTGTGAATGATGTGGCTTACTTACCACGAAATGATACTATACATGTTAGGAACATAATCAGTCTCCACACTGATCTGCAGAAGGATGGCTTGACTAATTATGTTATAATGCTGTACATATCATGAACATTACTAGTCACCACATTTATCTGTGGATGGTTTGGCTTGATTAATTGCACTGCTCGTAAAGGTTGACGAGCTCAACACCGAAATGTGGTTTAACACCGTATGTAATGATTCAGGCCTAATCATCCATAGATTAGTGTGGTGACTTAATTATGTTCATGTTGTGTATAGTATCATTACATAACTGGCCTCACCGTATCATCCACGGATTAGTGATGTGATCTTACAAAATGAGTGAGGGGGGGGGTCCTTATTTTCACCCCAAGTCTAGTCCAAGAGAGTATTGGTGACATATGGTTGTGTTGTCTTTGCCAACATCACTGAGAACATGGCGCTAATGAAGTTCGCAGAAATTCCTGAACATTGCTACATGTAAGATTTTTAAAAAAATGTAATCCACATCGTGTTTTCAAAACGAACTAGTATTTAATTCAGTGCAAGAATTTGTCGACGGAACAAATGTAACTTGGAGCTTCACATTTCTGCATACTTCTCTCATTGTTTTCATTCTAGTAGTATTTAACATCGCACGAGAAGTCCTAATTGTCCTATTTTGCACCTTATTCTTGTCTAACCTTTCTCCTGGAGAGGAATAACAGGCCACTTGGCGTGAAGGTCATGCTCACTTTACAATATTCCCGTGACATTACATAACTGGCGACAGCGCTTCCTGCAGCATGACAGGACTTGCGAGACAAAATGGGACCACAGGTTGGTGGGGTGGCGTCAACTCGTTGTTTGTAAAATCCTGATCATAATAAGTGGCTGCAGCCTGCCACTTTCAGGACCTTCCCTGAGAGCTAAAAAACCACTCCCCAAGACGTTTAAAGAGGCTCGCTGACAAATGTGACACGGCTGGTGGATTCCGTCAGCCGCACACACGTGGACCGTGACAGGAACAAAACAAGTTTGTTGTGGGAAGAATGCAGTTATTCTTCCTCTTCACCTTGGCTTTGGAAGTTTGAAAGTCAGGGCAGAGATGAGTGGGGGGGGGGGGGGGGGGGGGGGGAAGCATTATGCAGTCTGTCGTTCTGCAAGTCTTGATGGCCATGATGGATAAGCCAGCCAGATAAGAATACTAATAGGCTGTCTCCTTTGTGTCAAAGGACATAGCTACAACGTGAAGGGACAGGTACACGCAGAGCCGTTTGTTTTACAGGCTTTGAATTTATTACGACCGTCTTGTTACGATGTAAATTTATGGTGACACGGGTGACGCAAACATTTGTTTGCTTCCTGGAAATCGGAGTATCTGGAGGGAACAATAATACATCACGATCTTCCGCATTTTTTGTATTTACACATAGCGCACTCTTCATAAAACATTTAACTTCAGGTGGGAGAGAGAGGGGTGTGTGGGCGGGCTGTATGGATGGAGGGTCAAAGTACTTTTAATTTGGATCTGTGACAGGTGGTCTTCCCATAGACTGTCACTTCCGTTTAGTCTCCCTGTAGACTGTGTCACTTCCGTTGTGTCACTTCCGTTTAGTCTCCCTGTAGACTGTGTCACTTCCGCTTAGTCTCCATGTAGACTGTCACTTCCGTTAGTCTCCCTGTAGACTGTGTCACTTCCGTTTAGCCTCCCTGTAGACTGTGTCAGTTCCGTTTAGTCTCCCTGTAGACTGTGTCACTTCCGTTTAGCCTCCCTGTAGACTGTGTCACTTCCGTTTAGCCTCCCTGTAGACTGTGTCACTTCCGTTTAGCCTCCCTGTAGACTGTGCAACTTCCGTTTAGCCTCCCTGTAGACTGTGTCACTTCCGTTTAGCCTCCCTGTAGACTCTGTCACTTCCGTTTAGCCTCCCTGTAGACTGTGTCAATCCCCCCCCAGTCTCCCTGTAGACTGTGTCAGTTCCTCCAGTCTCCCTGTAGACTGTGTCAGTTCCCCCCAGTCTCCCTGTAGACTGTGTCACTTCAGTAGACTGTCACTTCTGCTCTTTCTCCCTGTAGACTGTGTCACTTCAGTAGACTGTGTCACTTCTGCTCTTTCTCCCTGTAGACTGTGTCACTCCAGTAGACTGTGTCAGTTCTGCTCTTTCTCCTTGTAGACTGTGTCACTTCAGTAGACTGTGTCACTTCTGCTCTTTCTCCCTGTAAACTGTGTCACTTCAGTAGACTGTGTCACTTCTGCTCTTTCTCCCTGTAGACTGTGTCAGTTCTCCTCTTTCTCCCTGTGTAGACTGTATCAGTTCTGCTCTGTCTCTCTGTAGACTGTATCAGTTCTGCTCTGTCTCTCTGTAGACTGTGTCAGTTCTGCTCTGTCTCTCTGTAGACTGTATCAGATCTGCTCTGTCTCTCTGTAGACTGTATCAGTTCTGCTCTGTCTCCCTGTAGACTGTATCAGTTCTGCTCTGTCTCTCTGTAGACTGTATCAGTTCTGCTCTGTCTCTCTGTAGACTGTGTCAGTTCTGCTCTGTCTCCCTGTAGACTGTGTTAGTTCTGCTCTGTCTCCCTGTAGACTGTGTCACTTCAGTAGACTGTGTCAGTTCTGCTCTTTCTCTCTGTAGACTGTATCAGTTCTGCTCTGTCTCCCTGTAGACTGTGTTAGTTCTGCTCTGTCTCCCTGTAGACTGTGTCAGTTCAGTAGACTGTGTCACTTCAGTAGACTGTATCAGATCTGCTGTCTCTCTGTAGACTGTGTCACTTCTGCTCTGTCTCCCTGTAGACTGTGTCAGTTCTGCTCTGTCTCCCTGTAGACTGTCAGTTCCCTTCAGTCTCCCTGTAGACTGTGTCAGTTCTGCTCTGTCTCCCTGTGGAGTGTGTCAGTTCTGCTCAGTCTCCCTGTAGACTGTATCAGATCTGCTGTCTCTCTGTAGACGGTGTCAGTTCTGCTCCGTCTCCCTGTAGACTGTGTCAGTTCTGCTCTGTCTCCCTGTAGACTGTATCAGATCTGCTCTGTCTCCCTGTAGACTGTGTCAGTTCTGCTCTGTCTCCCTGTAGACTGTGTCAGTTCTGCTCTGTCTCCCTGTAGACTGTCAGTTCTGCTCTGTCTCCCTGTAGCCTGTCAGTTCTGCTCTGTCTCCCTGTAGACTGTGTCAGTTCTGCTCTGTCTCCCTGTAGACTGTGTCAGTTCTGCTCTTTCTCCCTGTAGACTGTGTCAGTTCTGCTCCGTCTCCCTGTAGCCTGTCAGTTCTGCTCTGTCTCCCTGTAGACTGTGTCATTTCTGCTGTCTCCCTGTGTCAGTTTTGTTCAGTCTCCTGTAGACTGTGTCAGTTCTGTTCTGTCTCCCTGTAGACTGTGTCAGTTTTGTTCCGTCTCCCTGTAGACTGTGTCAGTTTTGTTCAGTCTCCCTCTGTCAGTTTCCCTCCAGTCTCCCTGTAGACTGTGTCAGTTCTGTTCTGTCTCCCTGTAGACTGTGTCCGTTCTGTTCTGTCTCCCTCTGTCAGTTCCCCCTAGTCTCCCTGTAGACTGTCAGTTCTGTTCTGTCTCCCTGTAGACTGTGTCAGTTCTGTTCTGTCTCCCTCTGTCAGTTTCTCCCCAGTCTCCCTGTAGACTGTGTCAGTTCTGTTCTGTCTCCCTCTGTCAGTTTCCCCCCAGTCTCCTGTAGACTGTGTCAGTTCTGTTCTGTCTCCCTCTGTCAGTTTCCCCCCAGTCTCCCTGTAGACTGTGTCAGTTCTGTTCTGTCTCCCTCTGTCACTTTCCCCCAGTCTCCCTGTAGACTGTGTCAGTTTTGTTCTGTCTCCCTGTAGACTGTGTCAGTTCTGTTCTGTCTCCCTCTGTCAGTTTCCCCCAGTCCCCCTGTAGACTGTCAGTTCTGTTCTGTCTCCCTCTGTCAGTTTCCCCCCAGTCTCCCTGTAGACTGTGTCAGTTCTGTTCTGTCTCCCTCTGTCAGTTTCCCCCTAGTCTCCTGTAGACTGTGTCAGTTCTGTTCTGTCTCCCTCTGTCAGTTTCCCCCCAGTCTCCCTGTAGACTGTGTCAGTTCTGTTCTGTCTCCCTCTGTCACTTTCCCCCAGTCTCCCTGTAGGCTGTGTCAGTTCTGTTCTGTCCCCCTGTAGACTGTGTCAGTTTTGTTCAGTCTCCCTCTGTCAGTTTCCCCCAGTCTCCCTGTAGACTGTGTCAGTTTTGTTCAGTCTCCCTGTAGACTGTGTCAGTTCTGTTCTGTCTCCCTCTGTCAGTTTCCCCCAGTCTCCCTGTAGACTGTGTCAGTTTTGTTCTGTCTCCCTCTGTCAGTTTCCCCCCAGTCTCCCTGTAGACTGTGTCAGTTCTGCTTTGGACTGCTTCAGTTTTGCCCAGTCTCCCTAGAGACTGTGACAGATACCACCAATCAACAACATCTGGGTGGAAACCAGCAAGATCGGACCCAAATCCATGCCCTCCTCCCAACTAAACAAAATGCGCTTACAGCTGCTGGTGTTAACTTGTTTTTTTTTTGTTTGTTTTTTTCCTGCTTTAAAAAAAAAATTGATGAAAGAAACACTTGACTGAGACAAGAACACACTTGCACACCAATTGTACAAATACTTGCACACCAATCTTCCGAGTTAAGTTTTATTTTCTTTACAACGATTTATTTTTTCACAAAACACTTGCAAAAATATACAGTTTCATTTACATTTGCATTTACCAGAACCACTTAAAGTCCAGTCGTAAGTGCCTATCATTCTTGCACAAGTACCTCATAGCCTGAATCGTCTCCACGCCATAGTCCACATATGTAGTACAGGCCTTAGGTGCTGGTCAACTGTTAAAACCAACCCCACCTCACCTGATCTACACAAGTTTGATGTTACCATTACAACATTAACTGTTTCTGGGGACTGCATAAATGGATGCCCGTCATGTTTTTCAAGGATATGTACAGGTTTACCGACTCATAAGCTTTCAATGGCAATGTTCCCCATTTCTACAAAGAACTGCACCTACTCTGAGCAAAAAGTGTGCGAAAGTGAAGTTGGTGATACCTGCACTTTAGCAATTAAAAAAAAACTATGTCTTAATTGTTCAAGAAAGTGAGAAAGGTGTTAACTGCAGTTAAGCGATAGAAACTTAAGTTTTCATTGTTCACCGCACAAACTTTTCTTCTGCTGATTATTGTTTCTGGAAGAAAAAAAAGAAGAATGAGGCCACATCCGCTATCAATCTCAGTTTGTATTGCTCAGCAGGCTTGCGACACATTTCATTTCCTAGCTAGTGTATCTTCCAGTGCAAGAGTTGCCCATGAACTGACACCACTTGAATCATGTACAGATTTTGCTTGAAGCCAAGTTGCTGGACAATATCCCCACGCATCTCCTCCTCTCCCCACCCCTCCTCCAACAGTTTTTTTTTTTCCTGCATCAGGCAAAAAAAAAAAAAACAGGCCTCGCAGAGCACAGCTACATTTCTAGTTTAACTTGGTGTCTAGCAATTTTGAATTTATACTGTGAACCAGTGGATCGCTCAAACCATTGAAAGAAAAATGCAAAGAAGTTCGGTTGACCACCTGTGTGCTAGTTCACCTCTAACACCTCAGTTCTCCCGTGACAAACATGACGAAACTGCTGCGGCTAAATCCACTTTCCTGACTCCCGTGTATAAGAGTTCTCACAGGAGAGGAACTGGCAAATCTTTTCTTGCAAATCTGCTGATCTTTCACTCAACACAACAATATGTACTTCTAGCTCTGGTTCAATATTGTGTGTCCATCCCGGATAAACTTGTAAGATTTGTCCATCACGTGCAGACCCCATTCAGGGTTCCCAGGGACTTCAGCTTATGCCAAGTAAGGACCTTGTAAGGACCTATAAGGACCATTTTCTAAATTAGTAAGGACCTCTACATTAACAGCATATATATTACAAAACGTACTTGTATATCTCTTCATGGAAATGCACCAAACACAGCGTACACCCAATATAACTTGGCTGCTGTACTGCAGAATCAAATCACACTGAAAACTGTTTGTTCCCTTGTTCAGTCTTCAGTAAGAACAATGTCTTGAGTCTCTTGTCTTCCACTTCAATCCACTCTTTTCACACCTAAAACTAAAACCAGCTGATACTTTAACCTGACAGTCATAGCTGATACTTAAACTTGAATGTCAATCTTTCACAACAGAAGAGATAAGTTTAAAAAAAAAATGACACTGAGAATGAGAAACAAAAACAAAAACAAAACTGTTATTAGTGGTCATAGGCACTTTCAGATCCTAAATATATGTCGGAGAAAAAAAAAGAGCACACACACACACATACACTGGCCTTAATCAGCATTTTTTCCATTCTTTTTCGACCCTTGTGATGTCCTGTTGAACTCTCTCTGCTTCATTTTTTCTGTCCTTAGCTAACAAACGCAGAGTGTTGGATCGTTCAATCAGACTGAAACTTCTCTGCTCCTGAGACTGGAAGCTTAGACGGTCAGCCTCTTCAAGAAAATGACATGCCTCATCACTGGTGCATTTATGTTTCTTCCTCAGGTTGACCAGTTCTTCTCCTAACCTCTTTCTCTTCTCTTTTTCCACAGCTGCCTCCTCCTCTTGCCTCTGTTCAGCAAGGTATCTGTCATATCTTCCCTAGGCTCCTGATGCTGAGACAAGGAGTTTTTTTGTCAATGACAACTCCCTCCACACCTCCCATATTATGAATATGGTCTAGCACAACCCTACGTGCCATCGACGCCAAATGCAGTGATCTTTCGCACACAGGACATCGAGCATAATGTTTCTTTTGGGGATCCTTCAGCAACCAGTCCTTGTACTACTTTCTTTTTTTACCCAACGATCCTGAAATGCACTTTCCTGGCATTTCGATTGCCTTGAACAAAGACTGGAAAATGATGGATGTAAGTATCGAGTCTTCACGCGAAACGAGACCATGCAAAACTAGGACAAGACCTTGAGAAAAACCAAAACTTCCAAGCTGAAAGTTGTCTGCTAGGCTTGGGCTGTTTGTCAGAACCCATTGGCGAGCAGATTTCAGAGTAAGTACCGCTTGCTTCCGTGATTTTCCAACCAGCATTTCGCCATTGACGATTTTTTTGGCTGTCATAAGGACTTGTAAAGACCTTGATGCTAATATAAGCACTTGTAAGGCCTTACTTGAGGTGTTTCAAAATGTAAGGACCTGCAAGGACCGGTAAGGACCCTGGGAACCCTGCCATTACATGCTCTCACAAAAGTCTGTACCCTTATCCTTCAAATGTCAACGTTTGTAACGAATCTTCCACAGTGAACAATAGTGACGCATACCTTCTTCTCGAGTTAATTCATTCACTGTAGTATTTCTCACGTATACACATTATAAGATGGGGCTTTAACTGATATATCATAACACCAATAAAATCATCAACACATGCATAACCAAAAAACAATCCAGATTTTTTTTTAAATTAAAAAAAACGATTGCCATGGCCATAAAAAGCTTGCCAAATCATTCCTTTGAACAAATCATCCATGATAACACAAGACACAAGGTCAAGGTATGTTTTGAACTTTAACCCTTTCAGTCTTTACATAGTGGTGGGTGACCTTCCCAGCCTGGCACTTTTGCCTGTTCAGCTGGAAGATCGGGGTCATTTTGGTTAGAACCCTTAGAACTCTGGATCAGCGCATCAGAAGCTTGCACACTTACATAAATATGATTTTCCATATCATGCTGAAGTTTTCTCATGTTTGAATAAACCCACTGATGCATGCTTTCCTTCATAACTGCAATACAGGTCATTCACCACTTATTCTGACAGATCATACCACATTTGTGATCAAATACTGAAAAGATTTGACCGAGTCATCATCACTGTATAGTCAAACACATTTACTTCATCTTTGTGTGTGCGTGTTGTTTTTTTTCATGACTTCATCACATATTGTTTAAAACTAAAAGTGATTCTTCTGACGGACTAGTCCACAAAAAATTTCATCTTACAACTGCCTCATTCACTGACTCAGTGTTTGAAAAAACCGACAAGAAAAACTGACTGAACCATTCATATTTCCCTTGAACAAAGCAGCAAGCACATGATATGAGAAAGAAACAGCTTCTCAGCACTCTCCCCTTTACACCAGCACAGACAGACAAATACATTCAGCACAGACAGACAAATACATTCATAATCATATGATCAGGAGTTGAGAAAATGGCCAAAGAGTTAAAACAAGCCGACTACTGTGCCGAAGATCAACACTCTTCACAGCTTTGTATCTAAGAGAACATAACAATCTAGGTCAAACGATACATACTGAAAGATCAATGGCTTTAATTGCTTTAGCAAATGATTTAGAGTGCTGATATATCAATTTGATTTTTGGAAGTATACATCAATCTGGTTTAAGCAAATGAAATATTCTTGTGTGTTTTAACCAAAAACGACAAAAGAATCACAAGTACACAGAAAGAAAACACCCTTTGTCAGTTTGGATGAAACCACTGACACACCGGATTGACGAAATACCTGTCCCTAAACAGGTGGTGGAGTCCGGTAGTATCAAACCCAGGGTAGGTTCAAAAGTCTTTTCACACGGCCTGTGTTTCGTCACACAGCTAACACAGCCACATGAATCTGCTTCAATCAACAGCCAGCATTGTAACTCGATGGCAAAAGACCATGCTGTGGTAGTGAAACAGACATTCAATCATTATTGACAGAATGTGAAACATCCTGAGGTCAGCAAAATGGACATCATCGCCGTCAACCTTTAGGAGTCAAAATCAACGGACCATGGGATGAAGGGGAAGGGGGGGAAGGGGGAGGGGAGGATGCACTTTGGCATTTGACAAAGTATTTCTAACCCTGTTATATTTCAGTTGACAAAAGTGGGATTTTTTTTTATATAATGCATTTTCCATACACGTAATTGCCAACGTTAATATAACGCCATTTCAGCTTTATTTTGCAGACTGATCATCCCTTTTAAAAAATGACATCCCCAAACATTTTTATAGAACCTTTTGAAATTCTGGATTTTTTCCTTATAAATTTGGGATTCTGCATTAATTTCTAAATTAGGGAAATTCCAGAAAAATTCGGGGGGGGGGGGGGGGGGGGGGGGGGGGGGGGGGTTGGCAGCCATTGGACATCACTTATTTTCAACAGAGTCCTTAATTTCCTGAGGATGAGGAAGGGGCAAGAAAAAAAAAGCTTTTAGCAGGATCCTGGATGGCTTTCTACAAAAATGATAGTAAATGAAAATCAACAATCAAGAAACAAATAGAGAAAGAAAAAAAAAACAAACAAAAAAAAAAAACAAACAAATAATACTGAAAAAAGAAAGAAAAAACTCCCTCGTAAACAGTGCATGCATATAATTAAAATCAAAACAAAAGCAGCACACAGAGAAACGAAATAAATGAAAATAAAAAACTAAAATAATAAAACCAAAAATCAGCAACAAGTGCCTCAGCATTCAAAACGCAATCAGTTCCTGTCCCGAAAGTAAACAAAACAAATTCATTAAGTAAACACAACGATTGCACAGTTTCTAACTATGGAAATTGCGCACCAACACTAAAATGGGAACAAGAAAGAAAGAAAAGCCTCCATGGAACCAGTTTCAAAGTCAGAGCTAGCAGCTGAAACTCCAAGCAATGTCAACATCCGTTTTGACTGTGTTGCCAAGAGTAGTCAGCACTATCTCATGCAAGATTATATCTGGAAAATAAAAATCAGGAGAAAATTCTGGACACCTTACTTAAAAGATTCTCATTTTGTCACGCAAAAGCTTTTTTATTTATTTTTTTTTTGTTGATGGTTCACATTTCCAGTAGCTTTTACTTTTTTCATTTCTTAATGTTTTCAAGAATTGGGGTTTTCGAGTCTGAGAACTGCGGCAACTAATGCTAAAAAAACTAGTGAACACCTCTGACAATATTCTTCCTATGGATACACCCAGAATTATGTAGGTTTCGAGTCAGTGTGTACATGATGGTTTGTAGGTGTGTGGTGAATGTGCTTGTTTACATGCCAACATACATGAATATGTGTGTGTGTGTGGGTGTGTGTGTTGTGTGTGTACAGGGTGAGGAAGGTTGCAATATTAGGTGTTTCTCAGTTTAGTTGTGTTTTTGGTTTAGTTGTCTTTCATATGTCTGTATTAGCGTATATGTCTATTGAGTGTCGGGGAATAATTTTTTGGTTTGCTTATTATTCATTTTTTCACAGGTCAGTTGTTTTATTATTTTCCTTACAGTTGAAAGCACAGCAAGCAGGGTTCTGGATGCAGGCACAGACAGTGTGGTGTTTACAGTCATTATTATGTTTCTTAAGCAGTCTTTTACTATTGTTATTATGCTTCACAAGTGAAGGCATTTATATGAAAGGAAAAAGCAGCCACAGTACGCTTTGTTAAAACACAGCTGTATCTGTAATTGTGGCCAAATTACAAACTGTCTTACTCTGCTTTAAATCTTTGAATGGCTTAGCTCCTTCCTACCTTTCTGATCTCATTCATCTCAGTTCCTTCTAGGCAGTTGCATTCTTCTACCGAAAACACTCTGCTCAAAATCCCTCGATTTTGAACTAAAACCCATGGTGATCGATCTTTTTTTTTTCCAAGGTCCGGTCTCTTGGAATAAACTCCCAATATCTTTGCATAGTTCAAACTCTCTGTCTTCCTTCAAGGCATCTCTTAAAACAACCCTCTTCACCTATCAATAGCAGTTCTTTCTTCCCCTTCCCTTGGCCATCAAACTGATTCTGTGACTTAATGCATGTGTGTGTGTGTGTGTGCGCACATGTGTGCGTGTGTGCGCGCGCATGCTGTTGTGTCCATTCTTGTGCGACAGTGTGTGTGGGATCATGTGTTTTGTGTGCGTGTGTGTGTGTGTGTGTGCATGCACGCGTGGGTGGGTGTCAATATGCACCCTTGTTTGTAGATGGTATTTGCTGCAATATTCATCTTATTGGTTTCATTTATGTTTTCTTTAACCTTTCATGTATTTGTAAGCGTTTAGGGCTTATGATGCAAGATTAAGCACTATAAATAATCATTATTATTATTATTATTATCAAATTTCTCAGTTTGACAGGTTTTCAGGGACAGTTTTTGCAATGATTAACCTTCAGAATTCAGAGCCCTTAATACTGTTTGTGTAATTTCGTAACTAAAGGAAATAACACCACTGAAAGTTGCAGTAGTCATGTCAATAGCCTATGTTTGGTAATTCTGAACTGATTAGATTTTTTTTTTAAATGGCATAGCCCTTAATTTTTTTTTTTTTTTAGCGCCCTACACCTTGCTCTTTTCATGTGGAAAAAAAAACTATGCAGTGCTTGACAGCAGGGTGGTCTTCAGAGAAGAAGCCCCCCCCCCCCCCCCCCCCCCCCCCCCCCCCCCCCCCCCCCCCCCCCCCCCCCCCCCCCCCCCCCCCCCCCCCCCCATCCCCTCTTATCCCCTCACCACCATTCAAGTGTTTCAGTCCTGAACTCATTACACTATAAGAGAATTTGTTTCCAGGTCTTTTTCACCAAATACCATAGCTTTTGTCTGGTATCATACAATCATGCTCTTTGATGTCATTTGACCCATTTCGAGTCCCAAATTGGCAACATTTTTTCTAACATTTACCCAGACAGTTTGCAATTCTTTTTAGCCATTTATGGCACAGATGACTAGAAAGACTGTAATCACACCAAAGATGATCACTCAGTCTATCTCCTGCTAAAGAGTAAATGAGTCCCATCACAATGCAAATTGTTATTTTCAAGGAAACAGGAAAAAAACAGACCCATCTTTTCACATTTAAAACACCAAATAATTCCTTTATTCAACACTATGTACATTTGATAGCGCAGTGCCTTCCACAGATGAGATTATCTGCAACAAGCAGATTTGTCAAAGAGATTGGAACTAGATCCTTCCTCACATCCATTGTACGATCCTTCACAGAAAAAAAAAAAAGCAACATACGACCAACTAAAGCTGTTTTTGAAGGATTTTTAAGGTCATGAATTTCTTCCACTTTCAAACACCAGAAGGTCCGAGATTTATTGATCATTCAGAGAAGCTAACACACTTCGTTCCAGACCTGTTTACCCAGTACAAAACTGAAACTGTTTACCCCAAATTCATGTACCTGTAATATCTCAGACCAAAAAAAACTCTGTAATTAAAAAAAACACACACGTAATCTTCATAATCGCATTATTTTTGCAACTTTTGAAGACTTGGAAGAGCCAGCCGTTGGCTCTTAAGACCCGCTTCAAGACTGCTTCGTCCCCATCTTTGACAAAGTGAAAAATGCAAGGCACACTGGTAAATGTTTCTTAGTTCTTTTGACCAAAATGGTAGCAGACAAAACTTTGCGTTTAACAATTTTACTCCCCCCCCCCCCCCCCCCCCCCCCCAATTTTTTTTTTCTCCGTAATTTTGCACTTTTTTCTTTTTCGTAAAAATTATGGCAAAATCATAAGGATAAACAGGTCTGCTTTGTCATTGTTGAGCATATGGTAAATTTTTAGATACTAATCACTGTTTGTCAATTCAATCTTTCAATGTAATATCAATACCTGAAACAAACAAAAACTGCAGAATGCTGCAAATTTTGCCAAACCACACACATCCTTGAGTCTGCCATGAGAAGTTCTGAACTCCAGCACATTGGCCGTGCACTTCACACATGGTGCTCTGACTTTCAATGGCTGCATGAATGGGTTTGCCAAGAACAAACCAACAAATTTCTGATCATTTGTTTTCATGGATACGGTGGAGTTTTGGAATTAGCATATTTCCTTTTGAAGAGTGACGTTAGTCCAGTCATAAACCTGATAATGTTAAGGATAAGAAATTCACAGCCAATTTCTGGTCATCCCATGTCCAGTCATAAACCTGATAATGTCGCAAATTAACAGCCAATTGTTGGTCGCCCCATCTCATTAGTGCCTGATCACAAAGCTGAGTGCATTTCTGATCTTATGGCAATTTGACAGAATCGGTAAACTGTGACAATGAGTGATATACGCCTTCAGTTTGCAGATATTTGCAGGAGATTTTCTGCTGAAAAAAATAAGCTGAGTAGCCATAAATCTGTACACAATTCACCTGAGCAGAAAACAAATTGGCAAACAATGTAAGAGTTGGCACCTCTGAGTGCCTGAATCACAGTATGATCGAACTACAGGTAAAGACACCATTGTGGCAGAATGTGCCATAGATCTGAGTAACCTGTGCAAATCTTATTGTGTGCATCAGCATCAGCAGCTGCCTGAGGCAACAGCCACAGGCCTACACAGCTTGACACAGGTATATAGGGAATGGCTGGTGGTAACCCACAAAGGCAAGGTACCCAACTGAATACACTCTTTGAACCATTCCGTGTGACCCGGTATGGAGACAACCATGAAAGCCCATCCATAAGTACAAATATAAATATATGTACACAGCACATGCACACAAATATGTACACAGCACATGCACACAAATATGTACACAGCACATGCACACAAATATGTACACAGCACATGCACACACCATATCTATACACAACACTTGGAGTACAATCCTCGCCTACCTCCTCATTTCCTTTCCACACAAAACTTGTTAAAAAAACATCGTTTCATTCTCATTTTCTTTGGAAAGTACAGGAGGCCTATAAATCCTTAACAAGAGTCTCATCACATCAGCATTCAATCTCCCATGCCTTGGTTTCTTCATTAAAACTGTACAAAAGCCAGCTGACCGTGTGGGGGCAAAAACAAAACAAACCCCTTGATTCATGCATGCACATGCACACGCACACACATGCACATCCCGTAAAATCATCAACCTTGCTGTCTTTTCAACAGTAACACCAAACAGCATCCAACGCATGAGAGCCGCTCATCGCCTTGCTATTATTGTT
Source organism: Conus ventricosus (assembly GCA_018398815.1). Taxonomy (NCBI): domain Eukaryota; kingdom Metazoa; phylum Mollusca; class Gastropoda; order Neogastropoda; family Conidae; genus Conus; species Conus ventricosus. The sequence goes on from CM031597.1 coordinate 81,114,290, forward strand.
CCAAGTCTCCATCATCACAGCCAGAAAACTGAAAGACAGCGTGTTGCCCCAACAACCCCTGTACACGTGGTGTTAAGAATAATCCTGCACCTGTATTTTCAAAGCCACCTCTGGTCGTCTTGGTGCTGACACTGAAATACCATTGAGGTAAGCTCTCCCTCGACGCCTGAAACAGAACACATTGTACACTGTCATTTGTAGTAACCTTTATGTTACCAGACAAAATCACGATATGCCAGAATGAGAAATGCATGCTCAAGACTCAACAAGGGAAATAAATGCAGCTTATACAGTCTGTCTGTTCCAATTTACTTACCTTTTCATTTCCCCTTGCAGTTGAATTATCAGGCATGAAAGTGAACAGCAGTAAAAAAGGCTGAAAAATTGCCGGGGGGTCTGGTGGCCGGTGTAGGCCCCCAGTGGGGCCCAGGGGCAACGTCCCGGCGGGGGTCAGGGGGCAGAGCCCCCTGACGCTGAAGCTTTTTTTTAATATGAAATAAAAGGCCTAAAACTGCAAATAAACCCCTATTTCAGCGCTGTTAAGAAGGGGCAAGTAAGCCACATTTTCATGTTTTCAGTAATGAAAATAATACTTCAAAAGATCATGGTGTGAAACTGGAAAAAAATTGAAAAAACTGAAAGGTCGAGGTCCAGGGGCCAAAATTAATATTTTGAAAAATTCAGACAGTTTTCGTGGCCTCTGGTGAAAGGAAATTAGGAACCGAGGCCTTGTTTAAAACACAAATTTATTGCTTATATGTAAACAAAAGTCGTCATTTTGAATTCTAAAAAAAAAAAAAAAAAAAAAAAACTTACCCCCCCCCAAAAAAAACAGCTTGGTTGGTGCCTTGGACATAGATGGGCAGTAAGGGTATCAAAATCACAAATCTGTATTTTCTAAGGTCTTAATAGAGAGTTTCCACTGTACTTCCAAAACTAACCCCATTTTATTACATGGAGAAATAGAACCTTTAATAGTTTTCCCCATCCTTTTCCCAGAAAACTAACCCTTATATTTATTTTTCTTTCATGTTTTTTTTCTTTTTTTAAATATTTTTTCATACTATTATGTCTCTCATCCTCTCTCTCTCTCTCTCTCTCTCTCTCTCTCTGTGCCTTGCATTCATTTGTGTGTGTGTGTGTGTGTGTGTGTGTGTGTGTGAGTGCGCATGTGTGTGTCACTGGGGTGGGGGGGGGGGGGGGGGGGGCATGGAGGGCTGCTGAAAAAGATTTCACTGAAATTCTCACCTTCTCACCGTCTTTAGTATGCACTTACCTGAGCTTAGTTACGCCGAAAACCCATTGGCAAGGTAAGTAACTCCGTAAATTTGAACATGGTTACCCAATTTAAAAATTAATTTAATGCTATCCAGCCGACAGCGGCACGACGGCACGATTCCCTGCTCCCGCACGCTCGCGCACAGCGCTCATTCCCTGCCGACGCACAGATTTGGCCACTTTCTAATTTATTTTTACGGTAGCTCTACAACAACTGACAGTCTTGTGTTAGGTGTCACAGGAAAGAACAAACACTCAACTCCCCTCATCACCAGATCCACTTTGTAATACGATTTCAAGCGCTTCATTGAGCGAGAAATTGCTACCACCCCTTTGCCTGACCGACATTTTTTCTGGCACAGGAAATAGTGCCGCGCGCGGCGTGCCGGGGCCGCCAGTCCCTTTGTTTCAAAGCTCCTGGGGTCAGCCAAGTTCACAATAGGCCACTGAAAGTATGGTCGACAACTCGTTCCAACATCCCCAAGACTAGTTACAGAGCTTATTTCCCTTGGACCATTTCATGGAAAGTGTAGGAATTTTTTATGTTCCCGTCGTCTGATTGTGGACGACACGGCAGAATGTACTGCTGTCTGTCCGTCACCCGGACTTGGACGACTCGCCTCAAGGGAGAGAAATCCTGTCGTCCACTTTTGTCACGACTCGGCTGGTAAAGGTTAAAAGAGAGGAAAGGAAATAGTGAAATGAAAATAATTTTAAAAATTCCTACGAATATATATGTTGCTATATCATAAGTTTGAAGAATATCATATGAGCCATTTACTCGGGAAAAAAAAAAAAAATCTTCAGAACGTTCTTCCGAATCATACCTGGAACATCATCCCAGTCGAAATCTAGGTCACTCTAAGCTTCATTACCAGCACTTTCACTAAGTCTTATGCCGTAAATCCTACAAATCACAGTATCTTCATCACTAAATCTCGTCATAGAACGGCAGAAATCAAGGTTAGCGATGGCGAAAAACAGCATTTCGACCACAAAACTTTTAAAATTCGTAACTCGAGAACTACGGCACGTATCGACTCGCGGTTTTTTTTGCAAACGGAAGTAAATGGCCACAGGAAGAAGGAAGTCACGTTCTCGCGAGACTTCCTTTTCTACGAGAAATATGGCGGCGCCCATTGTTGCCACGTGCTTTACCGGGCGCTGGCAGTTGCTCAGCGTTTTGGCCGTGTGATTTCCGGTTGGGCGCTAGCGGGTTCTCGCCTGTCAAGAGGGTTAATATGGTCCGGACTTCTGACATGCTTTGCTAGCCGAGATTTTCCATTGCATCCATACTTGAGGTCCGAGTTGCACACGCGGCAAAACGCTACACCAGGTTTGTTCGTTTTCAAACACCAAACACGATGTTGTCGTTTTCATCATCTATTTCGTTCAGCCAAGCCCATCGCCACTTATTAAAGCCAGCGTCGATCTCTTCAACAGAATCACCTTCTTTAAGATGGGACATTGCCACGGTTTCCAACGAACTCCAAAATCTAGATTAACTCGAAATCTAGATTTCGGAAAATGGTGCTTTATCTTTGTTCCCTAAAATAAAGAGCTACCACCGAATCGGCACTTCCGTTTTATGGTAAGACGCACTCAATACGTAATTTGCACAATTTTAGAGACTGTTTTGAAATTTTTTTTTTTCCAGATTTAGGAAAAAAACGGAAAATTCCGTCTCGAATAATTTCATAAAACAGATTCCGTCCTCACCTGGAAGAAGTTTCACCCATGTATATACTTTTATATGTGCATACTGACTCATTCACTCAAAACAATGAGACAGCCTTCATCACAACATTGATTCAGTCGGTCAATCTTTCCACATGGAACACAAAATGCAGCGCCTTTTTCGTCTAATTTGCGAAACACATCACCAACTCGAACATCGTCCACTTCCTGGTCTAGCCAGTCCCACCTCCAATCGTTTCTCATCCCTTTTATTTTTGCCATGAAATCGCGACGCGCTTGACAAACTTCGCCAATTTAACGATGTCCCGACGTTCGACAGGCGCGAAAAGACCGGATGTTGATTAACGACGGAAGTGACCGGTTGACTCTTTTGAGAATAAGAGTTGCAAATTGTCCAAATGGGAATAGCATCGAACGAAAGTTTATTTCAGGATTTTTTTTTTTTTTTTTTTTTTGGGGCGGCACTTTTTTGGGCGGGCGGCGCAGATGAAAAAAATGGGCGGAAAATCTGCCTTAGGCGGACGAATTTCATGCCTGATTATATTTCTGGTTAAACAGACTGACATGTTGATTTCTTTTTCTTTTTTTAAAGTAAACATACATATCTCTATCTCGATCACACATATCTCTATCTCGATCAATTGATCTATCTAGCTATCAACTAGATCAGAATCAGAACTAAATTACAAGCAGAAGGCAACACATCTGAAAGACTGACCAAACCTAACATCTGAGTATGCAAGGTAGAACACCATGAATAACAGTTTGTTAACCCAATGCCTACCGGATCGACCGAGATCGACCGCGAGATTTCCTCTTTCTGAATACCGGATCGACCGAGATCGACCGCTGAATACTCGGTCAACGACTTTCGCTTTCACCATCGCATATCCCAGAATGCAATTGCGACAGAAGAGTCTTCCGGTACTTCCGTTTCTGGACGCCATTTTGGTTTTTGTTGCATGAGTTTTGGTGGAGTAGTTTTCGCTGCTGTGAATTTTCAAAGTTCGGCTTTTTTTTCGCGAAGATTTTCTGGGAAAATGGCGGATCAAGTAACTATGCAACTTGCAGAATTCATTTTCTGAAGTGATATTGATGAAGAGAGCGTATTTGCGGGCTACACTCTTGAAGAAGATTTGAAAAGACGATTCGGACTCAATCTTGACCTAGTTATTAAATAAAGATCGACTGTGACTGATTTTGAGCCGGAATCAATAATTCAGCATGATAATGATGATTCGAATAGCCCATCTGCTGCTCGGCCCCAGAATCCCCAAAAAAGAAAATTCGAAAAAATTCTTTAGATTCTTTAATTCTTGACTGGAGAGTTGGACCCAAAAGTTAGCCTCTCTAAAGTTCCCATTGTTTGTAGTCAGGGGTAACCGGTCATTCTGTGGGTGTCCCTAGATTTGCCTGTAGAAGAACTTTAGCTTTGATTTCAGAAAATTTGCAGATTTTAACGAAAAAATTTATTTGTAGACAAAAGCTAGCGAAAAGGAAACTGCTAAATCTGGCGAAAAAAAAACCTGCCTGTTTACACAAAGCCAAGGGAGCGAAAGAGGTACTCATCACCACGGGTGTGTGGGGGGTGGGGGGGGGGGGGGGGGGGGGGGGGGGGGGGGGGGGGGGGGGGGGGGGGGGGGGGGGGGGGGGGGGGGGGTTGCTCAGTGCACTTGTGCAAAAGCACATTTTTGTTGAATTCCATCACAATCTAAAGCCCAGTATTCAGTAATCTGTTCTTGTTATTTTTTCCCCTCAGTAGTTAGAAGACAAATCTTCTTGTATGTGATGCCTTCAGTTTAACAAAATTGTTGAAGTTTGGGTTGTTGTTTTTTGCTTCACAATAAAAGTTGATTATTTAGTGTGCATACCATACAGAATGACTTTATTTTGTTCCTGAAGGTTTCAGTACTTTGTTTAGACTTGGAAAATCACTCTGTGCTCCTAATCCATGATGTTCTGTGGGTGCAGTGAATTTAGGAAAATTGTTTTAGCACTGAGAATACCAAAGTACAGTTAGTCTGTTCGTTTGTTTTTTTTCCCTCGTGTACCAGTTCACTATATGTGGGGGGAAATGGCTGTTTTGGATGGAGTGATGTCTTTGAATTTTTTTCATTACTTTTACAGAATAGATAAGTTAAAAACAAATTTTCTATTGAGGTTTCTTTATGGCAAGTGTGTATGTGTTGCGGAGTTACCTCTCTTGGCATGGTATTCTCATAGTCATATAGCACAAAGTCATGCGGTAGGCAGAGGTTAATGTGCTCACCTCACAATTGTGAGGTGAGAGAAAGAACCAGTAAAAGTGCTGGATCCATCATTCCAGATGGATCTTATTAGTTCTGTTATTCTACTGCATTGAATACCCTGAAAGTTCTAAGAAACAAAGACAATCACTTACTCCTGTTGTTTTTTCAGCCTCTCCTCTTCAAGCTGCTGTCTTCCCTGCAGATCTTCACTGGTGCAGAAATCGTCAGCACTAACATGGACGGTAGACGTGCCAAGCACTTCTACTGGCAACTGTTGAACCAGGCGCTGAAAACAATGCAATTATACATGCCAGTAATGATCAGTTGCTTAAATAAAACATTTTGCTCAAGAGTTCATATCAATGTTTTATAAACAAATAAAAAAAGTCTTCCTGCTAAAGTAATGTATGACAGAGCCATATATACATATATATATACAAAATATCCTTGTCTTGCAATGGAAGAATATCAAGATCGTTTTTTTTTTTTTTTTTTACCATCCCATATAATTTGTGTTGATTGAAAATCTCTACATCCATCATCATTATCCCCTCCCCCTTCCTTTCTCTCTCTCTCCCATCCTCTCTCTCATTCCACCACCATCACTTGAACATTTTTAAAAACTTGCTTTCAAAATGGTGCCATCTGATGCAAATCCGAGCATCAAGTGGAGCACTGATCAATTTTTCATCCAACCATGTACTTCAACAGCTTTTTTCGATCTCATTCACTTTCTGCAGCATCTAGCTGATGCACGTTGGCGACTGTTTGCTCTCCGGAAAAGGTTTCACAAGACTTTGTAACGTCCGTGTCATCTGCTTGCAAACAAAAAGAGTGACCAGCACTCCGGCGGTTCCACTGCCATTTTTCCTCTCCCCAGAGACTTTTTTTTTGTTTTAGTGGATTCTCATTTACTTTTGACTGTGTGGATTCTCATTTACTTTTGACCGTAATCCTCGAAACTGTAGAGAAGTGGCAGCTCTGACGTACACATCAAACACATGACACACTCTAAGAGGAAGACGGTCACTGTAAATAAACCGACATGCTCAACCAATTCCAGCCACTTACATCCGTCTTCCTTTCTCTCTCTGTGACACGGTGTTAAGCTCTTTCTGACCTGGTGTCAAGGTGACAGAAGACACTTTGGGAGGAATGGAGGAGGGAGGAAGGCAGTACTTCACGATCACTTTGAACTGTGGACCTCTTCTTTTTGTTCTTCCCCTTTCCCCCTCTCTCTCTCTCCACCTTCCATTCCCCCATCTTTAGTTTGAACAAACCAGTGAATTTGTACTTTGCTCAGACTGCCAAAGAAAAAAAGCCCATCCAAGTTATTGGCAATACAAGTTTATCAACACTCTTTGCCTGTTTAGAACTATTCAAGTACATGTTAACTAACACATGCAGGGTTCCTACAGACTCCCAAGAACAAAAATTCAAGGAGTTTTCAAGGAGCGTTTATTTTATTTCAAGGCAAGAGGTGGCTCGAAAATTAAACCATTGTTCTTTTAAAACTTCATTTTTTCCATTGTTTATGTTTTAAAAAAATAGGGAAAAAAACCATATTTCAGTGATTTCAAAGCTTTTGTGTGATTTGGGGACCACAAATAGGGGCAAAATGATGAAAAATGAAAAAAAAAAAAATGAAAAAACAAATAGTTCACAACAAGAGCTGTATTTGTATCATAGCAGACATGTTAGGCACTTGAAACATGACTTTTTTGTTTTGCTGAGCTATAGTAGTGCAATTACAAAAGGATTTTTATATATTGTTTTGCTGAGCTATAGTAATGCAATTACAAAAGGATGTTCATATATCTAAACTGCTTTTTTTAAATAATTTTTTCCCATATGGTGGCCATCAGGCTTCGCGTTTCATTGCTTTTGAATTATTCCAATAGAAATAGCAAATGTTATGTGCTGTTTTGACTTATAAGAAAAAAAATTACCAAGCCAGCTGGCCTGGATCCAGAAATATTATACTCCTTGCACATCAACTGTTGTCGAAAAAAGTGATTTTGAGAAAACGGCTTTCAAAAATAAAGAAGTTAAGCAATTTTCACACACACCTTCAAATAAAGTCTTTTTTGTACTAAGAAAAATGTGAAAATAGACAAAATGAACACCACAGATGCTTTCAACAGACTTTCTTGAGCACAAAAACACATAAAACCCAAAACATGACTTCTGAAAGAAAATGGTCAAATTTTCGTGCCACCTTTCCCCTTAAAGGTCTACTTTAGAGGTTTTCGATAATTGGTCAGCTTATGCAGAAATATGAAATGTTTGATAAATTGGTAAAATAAACATCCGATTCGCTCCCGATCACACGAAATCGATCCGCGAAAGTGGGCATTTTCACCTGTAATCAAGAAAACGGGAGGTAATCAACTAAATCTTGGCATGGCTTAACTACTCTTGGATGTGACGTCACATGATGGACTGGCGTCAGCTGCGACCTACACAATAAGCCAACGGCGACAGAAAGCGATTTCTGATGGTTCTTGCACATCTCGATCGGTATTTATCATGTAAAAGCAGTGACTATGATTGCGACAGTCAATGTAACTCTGGGGATGTTTCTGCAAGGCCTTTACCTTATCAGTTTGAACGCTAAGTTCTTTTTACCACGTCAGTTCCAGCTGGACCACGGAAACGAGCTATTCAGTTCCAGCTGGACGCCCGAACACATCATTCCGAAGGCGTACGGACTTTACCGAAGTCTCGAGGGAGTCTACCGACTGACTTCTTGATGCGATCACGCGTGGACGGCGAGCGGAGATTCTCCTTCCTCAAGCCTTAACGTGTTCATTCAATTTAACAAGTGTGATCTGTCCATAGATAAGAACAGAATAAACGTGCGACTATCGTACTCATCTGTACGAGCTTACCACTCCGCCTTCAAAGTATACGCGCACAATGCAGACGAAGTTTTTGATCCACTCGAACGGGCTCGGCAATTGTCGGAACAGCTCGTTTCCGTGGTCCAGCTGGAACTGACGTGGTAAAAATAACTTAGTGGCCCGGCATGGTTGCACCAACCGAATCCACTTCTTTCGAGTATCTGGATCAGATGGAAATGTGTGCAAAGAATATCCGTCTCCTGCTGAGCTGCTGCACACGCCTACAGCACAATATCTGCCACCCCCTCGTGACTTTTTAGGCTGTGGGGGATCGCAACTCGTGTTGATTTCACTTGGCGTTGGGTTGTTGTGTAGGTCGCAGCTGACGGCCAGTCCATCAAGTGACGTCACGGTTTTCGGTCTACCACGCGGGGTTTGAACAGGTGTGCAAAACTCGTTTTTTATCTGTTAAATTCTTCCGGCGACTTTTTTTGAAAAATGAATACCGTACTGTAGTTATATGACATGTAGACCTGTTTTTAACAAATTATCGAAAATCTCTAAAGTAGACCTTTAAGGCTACACTACTTGCGTAAAAATTGAAAAAAGAAATGGCGGTTTGAATTTTCTGTGTTCAGGTTAATGAAAACTATTTTAAAACAATTTTTTTCAAACATCCTGGATTCTCGATGATTTTACCAAGGGAGATCATTTGTAACTTCATTAATTAGTTACAAATTATCTCCCTTGGTAAAATCACAGACGACAATCCAGGATTGCCACGATGTTTGTAAAAATTTGTTTTAAAACAGTTTTTCATTAACAAGAACGCAGAACAACCCAACTGCCATTTCTTTCTGCCACATTAAAGATTTTTGGAGCTGATGGCTTGATTTTTAAAGGTTTTCAAAGAGGTTCGGTCAACAGAACCACATTTTATTGATTTTCAAAGGTTTTCAAGGTCTTGAAATTCCCTATCAGAATTCAAGGAGTTTCAAGAAGTGTACAAACCCTGACATGATTGGTCAAAATACCATTTTTCTCCATTTCTTAGTTTGGCTGCATTGCCCACGGTTACTCCAGTTCACCAATTAGGCCTCTCAATGCCACTTGATCACCATGTACTGATGAACCCATTAAACAAGCCAAGTCAGCACAAAAAACAAAATTGGGTTGAAAGTCACGAGCTAAAACATAACTGGCACTTAACTACTTACAATTACACCAATGATGTCTCCATCTTCAACACAGTAGGGCTTGTGACAGATGTTGGGTTTAGTGCCAACTGTCCGCTTCTTCCCCTTTTTGCTGTAGCCACGCCCTGCTGCTGAAGTCTGCAGCAAACAGAATTACACACAGATTTGACATTTTTGTTTCGTTGTAAGATGGTTCTTGTCTTAAGGAAGCAAACTACTGCAACAGAAACTTGAGAATGAATATTATGGACTCATTCATATATTTACAAATTTCCTCAACAGTATTTCACAGTTTCAAAAAAAGGACTAACTGCAGTTGCTAGAAGTAATTATTCACGCATTCTAAACAGGAACTCGCACCTGAAAGTGCATTTTATGGTTCTGTAAAATTATTGATACACAAACACATAAAGCAACTCACCTGCATTGATTAAAGAAAAAAAACAACACAGATATATACCTTGAATGGTGAGAAAATCAAATAGCTAGTCCTTATTTTGCTCAATTTCCTTTTTCTTCAATCCACTTTTTACATCATTTTTCATTATATTATAGAGAGACACATGCAGTGTATTTTCTTATTGATACATGCTGTCCAAGGGGTTGTGCCCTCTGCATTCTGAACAGTCCATGTTTTGTAAAGCAACCTCGAATTGTTTCCAACAACATAGATTACCAAGGATTGCGCATCAATGTGTGTACAATTTGATTTTGTTGTCAGAATTAATTACTGATCATGAAACAAGAAGTAATCAGTACCACAAAGGGATCCATCAAAAGTGTGAGAAGACAAAAAGATCTCCATGGCTGCTGGCTTGCAAATCAACCACAGAGAAAAAAAACACCTTTAGGGGAGATTATTTTCACCATTTTTAATAACACAACAAATAATAAATTAAAACAGGAAATGAAATGAAATGAGGCAGGGAACAGTAAACAATAAACAGTAAACAAGTGGGGTAACGTTTGCTCCCATAAGAAAACCTAACACAGAGTAACTTTTATTCAAGACTGGCACAGCCTTTTAAACTTGAATAAAGTCAGACAAATAAATAGACGAACAATCTAATAGTGGGGGAAAAAACAAGCGCAGGCCAACAACTGAACTGTCTTTATAGTAATGCTTGGCAAAGATTTATGTTGATTGTGACAGTGAACGTTACTTATGTGAGCATGTTAAAGATAAAAAGAAATCAAAAATATGTATAGTTGTACAGTTTCTGTCCATTTATCAATAGATATATTTACCACCATGATCTAGTAACATGCAATGAATAAAAGTGTAACTCAGCATATTAAACTTATCTTGTCTCCACACACATGGCAGAATACAGGCTATGAACTGACAGTTTATGTCAAAAGAAATAACTCTTTGATCTTTGTCCTAATGGGCATAAATTGCAACTCTTTGACATATTTTACTGCATAAACATTTTTTCTAAAGAATATCACAATTAAGCACAAATCATTGCTAGTAACAAATGTCATCCACTCCTATTAGAAAATACATGATGCACACGTCTGCTTTTACACACTTTATAGTTATCATACCTGGACAACATCCCTCAGGATTTTCCACTGGTACTCTGAGGGAAAACGCTTGGCCACAATCAGCATCTCCTCAGGCACCAGCAGACCTGCGGCAATGTCCTGCCTCAGCTTGGCAGCACTTGTGCCGCAGCGGGTGTCCCAGATCATCTCCTGGGGAGGGTCATAGGTCATGTTCGACCTGTCCATGACCCTGATGCTGAGCAGGACCTCTTCTTTGCTGAAGACACAAGGATGACGTTTTATGTGAAACATGAAAAACAGTAGTCAAGAATGCGGAAAAAAAAAAGAAAAAAAAACACTCGTACATACCAATTTTTCTAGTCAGTTACAAAACTTGGTGATAAAATAGTAAGCAGGACAGGACAGAGGTACTTTACACCTGACTATAGCAAACGAGTGACAACAAATTTCTACTCACCATGGACTGGCACCGTGATTAACAATCTGGACACCGACCGGAGTTCTGTTGTCCAGCTTCAAGCGCCTGTTGAGAGACACATCCATTTCAATGCACATTACACCATAACCGTCTCTGAAATATATAAATAACATCTCTGAAACACGCTTGCACAACCTTTGCAACTGTTTTAACTCAGTGCACACGAGATCCCCTGAATCATCATAAACATGCTTTTTTCCTTATTTGTTTGTGCTGCAACCCATGTGCGCCGTGGTCTCATTAACTTATTGCTAAATAAAACATACTATTAACTTATTGCTAAATAAAACATACTATTAACTTATTGCTAAATAAAACATACTATTAACTTATTGCTAAATAAAACATACTAGTCTGCATGCAGTGTTGCTTCCTTGATGAAACTAAAATTCATGCTTTGACTTTCTCTCTGGATGTTCATGTGTGTGTGTGTGTGTGTGTGTGTGTGTGTGTCGCACACATATACAAAACATGCAAAAAATGTTCTTTAATCAGTTACATTTCAAAGACAGCAACAATGACAGTATTTTCTTTACTTATAAAACTGAATCATAGTCAACAGTTTAGGCATCACATCTGCACACAATCTCACTAACAAACCAACACTGAAACAATGATAATTCAAATTTGGAAGGCATTTCTCAGGACCACCATTTCATTCTGAAACAATTTATTTCAAACACTTTTCAAGTACCCTTCATATAAATTCTAACTTTCGAGGCCATAAATGAGGGTTTCAATCTCGAGACCTTTCAAAACGTTTAAGGACAGTACAAGCCACGAAAAGACCTGAAAAATAAAAGACACACTGGCAGTAAATACCTGACTGTGTTGTTTGGATCTCGCAAGACTCTGCGCAGACGGTTATGCTTCCCTTCAATCATACGGAGTCGCAGCTGGGATGCACTGGCATGCCGCTGGTTCTGGGCCAGGAGGTCAGCCACCCTGCAGCGCAGTTCGTCCAGCTTGGCATCCTTGTTTATCTCAACATCGCCCAGGAAGGCAGGTTCAGCAGCAGAAACTTTGTGGGAGTCGTTGATGAGCAAATCTGGTTTGAAACACCACATGTTCAATCAAATTTACACAAAAATGAGTTTGCCATCAACTGGTATTAAAATTAATTTATATATTAAAAAAAACAAACAGAAAAAGAACATTAAAACTCACAATTCAGCCCTTTCCCACTTTGTTTACACTTGGATTCAAAATAAAGAGGACATTCCTACTTGAAGTTCCTCCTCGATACATCCGACAACCAGCTAGTACCTCAGGTAAAACAAAGCAACTCTATGTACAGTTCTTGTTCCATGTGGCCGAGTAATGTGTTGAAGACAAAACACAGCAACTCTATGTACAGTTCTTGTTCCATGTGGCCGAGTAATGTGTCAAAGACAAAACACAGCAACTCTATGTACAGTTCTTGTTCCATGTGGCTGAGTAATGTGTCAAAGACAAAACACAGCAACTCTATGTACAGTTCTTTTTCCATGTGGCCAAGTAATGTGTCAAAGACAAAACACAGCAACTCTATGTACAGTTCTTTTTCCATGTGGCCAAGTAATGTGTCAAAGACAAAACACAGCAACTCTATGTACAGTTCTTGTTCCATGTGGCCAAGTAATGTGTCAAAGACAAAACACAGCAACTCTATGTACAGTTCTTGTTCCATGTGGCTGAGTAATGTGTCAAAGACAAAACACAGCAACTCTATGTACAGTTCTTGTTCCATGTGGCTGAGTAATGTGTCAAAGACAACAAAACACAGCAACTTTACGTACAGTTCTTGTTCCATGTGGCTGAGTAATGTGTCAAAGACAACAAAACACAGCAACTTTACGTACAGTTCTTGTTCCATGTGGCCGAGTAATGTGTCAAAGACAATAAAACACAGCAACTCTATGTACAGTTCTTGTTCCATGTGGCTGAGTAATGTGGGTTAAGGACAAAATCCTGCCAAGCTAGCACATTAGTCACAGCTTTCACGGTTTAATATGGTGATGCCAAAGAATTTGCTGCTCTGAATTTCTGATGCAGCTGTGAATCTGAAATTGTCACTGGTCAAGTTCCCATGTTTATGACTTTGTTGGACTACAGTTTGAACTTGAATGTAACAAAAGGCAGTCTAGTAAAGTTCTGTGTGGACAGTTGCAACAATCAGATATGCTTATAAATCTTGTACTGCTTTAAACACAGTGCAATACAATATAACAAAACAAAAACTGCTTCCACCTTGTCTGGTCAGCTAATTTACAAATGACCTTACTGTTCATGCTTATTATGGAATTTTGTGGCGTTAGATACACCTAGCTTGACGAAGTTGGATAGAACCATGTCAGTAAACATGTGATCCTGTACATATCTGGTCTCTTCAGTCACTCTACGAACTAACTTACCATCCATGCTCAGCATGGACTCTGGTGGTGTCGGGCAGAGCTGACTCGGTGTTGGGTACAGCCATATTGGTAACGATACGTGACCCTGCACATACAAAAACCCACAATTTGTACTGCACTATTTTGAGAGAGAGAGAGAGAGAGACTATGCCGATATATATATATATATATACACACTGCACATTGTGGGTATCACACAATTAGACAGTGGTGGGGGGCGGGGGGGGGGGGGGGGGGGGGGGGGGGGGGGGGGGGGGGGGGGGGGGAACAGGGACAAACTATGTATACTGCTAACAAAAGATAACACTGGAAAACCATCACCACCAACAAAAGAATTACCAACTCCAAGCTAGTGATATCAAAGCCAAAAGGAATGCCTTAAAATCATTTAAAATGAAAATCAACTTTTATTACAACAAAAGCAAGTAAAAGAAAGGCCACTAGCCACGAAAAAATTAACACTTGTAACCACAATATGGGAAACACACGTGTGTGTGTGTGTGTGTGTGTGTTCCAGAAAAAAAAAAATTATAGTGTAAAGTAGATCACCACCAAATTTTTAACCCTTACTCTTTCAAGAGCCTGTTTCAAAAAACAAAACAAAAAAACAAACAAAAATTTCTGAGGTCATTATTTACAGTGCCACTGCGCCATCACAAGAACTGCCTGAACACACACAGAGCACAAAACGCTGCGGTCACCAACAAAGTACCTTGGGCGGCAGTCGGCCCTTCTCCAGCAGCAGGAAGTGGGAGCTGGTGTCCAGCACCATGTCCCATTCATCCAGCACACGGACCTTGTCAAACATGAAATTGGAGCAGCACACATGCCACTCATGGGGATCTGTGACACACACATCCAGCACCATTGTAAGATGTTAAAAGGAAATGGGTTAATTCACACAGAGAGAGAGAGAGAGAGAGAGAGAAAGAGAGAGAGAGAGAGATAAGATAAGATAATGTTGCTTATAGCCCAGCCGACCGCAAAGGGCCACATCAGGGCTGTCACCACGTTAAAATCAACTTACCAGTCATTAAAAAAAAAAATTTAAAAAAAACAAAAAAAACCAACCTTTCACACATCTCTTTAAATGACATCTTCTAGAAACGCACCAGAAACATTGTTAAAAATCTTTCTTCCGTGAAATCTTAAATCAGATGAAAAATGTTAATCTCTCTCAAAAGAGAGAGAGAGAGCAATACATAGAGAGCCAAGAAGGATGGGGGAAGGCAGAAAGGGGAGGGGGAAGAGGATTACATGGAGAGAGGAAGGGCAAACTGGGGGTGAAAAAAAAACCCAGGGAGGAAGGCCTGAAAGAGGAGTATGAGGGAAGAAAGTAAGGAGTAAGGCGGGGATGGGCAGGAAGTAGTTTTATGCATTATCTGTACTCAGCAGAAACATTGCCAAACATCAGGACTTCCCCAAAATAAAAATGACAAATTCTAAATCCAAAAATCACAATAAAACTGTTATACCTATATTTTTGTGATAGACTGCTATCATATATTATCTTAATCAGGTGAGAAGATAAACAGTATGTAGAATGCGTTTTTGCATCGTACTAGATCACAATGAACTTTTAGATCTGATATAATAATAATAATAATAATGAATACTTATATAGCGCCTATTCTCGCTAGAGGCCAAGCTCTAAGCGCTTTACAATCAACACTCGTTTACACAACGGGCTGCCTACCTGGGTAGTGCCGACTGAAGAGCTGCCAGCTGGCGCTTCATTCAGTTGTTTCCCGTGTCATCCAGTCAGTATCGCTCAATATCGATCACTCATTTTCTTTACTTCCTTCATTCTTTCCATTTCTCACGCAGGGCGCATGCTATGTGTAACGTGTCATCCATACCAACGGCTAAACTGGCCTACTCTTCCGAAAGCATGGGTGGGAGTGAAAATTTTTGTTTTTACTGAAAAAAGAAAAATATGGGGCAGGGTCCAGGGGCCGCCCAGGCCCTGGTGGGGTCCAGGGGCAAAGCCCTGGTGGGGGGTGTGGGGGGGCGAAGCCCCCCAGCCGCTGACGAAAATCCACAATTTCAAGGTGTGTTTGTAGCATTTCCTGGGAGATGTTTACAGTTATGAGTTCTTTGCAGTGGTGTGTGTGAACACATAAGAATGCATACTTCTCGTATAGTTGAAAAATAAGAAAAAAAAAAAGATAAAACAACTAAAATACAAAAAAAATAGATTAATCATAAAGTACCCTACTCACCATTCTTATGGAGAGTACAGGTATGGCAACACTTGAACAGCAGGTTCAGCAAAAACAGTATCCAATGGAGTAAGGCAGTCCTAAGGCCCCAGCAGTACACTTACAAAGTTCAGGTTGAGCAAAAAAAACAGTAGCGTGAGCATACAAGGGAGTTTAGTGATAACAGACAGTCTATACTATAGGCCCCAGCAATGCACTTTGGAGAACTCGGGTGAAGCAAAAGCAGCAGAGTGAGTATCCTAAGGAGTTTGAAGACAGTCCACCCAAGAAAGCAAGCTTGAAGACGTTACCTATCAAAATGAATTATATTAAAAGCCAGTCCATTTTTGTCCACACCTATCCACATACCATAGGGCTTAGCTAAAATCTGATATAAAATATACATTGACAATCCATATTTACATACATACAGCATTTACTGAACTCTCTTCAGTGTCTTGGTTTTTTGCCAAAGAACTCGTGGATTTGTGACTGGCCACACTTTCTTTTGAGCTGCTGGTTTCTGTCTGTTTGACTTTTAGGAAGGCAAACCACAAAATGATTTGGCCAGTCGTTCGAGGCTTGGGGTGTCTGCTGCAAGTTTCTGACAGAAGGCGACAAACTCTGGAGCCAAAGACAGCGGTAGGCAATGCTCGGCCAAAAACGCACAAGTCCGGATCTTGGCATCAACCAAGGAGTCCACTTTTGACAGAGGAGCAAGCACAGGGGATGCAGCTGGAAGTGTTGATGCATGTTTCAAGGCTTTTAGCCTCTCCACATGGACAGTCTCGCTACCATGGCTTGCAATAGACTTCTTCCCGTTCGACTTGTAGACGATTTTCTTTCCACACAGATTGCACCATGCAGCGCCAGGTTCCACGCATTTTCGAAGCCACATACGGAACGGGCGATCCTTTTTGTCTGTTTCATCTAGCCATTCATTTCTCCACTTGTTCTTTTTCAGCTCTGCATCGATTTCGCGAGCTCTAGTAGTCTCACTAACCTCAAGAAACGCCATTTTCACGTTCAATCGCACGTCGACTCGCAGCTAGGATGAGGACGGAAGTGTGCCGTAAAATGCCGGAAATCGTTATTCGCGTATGTCGCAAACCCAAAAATCGCGTTGAAAGGGGAAAAAAAAAAAAAAAAATTTGGTTTTACGGAAGCTCCGTAAAAATACGGCGGTCTCCCACCCATGCGAAAGTTGGTGATGGATTTTACGTGTGTGCAAGATGTTATGCATGCGTTCACACACAGAACCTCGGTTTATTGTCTCATTCGAAGGACTGTAAGGGAAATGGAGTCAGAACCAATGTTAACTCCGAGGGAAAAATCCCCCTGTACCGAAACGCCACGGCGGAGGTTCGAACCCGCAACCCCAGGATCACCAAGATTACGAGTCAGGCGCTCTACCAACTGAGCTATTCCGGCTCCTGTATATAGTGTATATGCTTTATGTCAACGTAAATCTTTTCAACTTCTAAACACTTTAACTTGGTGTAAACCTTTTCAACTTTTAAACTGTAGCCAACAGTTCATTCTGACGCAATGGCAAGGCTATTTTCCGTGTATCTCCACTGCAATGAGCAATCTTTTTCCATACAATTCTGTCGGCCCCTGACACCACACTAATTAACAAGAGATCCCAAACCCTCTTCAGTCCCGGTTGGACACAGTGTCACCCACCGTCCATGCCTGCAACTTGTGCCATGGCCAGCAAAGCTTCCTGTACGGTGCACATCTTGTTCACCTCCACCTGCATGCTCTGCTGGCTGGCCACTGGCTCTGGGTGCAGCTTAAACTCTATCACCATCTGCACAACACGCAATTCCACTTCAGAGAGGTCTGAGGAAAACTCTGTACAGTATCTATCATTCCAGCCATGCCTATGACAACTTTACAAGGGCAATAGATTTTGATAACATTTTCATGACCCAAAATAAGCTATTTTTACATACGTAATGTGTTCCCACTGTTATCAAACGACCATTCCTGTAATGAGCTACTTTTTCCATTTTTCCTAGTGATACATGCTCGCCCACACCAAGTTTTCAAATTTCTTGAAGACCTGATTTTTCATTCCATGACTGTCCACAACTTGGATAATAAGCCTTTGACTTTCCACCTCGCAAAAATACCTTTTTGAAAGCCCCCAAGATTTTTCACAGTGTCCATGACCTGAATGAACCCTGAACTGCCAAGCAACTATCCTATGACCTATTGTCATGGGATAATCATAACATGCAATGAAAAGTTTCGAGGTGTCACCGAGTGCAAATCTGACAATGAAAAATTATCAAGTATACATAGGTTTATACATAAACATTACCTACACGCATGCTTATCCACACAAACCATTTGATTATACCGTTATCACTCCACATAACCTTACACAGTAGTAAATGTCTTCTCTTTTCATTTTAACTCCCCAAGTCATAGCCACATCCAGTCATCCTGTCACAGCCCCAGTACTAACAGTCCACATGGAGCAGTCACGTCATCATGAGGCAGCCAGTCGCAGAAGACACTTCACTGCTGCCAAGCCACTTCCGAGGTATTCAACTCTACTCTTCTCAACACATTTTGTACGATGAATTTACGAACAGCTATCAGATTCACTTGTAATGCCAGTTCTCACCTTGGTCGAATCCAGAATCAGCTTTGTACTGGCTGTGATGCCTGCCTGCTTCACTGTCAGCTCTTCATCATCTGCATCAGACAAATTAGTAAACGAGTGAGATGATTTATCGTCACCTGTACCTCTCTGTCCACTCTTCTTTCCCTCTCAGTGTCATTACACTGGACAGCAGATCATGTTCATTCTGTCCTTGCTCCTTGGCTACAATTCAAAGGTTCAACATTGGTAAGATCTCTCCATACTGATCTCTGCACATTTCTTTTACTTCACCATTTGGGTAGCCACACTCCTATCTTCAGGGGATGACATCTAAACACTGGTGTTTTATTTTCATACATCCACCCCACCAGTACACAATGGCTCTGTCTTCTCCCAACTAATCTCTTCCATCTTGCAGAAAAACATACATGCGCACACACAGGACTGAAAACATAATGCCCGAGTGCAATACTACAACAGTTTCAAAGTTTGCACTATTTTTTTCACCAGTAACTAAAGATCACTACCCGACCCCCATGCCCTCTAATCCCCCCCCCCCCCCCCCACTCCCCTATTCCCCGCTCTCTCTCCCCCCCCCCCCCCCCCCCTCCCTCCCCTCTCTTCTACAAGACCATGAACTGGGTCAGAAGAGCAAAACACATGCAAGCAGACAAATTTACCACTTACACACCCCCCCCCCCCCCCCCCCCCCCACCATGTATTCAAAGTAGAGATGTACACCACACACACGGCCAAACCCAGAAACAAGGGACACTGACATGGTGCCTGAAGCACTCCGGAGGGATCCAATCGATGAAGAGCCGCCGAGTCAGACTGGATGGAGTACATTGCCATAAACAGCTGCTTCACACTGCTCACCGTCTGACAGAAAGAAGACAAATAAGACCCCATGATAAAAAAAAATTTTCTTCAAAAACACCACCAACACTTGACTAGTCTTTTTTCAGCCACTTGCACCTAGAATGGGCAAAGACCAAGACTGTAGTCAAATGAAAGATAAACAAAATGACATGGCAAGGGGGGGTATTCACTCCAAACAACCCCAGCAAAGTTTGTTCACAGCATCTTTTAATTACAGAGAGCGATGCTACTTTAAACACACACCAAAAAAAAAGGGGGGGGGGGGGGTGAACAAGACACATTCATGAAGTGTCCAATCCTTTAATTTGGAGTAGAGATCAAATCTGGTAATTCAAAAAGCCCCTTTACCATATAAATATGACTGTCATTAATTGACAAGTTTCAAATAAATAGCACTGGTTTTAGGGAAGTTCTGAGATATTGATCTCATAAATAGCACTGGTTACTGCTTCACATGTAATGGAATTTGAGTCACTGGACATTTCCAGTAAGTAGGAGTGATCCATTATTTTGGTACACAGGCAGAATGTTTCTTGTGACAGGATGTTAATATCAAAGAAAGGTAGAAACAATGTCATTAAATGTTTGTTATTGAAACAAGTATATATAAGTGTAATGTACAATAATCCTTTTTCGTACTGCTCCATCTTTATAGATTCAGAATCTAAAACTTGTTTTGTTCACAACATGAAAATCAATAAGATCATTTCATCTGACAATCTATGATCCTTATGCCTTACGATTTCTTTCTGAATATATCCAAGCATAAGACACCGATCAGACAATCCCTGATGCTGCCATACCCTCTGCTTCTTAGCATATCCTGGAGTAGGCCACCAATAGTTGACAGTCTACAGTACTGTCAGACGTGGTGCTTTCTTTCTCTGTACATTTACTAGATAATACTTCTGGCATCAGGCCATGCCCCCCCCCCCCCCCCCCCCCCCACCTCATCCCAGTCCACCCTCCATCCAACTGCAAATTGGTAACTGTTCCCATTTCAGAATAGAAGATGCGAGTTAGAGGAGTCTACACACTGCCTTCATAATTCTCTCCCCTTGAGAAATCAGATCCCTAAAGTCTCACGCCCCAGCAACAGCTTAGGTGACGTGACCACCTTGACCTCATTTTTTTTTTTTTCATTCTCATCATAAATTCTTAAGAGAGCATGAATTTATTTCAATGGAGTGCATGTAACATTGGAAAACCACTCAGGTTTTGAATCATCAAATGAACGAATTGACATGCTTCTCTTACTCACCATGCTCTCCTCCACCTCCAGCTCCAAGACAGGAGAATCCTTCGATTCCTGTACACACAACACCACTGTCTCTACAAACGCATTTATGGCATTGTACTGCATGGTATAATATAAGATGATATAGTATAGTATGACATGAGTAAGACACGGATACAATATGGCACAGTGTGGTACAGCATGGTATGGTATGGTATAGTATGATATGCTATGGTATGATTATGTGGTGCGGTATGGTGTAATACAGTATTAAATGGAATAGTACAGTTCAGTATGGGATCATATGGTATGATAAATACTCTAAGCACATGAAGAAAATGCAAAGAAAATATCATGGCTAGAAATACAAAATATGTTAACAGTCAACAACCAATACTCACTCCAATGCACCGGTTTTCAATGCAAATACACAGGCGATCATCACTTGCCACAGGCTCCGGTTCAGGCAAACATCCCAACAATGTGTATGGACTGAAACAAATGAAACCGCTGGGTTTATTTCAGTAAATGATTGTATTATCTGCCTTGGTGCAAATCTGGCTTAACATCCAATTCAACCCAAACACATTGACCAAGTTCAAATCTGGCTTAACATCCAATTCAACCCAAACACATTGACCAAGTTCAAATCTGGCTTAACATCCAATTCAACCCAAACACATTGACCAAGTTCAAAATTTTAAACTAACTTCATAAAGCAGGAGTCCAAGAAGAGACCAAAATGGAAACTAAATTCAGGCCAGGCCATCATTCCTGAATTGGGATTCTGACCATCCTATCCATCCCACCACTCTTGAAATTTATCAAGATGTGCAATGGAATCCTGAAACTTTCCTGGCCTCATGCGTAATTTATGTTCCTATGTAGTTCACAAACTGCACAAAATTTTGCACAATACATGAAGTTAGGCTCTTAGCTCAAAGGATGGACTTGAGAGAAGCTGCCTCATATAGGAAAGGGTTAAGATTTTACAACCAAAATTAGATTACAGCTAAACTAACCAGTAATTTTCTTTCCAGAGTATTTGTTTCTGTATTCAAATACAAAATAAAGCATATTCAAGATGTACCAAGGAGAAAATAATCACATTCCAAAATATTTAGGCATGGGAAAACACCCAAACATCTCACTGAACTTGAGTTTGCACAAACACAGTCTCCCCAGAGTTTGCACAAACACAATCTCCCAAATCTGGAGCAGTTTTAACAACTTTTTCTGATTTGGATTTCCAGTTTAATCTGGAAGACTTGCCGCCTGTAAACGGAAAATTTAAGTTTCCCTAGCTATACATACCAGAAACACACTTTCATCTTTAGACTGATCTCATCCATTATTGACCAATTTTGCTGCGAACACAGAATTAAGATTCACCCCACAGACGAACCTTAGCCAATCAACACCTTATTGTAAAGGACAAACATGTTACTGTAAATAAACTCAGTCACCCTTTCAAACTATACCTACCCTGATGGGTCTGCTCCAAAAGATAACCTGTTGGAGCCATCGTAAAGGATGCAGGCATTATCCGTCAGGTGTATGGATTCCAACGTCTCCATCTCACCCCTGGTGGCATGTTCACCATTCATGACCACCTCCGGGAACTGCAGCTTGAGCACATCCTCTGCGATTCCAGTGAGCATGCTGACGTGGCTTCGAAACTCCATCAGTGTTGAGTTTTTGGGGAAGGTGTGGGTGATGGTATGAGGTGAACAGAACTGCTTCAGCTGGAGAGTCAGAGGCTCACACTCCACCCCAGTGACAACTGGCTGACCGTCCACCTGCCACATTTACAAAGAGATGGGAGTAGGGAAACATGCTCCAGGCCCACTGCAGAGCAATAATACTGACTATAACAACACAGTATTAGAGATATGCAAATTCATTAATTCAAGTAAGAACTACCATGCTTAAAAGCTTCATGTTAATGCAGCATGGAATATAGCATTGATGAGATGACAGGTATGAAACTACATAACTACTCTTCCACCCTTTACACAGAGTCTGCAATTACCAGGTTACTACCTTACCCTCATATCAACCATCAAGGGTGATCATCTACTTCGTTTCTTTACAGGTTACTTGTGAAACTCTTTGAATGCTACCATCCTCTGTTTGAGGGTAACAGTTGTTGCAGAAGAGGCCAACATTTGCACAGGGCCTAGATTTTACCCCCAAAAAAGTTTTAGAATATTAGTTCTGAGGTCGAGTCTAGTGCGACCATGAATTACAGTAACAGGCGACTGTTCACTCAAGTCTAGAAAACTAATGCCCCATATATCACTGGATATTTTCCATGAACAAATTAGTGACTAAAATGGTCAGTGTTTAAAGATGAATAACACATTATAATAAAAGACAAAAGCAACATAAACCACATCAGCTGCTAGATTTTTACATAAACTCCACATGATTTAAATCTTTTTTCTTTTTTTTCAGAGTGATTTTCTTTCAAAACAACAGTTTCAAATGATCAATTTCAGTCCGCCTGATGCACCAGTAAAGACATCCTTGGTAGCTGAAGAAACGCTACACAAAAAACAAACTGACATTAAAAGGTCATGATGATACGAGTTCAGCGAGGTCAACTCAGCATTTCTCTGCTTGCATGTCTTTTAATAACAAATCAAACAGCTAAACATTTTTGATCCAGTAAATAAAACCTTAATTTCAAATTACCCAAACATGCATTAATCCTTCAATATCTATTGCATCCCTGTGTGTGTGTGTGTGTGTGTGTGTGTGTGTGTGTGTGTGTGTGTGTGTGTGTGTGTGTGCGCGCGCGTGTGCGTGCGTGTTATATATATATATATCAGAGATGGGAATAAGAAAAAGTGAAAAAGGCGGAAAATTAGGCGGGGGTCCGGGGGCCGCCGTAGGCCCCCGGTGGGGTCCGGGGGCAAAGCCCCCTGAAGCTGAGCATTTTTCATATTTCAGTATCTAAAAATCACCCCAGAAATGCATAAACTGGCAAGAAAAAAAGAAATAAAATAACAAGCTTTTTATTCCATTTTCCCACAGGGACCTTCACCTCGTGGCTAACGGTCTCTTTACCACACGATAAAGTCACTGTTGTACGCACATCTTCCTCCAGCCACTTCCAGTTCCACTTGTTTTTCACAGAGGAATCGATCTCCGTGGCCAAAACTTTCTCATTCTCGGTGATTTGTCGGAACATGTTGACGACTTCGGAACTTTGGACGTGCAACTTGTAAGACAATATGGCGCCGGAATCCGCAAATGGCACTTTTCACAGCTAAGGGATTACTTCCCTTCTTTGTAGTTTCTGTAAGCCGAATTCCATTATTCACTGTAATCTGTCCTGGGTGCCCAAACGAGCCGGAAGTTTTCCATTTGAGAACAAACCGATCGAGAACAAAATCGCGATCCAAGCTTTTGCTTACGAAAAACAAACCTCACTATACATATACCCCCCAGTTTTCTCAACGGATTTACATCGATTTCAAAAACAGCCCCTGGAGCCTCCAAATCGGCGGAAATCCGCCTTTCGGCGGAAAATTCCCATACCTGATATCGTAGCAGTAGTCAGGTCTGATATATACACACACACACATACAATGATATGTGTGTGTGTGTGTGTTTTGTAACACAAGTTATTTTTCATAAATTCTATGTCACCCACCTGAAAGCCATCCCAGGCAAACAAGATGGTGCCATTTTCGATGGACAGCTCCTGAAGTGTTTTACTCTTGTCTGAAAGAACAAACAAACAAACATGTATTTTCCTTCCAATGTAATCAAATCTCTCACCATTACACTGATTATTCATGCAAATCCGACTATGCTATCAAAAGTTCTTGAAACGGTCCAGATTTATTATCAAAAGTTCTTGAAACAGTCCAACTTCAGTGTGATTCGACATTCAACTAGATCTAAACAAACAGATGCACAAACCAGGAGGCTTTCTTCATTATTTCAAGCATAAATGGATTAGGGAAAAAAGCTGGAGTGGGAGAGCAAGGACCAGCATGCAGTCAGAACTGTATTATTAACAGTGCGAAGTATTTCCACCCTTCAACAAATACTCCGTATATATACCGACAGAGAGGGCTTGGCAACACCTTATATATCTGATGAAAAGATGCAAACCTGTACAGATGCATATGACCTCAGTATTTTGCCATGACAGATTCAGTGATGACAAAGGTCGTTTTTTTTTTTTCTTTTTACTTCAAGCAACTTCAATGGATAAATCAGCTGCAGCAAGGGAAGACCTGGACTTCGCCGACGACATCAGCCTTCTGTCCCACAAACAGCAAGACGCACAAGAGAAGCTGTGCCGGGTAGCAGAAGAAGCAGCAAAGACAGGCCTCCAAATCAACATAAAGAAAACAGAAGCCATGAGAGTCAACAACCAGCAACGAGACCCACTACGACTACAACAGGAAGACATCACTGAAGTTGACAAGTTTGTCTACCTCGGCAGTGTGGTCAGCAAAGATGGAGGTACAGATGAGGATATCAAAAGTCGCATCAATAAAGCCAGGCACACCTTTACTACGCTACGGCCTATCTGGAATTCCTCTGCTCTCTCACTCCATAACAAGATCAGAATCTTCAACTCAAATGTGAAATCTGTCCTTCTGTATGGTTCTGAAACGTGGCGAACAACAAAGACAAACACCCACAAACTCCAAACATTTATCAACAGATGTCTGCGAAACATTGTGAACATCAGATGGCCAGATGTTATTGCCAACGCAGAACTGTGGAACAAGACCCAGCAAGTTCCAATAGAAATAGAAATCAGAAAACGGAAGTGGGGATGGATTGGCCACACCCTCAGAAAGTCTCCATCCAACATCACAAGACAAGCCCTTGAATGGAACCCTCAGGGCAAAAGAAGAGTGGGAAGACCAAGACAGACATGGCGAAGGAGTACCGATGCGGAAGTGAAGGCCGCCGGAATGACGTGGGCCAAGCTGAAGAAGATCTCCCAAAACCGTGTCCGCTGGAAGAGTGTGGTTGCGGCCCTATGTTCCCCAGGGAATTCAGAGGACTAAGTCAAGTAAGTCAAGGAAGCCACTCACCAGTCAGTTCATCATAGAGATGCGTCTTTTTGTCCCAACACCTCATTCTATGAACGTGGAACTGGCCTTCCTCCAGGTGCCCAGAACCCAGCTGTTGAGAAAAACATTTCATGGTTAACTCAACAATCAGTACAAACTTGCTGTTGAGAGAAACATTTCATCGTTAAATCAACAATCAGTACAAATTACAAGAACTGACAGTAATAACCGGTTCAAGAATCATGCTGCCTTACGTAAGACTCCAATATTTCCTTGGCTGGAATTTTTTTTTTTAAGTGCTCGGTAAGAAAAAAACTCTGTGCCAATGCCCTCACCCCTAACAGCATTTCTCCCACACAGCTCATTACAGAAAGCAGCTCAAAAACAGCTATACCCTGGGCTGTTCTGTCACCGCTTCAGCACTAACAGCACAAGCTGACATGAGGTATCCTTCCAGAAGAGACAATGCCGCAGTAACAAGCGAAACTCAAGACCACAAAGTGTATTACATCTAACAACACATAAGCACAGTAAACAGCAGCTCATAGAGACGCCCTGCCCACACAATCACACACAGCTGCCTGAAGCAGAGAAATTCATAATGACAAGTAGAGAATAAGCCCCACCAATTAATGGAGTGAACAAAGTCCGTTTAAAATACATAGACGTACTCAAATCCACTAGCAAGAACAATGTGGAGTCTTCTGTAAAGCACAATACTCACTAAGAAGATGACATCCATCAGCTCGCCCAGAGTTGTACCGAGTGGAAAGCTCTGACAGACGGCGTTGCCGTCCGAGTGGTCATCCGTCGTTAGCATGCCATTCACCACTTTGTAGTTAAAGTGGTAGCGAAGCTCCACCTGAACTTCTGTTTTCCTCCTCTCTTCCTCCTCTATCCTCTCTCGCTCCTTTCGCTCGTATTCCTCCCTGCATTCAGGTCAATGTGCAAAATATTCAAAACAGAAATAAGAAATGGCTGTAAGAACAGTCTAGTCTGCAACTCCTATGAAGAATGTGAAAGAAATCAGAACTTGGCGTTTATGAAAACTCCAGCCTGCAACTTTATAAGATAGGAACCACATTTCTGTGATGTCGTATGTGAAAGAAATCAGACACAGCTTGTACAAAAACTCAAGTTTGCAACTTATAAAACAGGAACCATGTCTCTTCTGCTAGCTAGTACCTTTTCCTAACACTAATCTGCTAGGAAAAAAAAAACCCGTCTTATCCTTAATCGGTAAAGAACATCACCATATTATCATGATCCTCAAAAAAACTAAACTGGGAATGCAGGGAGCTAACGACACCTCTGTAACTAGTTAGATCCATTGAGTGATCACCCTTGATGAGTTCATGTCATAAGCAAGAGTGAGAACATAATTCAGTTTTCAAGCTTTCATTAAAATTAGTCACTGTGACGCTTATAGAGCTTATAGATCTTCATTTATATTGCAAAATGAATCGGTACTACCGCCATTTAGAAAATAGACAAACAAAAGAACCTGCAAGAACACACGTGCAATCGAAATGTGTGCAGTGCCATGAACAACTGTGAACTGGACCAAGCATAATCCTACCTCTCTCTCCGTAGCTCCTCATTCTTCTTGTTGATCTCATCCAACAGGTGCTGTGGAATACCGTATGCAGGGTTGCCTTCAGCTGCACAAACAACAGGAAAAGTTGAAAAATGCACAACAAGCGAAGTATTCAACTCCAATGCCAAGCAGTTTGATTTGTAAATTATGCCCTTCTAAAAGAGAGAAAAAAAGGACAAATAATTAAACTATCTATTATTGAACAGCAGAGCTGACCACTCAGATTGTTCCATATCTTTTGATCTCCCTTGCATCCTTGAATGGATCCTCGGGCACAGGCTCAAAGATTGTCCACTACATTTTATACTGTTTGAAGAATGCTTCTAGTTTTTCAGCAACTTTTTTCCTCTGCACACTTTTGTTTTGTTCCATTTTACTACCCTTCGCTGGCTGCTTTGAAGGTGCTGTTGGATTCTTTTTTGAACCCTTGGTGGTGAGAATACCACAGAATTATGGACTGTGGTGTGTCTCTATTTGACACCAAGAGCACACACACAATCAGCCGCGTCACCCCGATGAGTCCAATCCAGTGGACGAAAGGCCTAGAAACAGGCAATACCAATATTGAATAAATGTGCCTTTGACAGGGATTACAATGATTCCCTCAGGCAGCTAGTGGAGGTATTCTCATATTTATAATATATTCCCTGCATTTTCTTTCATCTTCAAATCTATGCCAAATCATTACTATAACTACTGAAGAATTGTTAGCCTGCACTTGTTTTCCCTCACTACTTAATTGTTCAGCATCATAAACTATGTATTATGTACAGAACAAGGGGGTGAGGGGGAATAAATATAGAGAAAAGGGGGGGGGGGAAAGAGAGAGAGAGAGAGAGAGACACAGACGAAGAGAGGGACAGAGAAATAAACAGCACATCCCAGATGAAGAAACGATCCAAATTTAATTAATACTGCATTTAACTGTTCTTGTTCTACTCAGCTTACCTTGTGCAGGTCGCTGGATATTCTTGGGGCAATATATGAGCATGTATGCACTTTTCTTGCCACCATATTCCAGCTTCAGCTCCTCTTCAAGCATGGGGGACACTCTGGCATCGTTGAAGAAAAACCAGTTTTGGCCCGGCTTGGGGAGATGCTTGGGTTTTCTGCTGGCCTTTGCATGATCCCTGCACAGATAAAGTAATCTTTTAAACATCAGCTATTCTTTTAAAATTCTTGTCAAACTTGTCTTTCTCCCCCACATGCTGGTGTTCAAGGCATTTCCAACTGTTGGTTGGAAGATATTTTTGTATTTCCATGTTTAACTCTCAGTTCTATGAGCTTTCAGTCTTATCTGATCCCCCCCCCCCCCCCCCCCCCCCGGTAAACACACAAACTTTCAGGTTCACACATACGCAGTCTCAGTGCCAGCAGTCCAAATGGGATTATCAATTTCAGGTGAAGTTCAAAAGGCATTCAACGAAAGGCAGGCACTGGTCATGACTGAAAAATTCCACATCAATGCTTCTGGCAGTTCCCACACTGAAAACTTCCCACATCAAAGCCCGTAATGCTAATAACAGTGAAAAACAAACCAATAAAGACCCAAGAGTACTTGCTAAAGAGACGATTAGTGCAAACCACAAGAATGTTGGAAGGATGAATAAAATTTGCAAAATTTTTAAGGTTGAAGCAAGAGAGTTAAAGAAAAAAATCTAATGAAATTGTCTTTAGTGTTTGGCTGCAGAATGAAAGGAAACAGATTCAGCAGCATTAGTGTTTGGCTACAGAATGAAAGGAAACAGATGCAGATGCATGCTGTAAACCAGATTGCATGGGACAATCTGTGGTGTTTTAGCTGCAAAAATCCAGAGATCTACACACTTTTCCTCATCAACTTGTGACCAGTTTACCAAGTTCTGCAGTACACTGACAACATACTTCAGCTATTTGGATCATTACCATTTCTTTGCCATCTTTTCACTCTCACACACCATTTTTCTTTTCATTCATGTATCATCATAAATTCCATCATTTTAAAATCAACACACTGTAACAATATAACCTAACATAGCTCAAGTTATAGATTCTGTCGAAGCATTGACAAATCAGTTTATCAACATTTATTCCAGCAAACATAGAAAGGAATGCACCCATAGCTTGGATTTTCTAATTTCCTTTGTGGTGTTCTGTGTGTAGTTTCCAAATACAACAATGCAACATAACTTTAAACATAGAATACATTTACAAACTTGAAACTTAAACATAGAATACATTTACAAATTTGAGCACACTGTCTTTGTAAAGTGTTTACCAACCCACCCTTTTGAACCAAACGATTTGCTGGGTGCAGGATTGTTTCCCACATCGCTGTTGTCCACCTTGCTGGATGTATCCACAACTGTATTGCTCCGTTGTGAATCGCCGCTCCCGTTGCACCCTGGTCTCTCCACAAGAGTCACAAGGTTACCCTCCACAAGGAAGGTATCCGAATTCTCTTTTAAAAACTGAAAGACAAATCAACTTCCAAAATGTCCCTTGAAGTTAACATTGTTCTCTATTTTTATTATGTGTTTCTGCGTGTGAGAGAGAGAGAATGTGCATGCGTGTGTGTGTGTGTGTGCACGCCCCCGTTGTGGTGGTTCAAGGTTCATTTGAGCTTTCATTTCAATTAGTGCATATAACATATTAAAGTGGGTTTATAGCCCATCTGTGAGTGTGTGTGTGTGTGTGTGTGTGTGTGTGTGTGTGTATGTGTGTGTGTGCACGCCCCCGTTGTGGTGGTTCAAGGTTCATTTGAGCTTTCATTTCAATTAGTGCATATAACATATTAAAGTGGGTTTATAGCCCATCTGTGACAAAAGCTTCCGTTCCTGCGATCATCAACTACAGCCCCACATTTTCATTCAGGCACTCCTTTCCAACTTTAAAGATGTACTCTGTGTGTGTGTTCATTGTTTTGTTTATGGTCTTCTTTTATACAAATTTCCCAAAGATGATCAAATTTTGGAAGAATCCATTTTCTCGCGCACAACTTTCAGTGAAGTTTGATGGTCTAAAGCCACAATCATCCATGACAACACTGATGATAGTTTGTGTTCACACAGAACCAATTTTAACTTTCAGTAAAGCTTAATGGTCTACAGCAATCGAATTATCCATGACAAAACACTGACAATAGTTTGTGTTTACATACAACCAATTTCCTCTCATCACTGCTGTCTGGCTGTCACTTACAATACTGACTAGGTTTCTTGCTTCAGAGGCATGTTTACACTCTGAAATTTCTGAGTTTTCTGTGACAGAGGTATGCCACATGGGGCAGCGCCTGTGGGGCGGAACCTGTGTTGTGGAGCCTGTAGGCTGGGAAGGAGGGTAGGTTCCTTCTTCAACAGTATGTTCAAGTAGGCAAGTCAGTGAATAGTATTCCTCTTCAATTCTCATCTAAAAAGGCAACATGCTTCTGTACGACTATTTTTCATGTAGTGCCTTCCGTTTGTCTCCATACATGATAAACTGGAGTCTCTAACCAGACAGACTACCAGACTTACTTTTTTCGCCTTTGCCTTCTTCTTCAGCATTTTCGCTCTCAGTCCACTTCTCTGGTGCCACAGTGGCCTCTTCGTCACAACCTGTGATATTTTCTTCACTCTTGATCTCAAGAATCTGCTCTCAGGTGAAGGACTCACCTTTGGGAAAGATCCATGTCTGCGTTTGTACTGCCTCGCCCAGGGCACACCTGTCTGCTTTCCAATCTCCTTTATGAGAAATACAACAAGAGGAAACGCAACTGAAACATGTCTACAACACAATCAAAAACTCTAACAGTGCAATCAGGAGGTGGTTGTTCCTTAGAAGATATGTCATATACATCAACATTACACGATAGTGTTTTCCTTACTTGAAAGAAAAAATTGAGAAAGAAGTAGGAAAGGAATTGCTGGTTAGAAAGAAAGAAAAAAAAAAACGAAAAAAAAACACATCTGATCAAAACAAAACTGGCTGTAAGGAATAGCAGGAGGGTAGGTAGACAAGCGTAAACCAGAAAGTGAAGAAAATTTTAAACAACCGAGACCAAAGACAGAGAAAACACGAATATGAATATTCTAATCAATGTAAACAGACAAGCACAAATATGTTAATCAAGGTAAACAGACAAGCTTACACCTTTTTTACACCATGCCCTCAAGAGTGAAAAGTTAAACAAAAAATTTAAAGAAAAGAGTGAACTAGAGAAGGGGGAGGTGAAGGAAGGGAGGGACGTGTGTGTGTGTGTGTGTGTGTGTGTGTGTGTGTGTGTGTGTGTGTGTGTGAGTGAGTGAGAGAGAGAGAGAGAGAGAGAGAGAGAGAGAGAGAGAGAGAGAGAGAGACTCCTCTTAAAAAAGAGAAGTTTACGCATAAAAAAAAACAAATTCTAATTTTGGACAATTTTGCTCAGAGGTAGGCTGATAATGATCTATGGCAATAAAGCCAAAAATCTGAAACAAATTCAAGCATGAAAATATGCAGTTTTATAACATTATAACATCCTATATATTATAACATTATAAGTCCTGCTTTCAGAAATCACACATACACCATCCATAAGCACAGTACTGTTTATTCCTCCCCTTTTTAAACCAATTAATTAACTAAGCAACCGAGTACAATTTTTTTTTTTCAAATCACCTAAATCTACCCCGTAAAACAAACAGCAGAAGCTTCCATGTGTTTAACAAATGTACAATGGTCTCTTCACACTTTCTTCCTTTAACTCTCTCAAACATTTAGATCAAAGCAACGAAGAAATGCACAAAAAGATCATTCTGGTTATATTCTGCAATCCTTCTGTTAAAAAAATAAAAAAAAGTACAAGTTTTGTGTTAAAGAAATACAAAGAGCTGCCTTCGGTATTAACATGTACTTACTGTAGACAACATCTCTATGGTAACGGCGGGGAATTTTCTTCAGAGGGTAACAATGTGTACTTACAGTCGACAACTTCTCTATGGTAACTGTGGGGAATTTCTTCAGAAAGTAAACAAGAAGTAATTACTGTAGACAACTTCTCTATTGTAAAGGTGAGAATTTCTTCAGAGTAATAACATGTACTTACCGTCGACAACTTCTCAATAGAAACGGTGGGGAATTTCTTCATCGTGTTCGACAGAACTGTGGCCACCACCTGCTTCGCTGAAACGCAGTCGACAAGGTCCGCCTTGACCACCTGGGCTGACTGGTCCTCCACGATCTCATCCTGGAATCAGTTCTGCCATTAGCTCTACGCCCCTTTTTTCTCTTAAGTTTGCAAACCTTCTGACTTTTTTCTCAAAGTTATCAGTGAAAACAGTAACACAGGAACAGTGCCAAAATCTGCCAGTCAATTGTTTTGGTAATTTTTCTTGTAAAAAAAAAAACGGGCTCGCATTTGACAGTTTAATGGCCAAGACCTTTTCTTCTTGAAAAAAATTTCCGGTCTCACAAGCATGGAAGTGGACACAAGGAAGCATGCTGCTATATTTTCCATACTGATACATGCTATTGGAAAGTTGCTGCCTTTTGCACATGAAATTGGCAAACAAACTCAATTCTTTTCCCAAAGAGCAAGAAACCACACTGAATTCTGGGAAGCGTTTCCCAGTTGGGTATATCTCGCAGTCTTGCCATGGATTCACAGTGAATGCACAACACTGTGTGCACAAGTTAGTTTTGTCGTCAACATTAACCACTGGTCATGACGAAGAAGTAGTCAAGAACTGAAAGGAAACTAAACAATGTAGTCTGAAAAGGTGAAAAAGTTTAAAAAAAACAAACAAAGGACCTAGTTCTTTGGTGGTTGGTTTTTAAATTAACCAAGAAAAAGGCTTGTGCAAAGGGGGATAATTCATGTCTTCATAATACTCGATTACATTCATAGATAATTCAAATTTTCTTAACAATACCCTATTTACATTCATAACTAAGATTTTTGCCCAAAACACTGTATTAGATCATCACTATATAACACAACAAAATACAGAGAATTTAGGTAATTATTACAAATAAAGGCTTATTTTGTCAGTATATTAAAAAGCAAAGCTTGTTTTGTCAGATTACAAAAGATTTAAATAAATAAAAACAAACATGTATGTTTTATGATTAGTGCAAAACAACTTAATGTGTATCACAACATTTAAAAAAAAAGAAAATTCAGAACCTATACTCCTAGACGACATTTGTAGTAAGTATCATTTACAAAAACACTAATATGATACTCTTTGCCATTTCATGCTTAAAGGTCTTGAATTGATTATACTGGTATCATTTCCAAAGATATTCACGGTATTTATTCAATACCAATAATCAAAAAATATCTTGGCCATTTCATGCTTAATGGTCTTGAATTGATTATACTGGTATCATTACCAAAGATATTCAAGGTATTATAATCAATACCAATAATCAAAAAATAACACATAGGCAAGAAAAACAATCTTACTAGCATTTCCCAGTGCCCCAAGTTGTCCACATCCCTGATGCAGGCTGTGTAGTGGCCTCCTGTACAGCTGCCACTGTGGACAATGACTGCTGTCAACTGGTAGACTTGGTTGCAGTCTGACTTGGGGTGTTCTGAATATGTTCCCATGTCCAGTTCCATGGGAAAGGGAAACCGGTCTACCACCTGTCAATATAAGTAAAGAAACATAAGAAGCATTTATCTTTGGTCTTTTATTTCATTATTATCCTTGTGAAAAGACAAAAAAAAAAAAAACCCTCTACAAGAACACTGAATGCACATATACAAGTTCTCCCTTCCCCATCTTTCTCTTTTGAACTTAGTAGAAAAATTGACTTACTTAAATGTTATTCATTTATTTACGCTGACATTTCATATTTGCTTGTCTGATCACTTAAACATAATAAAAGGAATTACCTTGTATGGCCTCCATGAACTGTCTGTGGCAAACCTGTTCAAAGCGAACATCAGCACTGGTGGAAGGCTTCGGACCTTGATCGTCTGGGAGTGAAAAATCAAAACAACAGGTTTATGGCATTAAGTAACTGAAACAGACCGCAGCTTTAGTTTAAATACAAATAAAATTCAGTGTCAACAGTCTTCTGGGGTATACTGTTTTGTATGTTCTATATCTCTGTTATTTGTGACATCTGAAGAAGAAAGTTTGTTTGTCTGTTTTTATTTGTGCACAACTGTCACTTTCTTTACAGTCTGTTCAGTGTGCAAGTTTGTTCGTTAGATAGAATACAGAGTAAAAGAAACATGGAAAAAAAATCTTTTCAAATCTTTCCTGGCTGCTCAAGCTAAGAGTTACAAGTTAGTGTGAAATAAAAAAAAAAAAAACAGCAGTAAAATGGATAAAACACAGTGCAACCTCAAAAATGTTACTTGGGTAAAAATGAGGTAATTCAATGCAGACAGTCAAAGCTGAGGTAGGCCAGTAGAGTAGGTTCTCCCTAATCCACTGAACGGCAAAGAAAACTCTCTACCTCAATATATAATTCAGTACGGATATGTAACTGCTAACAATTCTTTTAGGGCGAGGAAAGAAAATAGCAAAAACCACCAAACAAAGGAGACAGTTCATGGTAAATACTCTAACATCCACAACAATTCTAAGAACATTTCCAGCAAATTAATGTTTTGAGTGATTAAATTCACCCGTCAATGACTGCGTTTTGCTATACCTGCCTACAAGTCATTCCTGCTCTGCCTACAAGTCTGCATACATATTTGCACATGTAATTCACATCAACACACACATTTAACACACAATCATCTGACGCAAGCAACAAAACAAGAACAGCTAAAAAGAAGACTGAAGCCTAAAATGGAAGTCATACCTTCTGAGCATCTCTGTGCGTGTTGCAAACATCGCACTTGTAGCGGTTATCACCAGTCATTTTCTCTGGACTGCAGAACAAGTTCTGCAGTGACTCTTCAAGTCCTTTAGGGAACCCCTCCACTTGCACAAACAAGGTAGATTCCTCTGCCTGCCAACACACAAGACTTGAACATTGGCAGTGATCAATATGACGAGTTAACAATCAACAAGTTTGCTAAATGAAGAAAGGGAAAAGTGACCACAGGAGGTTTCATCACACTTCAGCTTTTCCAAAATCATCTGCAACAATGAACCACCCAGCTTTCAAGAAAAACTGAGGTGGTTGAAGAGCAGGGGAGACTTCACTTAAAGCTACCGACTCCAAAGTATATATTAAGCGAACTTCAGCTCTCAATGCATTTCAGCTATACTTATTCCTTTCAAATTGATAAAGCTTTCCTACATGCCTTTACAAAGAATTTGATACTTTTTCTTTTTTTCTTTTTTTTCAATCATGGAAATTTGTTACGACAGCCTATTTTACATTTCCAACAGTGAAATTCTGTACGAGAGACGAGAGATAGAGAGGGGACAGAGACAGAGAAGAGGGGGGGTGGGGTGGGGGGAGGGCATAGAGAGAGGGGGACAAAGGGAGATATAGCAAAGAAAGGTTAGTGACAGACATGACAGGATGAAAAAATAAATAAATAAAACAGACAGAAGTATACAGGAAGTGAAAAAATAATCCTGAGAAGAAAAAAAAATGTATAAGCAATAAGCAAGTGCATCTTTAAGTATGCGCATATTTGGCCAAAACCTTTTACTTATGTAGGTAGAATTTGTAAATTTCCACTTTGTTGTAAGAAAAGAATTTTGCCATTTTCACTCACCTCCTTCTCGGTTGTATTCCCGCAACCTTCACACTGGATCTGTCCACAGCCAATATCACAATTCTAAGTATTACAATCCAAATTTTTCAAATCTGGAAGATGAGGAATCATGGGGAAACAGAGAAACTGGGCAAGGGAAGGGGGTTGGAGTGAAAAGGTGAGGGAGTGGGGGAGGGAGGAAAAGGCATGGCGAAGGCAGGGGGGGGGGGGAGAAGGGCAAAGATCTCGAGATGCAGAACAAGCCAATATATCACACAGACATAAGATGAACAAATATTCTAAAACGTCTTCCACATCTATTGAATCCCTGCCACTTCCTTCCATCCCCTCCTTTCCATCCTTTCACTGGCATCCTTCCTCTCCTGCAATCCCCCCCCCCCCCCCCCCCACCCCTCCATCCCTTCCCTCCCCTCCCAATCCCTCCCCCCCCCCCCCCCCCCCCTCCTTTCCATCCAACTCTCTTCCCATCCACATCCCATTACACACACATGTAACCACACCCACACACACCGTGAATGAGAGGCACTGCACGACATTCACTTTTTCACATCGTTCACTTTTTAATTCACTGCTCCCAAAGTTCTACTTGGTTACTGAACTGCAGAGCTGACCACTCACACTGTTCCCTATCTTCTGATCTCCCTTGCATCCTTGGGTGATCCTCGGGCATAGTGCTCAAGGATTGTTCCCTACATTTTATACTGTTTGCATAATGTTTTTCAGCAACTTTTTTCCTCTTCTTCTTCTTCTTCCTAAAATACTGGTTCACTCAAAAACGAGGTCACCAGCGCGCATGTTAAAAAGTAAAATAACATAAAATAGTGCGACTCAGAATGTTGGCCCCTGGAGCAAATTTGGCAACAAGGGGTCGCACTCAATATTCAAGAAGTTAAAAGCAATGGCCAAATTCAGGCCCACATAACCATAAAATATCTGGGGAAGTTAAAATGGAAAATTGTCAATATGCAGATCTCAAAACTGTCGTATCAATTTGCTTTTTAAATGAGACTGCACTTGTGACAATCTTGATGGCACCTGGCAGTGAGTTCCACAGCCGTACAGAACTAGGATAAAATGAATGCAAGTGGCTGTCAATATTTGATGCAGGTATGGTATAACATTGACCGCCATTCCTGGTGTTACTTTTATTCAATACTAGTTGTTCCATTGGAATATCAATTAGTTTAGCTCTGCCTTTGAAGAAGATGTTAAGTTTGATAAAAGCTCTCCTCTCTTCTAAGGGTTTCCATTCTAATTTCCTCATGTTCTTCCTGAATCCTAGTATTCCCCTTTTCTCTGATGTGGTTCCCTGTTACGAACCATGCTGCTCTCTTCTGAATCTTTTCAAGGTTATCAATGTCCTTTAGATGGTAAGGATCCCAAACTGAGCAACCATATTCCAGTACTGGTCTAACCAGTGTTTTGTAGCAGTCTTTAACCTTTTGGGGCAGTCACTGATATTCCCGTATAAGAAAGCTAAGATGTTATTTGCTTTCTTACATACTAAATTGTAATGTTCTTTCAATTTGAGACGACTATCTATAATCACGCCTAAATATTTTGCAGCATTGGTTTCTTTAAAAATAGTATTATGAATAGAATATTCTGATCTAGTTGGTGAGCGTTTTACATATACGCAACACTTGGCACTTTTGGGGACACTTGGCACTTTTGGACCCGGGATGAAATTCCATTTTCCAAGTTCTTTCCCACTCTTGTAAAGCGTTTCGATCTTCTTGTAGAATGCATGTATCATTCTTGCTTCTGATTGTTCTAAGTACTAAGCTGTCATCTGCAAAAAGCCTTATAGTAGTTCCAGGAGAGAGATTTCTACTTATGTCATTTATATAAATTAAGAAAAACAAGGGCTCCAGAACAGTTCCCTGTGGTACACCTGACAAGACTGGTTTACAATGGGATGATGACCCTTCCACAACAACTTTCTGCGTTCTCCCAACGAGGAATGATCTAGCCCATTTTAGCAAAGAACCGCCAATGCCGATGTGTTCTAATTTAAGCGGCAGGCCCTCATGGTCAACCTTATCAAAGGCTTTAGAAAAGTCTAAAAAAATTGCATCTATTTGCTGTCTGTTGTTAAGAGTAAAGACTGCTATTAAAATCATTGAGAGTTGTTATAAGTTGAGTCTCACAACTCCTTTGCTGTCTAAAACCATGCTGGGTGTTATTTAAGAAGTCATATTTGTCAAGATGGTCAATTATACTACTATACATTATGTGTTCAAGTAGTTTTGCTGATATGGATGGAAAAGATACAGGTCTATAGTTCTCTGCTTTTGTTTTGTCACCCTTTTTGAATAAGGGAACAATGCTCGCATCTCGCCACTCATCAGGTATTACTCTCTGGTCCAGTGAAGCAAGTAGTTGGTATACCTCACTCAATTCATTGGCACATAATTTTAAGACCTTGCCAGGAACGCCATCAGGACCAGTAGCTTTGTTTTCATTGATGTTGGTAACTTAAATACTCCTGCTTTGTTTACTTTATTTTGCATTTCAGGGAGTTTATCATCATCCTTTAGTCTAACGTTAATTAAAGGCTTGGGGTTTGAGAAAACCGAACAAAACTGCTTGTTTAGTAAATCTGCTTTCCCTTCAGGGTCCTGTATTACGTTATTCTGGTTGTTTCTCAGGTCTGGAATCCCAATGTTATCCTGTCTCTTACTCCTTATGTAAGACCATAATTTCTTGTTTTGATGATCACCTTCTGATGAAATCATCGAATTAACATAATTGGAGTGAGCAAGCCTACATTCTCTCTGACACCTTCTCTTAATATGTTTATACCTAACCAGTAATCTTTCTGAATTAGGGTGTAGTTTCAATTTCTTAAAGAAACGATGTTTCCTTCTCAACAAACGTTCAGTTTTTGTAGTAATCCATGGCTGGTAGTTCTTGCTTGAAGTTATTTTAGTAGGTATGTTGTCATCCATAATAAATTCCAAGTTAGTTTTTATACACTTCCAAAGGTCAGACATTATCTTTAACACTATGGGACCTCAAAAAAAGACTGAAATCATGAGTATCCCTGCGCAATTTTTGGTAAGTCT
Source organism: Conus ventricosus (assembly GCA_018398815.1). Lineage (NCBI taxonomy): Eukaryota > Metazoa > Mollusca > Gastropoda > Neogastropoda > Conidae > Conus > Conus ventricosus. The sequence goes on from CM031597.1 coordinate 81,153,219, forward strand.
GCTTGGCTCCAGAGTCTTATGGTACGTTTAGGGGGTTTTCTTCGAAAGGGTTGAAAGTTGCTCTCTAAGAGAATTATGTCATGATCACCCAGGCCTGCAATTAATTCCTGATTGCCTAAAGCGCCTGGACAATTGGTAGAAAATAAATCCAGGAATGCCTTACGAGTTGGTGTTTCAACTGACTGCACTAATCCAAGGTCTTTGGTGGTATCGAAAAACTGAGAATTAATGTTTTTATTGTATTGATTAACAAGTATGGCATCTCAGGGCTCCCAGTGACGCACATATGTGCGTCCATGACGCACTATGAGCGAAAAGGACGCACTAACAAAACGTGTAGCGAGTCCTGCGGACGCACTACAAAATCAGGCAAACCCCAAAATGTGCCGTAATCAGTGATCAAAGCTGAGCACACCACAAGCTTCGCGCGCAATTGCCTGCCGTCAAATTCAGGACAGTGTGTGCCCGTGAAAGTACAGTAAGCCGAGAAGTTGCGTAAACACTGATAGGCTCGCCTTGTAGCCCACGTCACTGAACAGTTACTCAGTCGACCGGCTGACTTATTCAGACTGTGGCGCCCGCCGCCACTAATTAACCAATTCGATGACTCACAAGTTGTAACAATCGCATGCACAAGCCTAGGCGAACGAAGCAGAAAGGAAGTTCACCGCTATCGCATCTCGCAAATATGTCGTTGCTTCAGTGGTTGGACACTCCTAAAAAACGCAAAGAAACATCTTCAGAAGATGCTACAGACAGTGAATCGTCGATTCCTAAAGAAATATCTACAGCAACACCACCTAACAAGAAATGTTTTTTTTTTAAGAAATGTTTTCAGAGAAAGAGAGAGAGAGAGAGAGAGAGAGAGAGAGAGAGAGAGAGAGATTCTTTTACTCTGAAATGTTCAGATTATCAAGCCGATAATTAAAAAAGCAAGAAATACTAATTTTCTGTATTGGTTAATTTTGTTCATAAGGACTCTCTATACCCCCTCGGGGACCCTCTATAGCATCAGTGAAGGAGTCCCTGGGACCCCCTGTCTGTCAGTACAAATGGTAGCCCTGACTCTTCACGCCTATCAATATCTGGTAAGTTAAAGTCTCCACCAATCCATAATATTGCCTTCCTATTGGCCAAAACAATGTCAGAAATGTCTCTGCAAATAGACGAACATACATTTTCATCTGAGTCTGGAGGTCTGTAAACTGATCCAACAATGAAAGGTCTCTTATTCTTAAAATTAATCCTACAAAATAAACTTTCACTATTTTTGCCTTGATATAAAAACTCACTGGCTAAGTTCTTCCTAATGGCAATCAAGACTCCCCCACCTCTTTTTCCAAGTCTGTCGTTTTTATAAATATCAAAATCCTCCATTAGAAGTTCACTGCTGGATGTTCCAGTTTCTAGCCAAGTTTCTGTTCCAATTACAACATCAATGTTTTTTTTCGGTGACTAAATTACTGAGTTCTTCCTTTTTCTTGATAAGTGATTGAAAGTTTACGACTATGCATTTAAGTTGATATTTTTCTCTTAATGATTTGGAGTTCAGTTGCACTTTATGATTTGGGATTTTTGTCAGTTTTAGAATCAGGGTTGGATGCAAACTTAGGACAAAATTTCAAGTTTTCTTTTGGCGATCAGTCTGGTGAGATAGGGTCAAAACGGCTGCTTTCTGAGCTGCAGTCTTCAATAGAATCTTCAAAAAGTCTCGAACTAAAGTTTGGAAGCCCGCAGGTAAAACACGTCCAAGATATATCACAATTGCATAATGCTTCATAAACTGCTGAATTTAATAACATACGTTTAGTGTGATACCATGTATTGCAGACGTCACAGGCAACTGCTTTATGTTTCCATGTGACTCTCAAATTGCAAACTCCGCATGGGTATTTTACTTTGGTGGACGGACCAGGATTGAGTTCAATGTCTCCCGATAGCAGGACAAGGCTTAAAAGCCATGATTTAATTCCTCTATATCTAACTCTTTTATTCAAACAATTCCTTATCACTATACTATTTCTGATATTAATTGAAATCAGGGGTTCAAATCTGGGCCTAGTTATCGACGTGAGAACAGTACTCGGCACAGGTGTCAGAGATGGGATTCTCATAATGTGAAAAAGGAGGAAAAAAAGTGGCGGGGGGTCCGGGGGCCGCTGAAGGCCCCCTGGTGGGGGTCAGGGGGCGAAGCCCCCTGAAGCTGAAGATTTTTTAGAATTTAACCTGCAAAAATCAGCATCTGAGACACCAAAGTATTCAAAAGTATTAATAACCTTGATCCTACAAAAAAAAGACTTTCTCACCTTCGCCATTGATCTCTGTCAGGAAATCATGAAGACCATTGACACAGGATTGGTGATTTTCCAGTTGCTAATAGTCACACAATTTTCCAGCAGTTGCAAGTCAGTTTCTCATTACTGTCCTTCACATCACCACATTTCAGCGAGCAGTTTAGTTTCTAACAGTAATAGCCATGCTTCAAAATACTTATTAAAAAAGTTTACCTGAACACCAATCAAATAATTTCTTATAGTTGTCCTTCAAAATACCACGGAGGATTCTGATTCCTTTATAGAATAATATAAGTGAGAGAGTTGACTAAGGATCATATTCAAAGTGTGCAAATTGTGAAGGTTTAACTCATTGTGTGCCCACAAGCAGTTTCTTTTTTCTTTTCAACTTGATCCATCTCTACTACAATAAGAAAAAAAACACTTTCAATTCACACTTCTGATACTCCTCAACATTAATGATGTCACTTGCTAAATCTAGTCACCAGAGTATAAGTATGCATGCATATCTGCCGGTCTGCTCGTTTGTATGAATGTGTGTAACTGATTTTCCACCCCCCCCATGATATCTATACCAGAAAAGAAAAGATTTTTGTGACGCGGTGGTATAGGTAAAAAAACATTATTCTTATTATTATTACTACTACTACTACTATTACTTTTTCCGTACTATCGTCTGTTTGTTTACTTATGTTTTGTTTGCTTGTCTGTAGAATGTCAATAACACCCTTGCAATTTTTTTGTTTTGATCTCTCTCTAAAATAGTTTGTTGTATGCTATTTATTACGTAAAATATTGACTACACAATTGTGTATACTGTGACATTGATCTAACCTGTTTTTTCAAAGAGAACCTTCATTGCAAAATAATCAGCTTGATGACTGTGGGCATTACATCAAGAAGAAAAAAAAAGGGGGGGGGGGGGGGTTCTACAGATTCATCATATCTATCTGGAGATAACCTGCAATATTATTAATATCATTACTTCAACAAAACAAATAGCATTACTCTTCACAAAGAGAGAGAGAGAGAGAGAGAGAGGGGAGAGAGAGAGAGAGAGAGAGAGAGAGAGAGAGAGAGAGAGAGAGAGACGGGGTGGGAGTGGGGGTGGTGGGTAGACTCGCCGATGCTCCAAACGATCCAAGAGTCTCGTTTGTAAGACGATCTTTCACTCTTGCTAGGTGCTTTTCAGCAAGAACGTGGCTAATCAATGCTGACTTGCCCCGTGAGCCATACTTGATCGCGTCATTACACCATGTGCAGACTGCTTGTCCTGGATAGGTGGTTTTCCTCATGCAGTCTTTCAGTCTGAGAATCACACTGTGGCTGACGGCGCCTTTGGAACTGGTCAGCATCACTTTTGCGCTCACTTCCTCCTCCAACCACTTCCAAGTCCATTTGTTTTTAACTGAAGCATCGACTTGCTTCGCAAGAACTTTCTCGCTTTCTGCTATCTGACGAAACATTCTGGTTTTCGCCACTCTCGTCAAACCGAAAGAAAATGGCGTCAGGAAAAAAATTCGCAAACAGTTTGCCGCGTTCTCAAACATCAACTTCCGCTTTGATGGTTTCGGTTAACCGCAGAATGAAAACAAAGACAGCAGTCTCGACCGGCCCAAGCAGAAACCGGAAACATCCATTTGCGAACGGATCAATTGAGAACACAATATCGATCGACCTCTCGCCGTACATTAGCTTCATCCACAAACCTACCTCTACCCCCCCCCCCCCCCCCCCCCCCAATTTTCTCAACGGATTTACACTGATCTCAAAAACGACCCCTGGGGCCATCAAAAGACGGAAATCCGCCAATCGGCGGAAAAATCCCATCTCTGAGGTGTACACAGGAGGCTAACATGGTTCAGGTTGCACAAAGTTTTATAACCTGCAAAAATGGAACTAAAGGCGTCTACATCTACATCTAAAATTTCAGAGTTAAACTGAGTGCTAGGGATATTGTTGTTCCTGTCACATTTGGAAACAGCAAGGAAAAGTAGAAAACTTTTAACGAAGCCGAGGAACAACACGCCGGTAGCCATCTTGAAAAGCCAAGAAAGAAAGACTCACCTTACCAGAAAGGCTTTAAAACACAATTTCGTTTAAAAAAAAAAAAATTTAGCGTTAAACTACCAACAGCCAACAGTGCTGATTATTAAAATTCACAGTTACTCGCATGAGTAAAAGATGTAAGGCGTAACAGATGTAAAAATGAATTTAAAACGGGAGCTCCAAAAACCAGGCAGCCTCCTCGCTGGACATGCGCAATCCACACTTTCATTTTGTTTCATTTACTACCCTTCACTGGCTTGTTTGGGGGTTCTGCTGGATTCTTTTTTGAACCCTTGGTGATGAGAACACCACAGAATTATGGACTGTGGTAGGCCTCTATTTGACGCCAAGATGACAGACAGAATCAGCTGTGTCTCCCTGATGAGTCTGATCCAGCAGACAAAAGGCCTAGGAGCAGGCAATCCCAATAGATCTGCCTTCATGAGGGATTATGATGGTTCTTTCCTGCATATATTTATAAGATATTTTCTTAATTTTACATTCCCTTTTTCATCAACAACCCCCCCCCCCCTAATTTTTTTAAAATTCAAATCTTTACCAAGTCATTACTATAATGATGGAAGAATTGTTGGCCTAAACTTGTTTTCCTGCACTGCTTAATTGTTAAACTCAAGATTGAGAATAGCAAAACCACAACTATGATCAAGCTCACTTTCCTTGACAGTGTCAAGGTCCAATTAATAGAGATTCAATTTGAGCAAAGCTATGACTTTTACCTTCTGCACAGTTTTGATGTGGAGAAGGTCACGTACAAGGTTCTGCCCTGAAGTTCCTTTCAAGGATTCGTTCAGGGCAGGAAACAGTACGGAGCACAGCTCCTGCACATCATGCTGCTGAAGCACCTGCAGCAATCACAATAGTACATGATTACACCCTTATGCCTTATCAAAAATTAAATCCAAATTACAAAAGAACTTTTCTCAAACTTTTTTTTTTCTCAGAAAGAAAATAAACTGATTAGGAAAATGTTCTATTCACACAAAAAACAACAACACAAAAACAGACATTCGCCCTGGGAATAAAATTCCTAGAAATAATTTTTTTTTTTAAGTGATCAAAACTGAGAGCAAGAATACGGAGGTTTCTATTTATTCAATAGGCTGACATTTATATACAACGCTTTCTCTGACCACTGCTGGGCACAGGATATCAGGCGATATATCATGTCATCGAGTTTTTTTGTTTTTTTTTTCTTTTTTTAATATTTGAAAGAACAGACAGTCAAAGACAGAGCTTTTCTGCCTGATGTTATTAACCTGTTACATAAATCCTTCCCAACACTCATACCTCTATGAAGATGTGCAATGCAACTATCTACACATGGTACTTCTTTACCCCCCACACCCACACCAAGAATATACAAAATACAAAAACAATTAATTGGAACAGTTTTGTTTTTTAGTAAATACAGAGCTGAGAGCAATTCCAGTTCAAGTCTGCACAGATACCTAGATATATATGACATTAACACACACACACGCTGTACCCAAATCAGTGTGAATTAGATGCTGCTTACTTCATTCCCCCAGCCGAAGCTGTCGGTCACCAGCTTGCTGGAAACAGCTTGTTGTTCTTCAAGCATCAGTGATGCAAACAGCTTCTGGAGCTCAATGGGTATGACTCTCCTTTTCTGTCCACATCAAAAGGAATACAAATTATTCAAAATCATGTTTGTGTCCATCTATAAAAGAAAAACAAAAACAAACAAACAAAAAAACCCCATGAACTTGATAATAATCAAACACATATTTTCACTACCTTCAAGTCGCACCTCACAGTGATTTCACAGCAAAATCATTCACTGAAACATTACCGATGAAAGAAGAATCAGACCCATGATTCACTTCTCACCTCTTAAGTTCAACTCAATTGGCATTACATTCACTCTGGCTAATGCCTCAGAGTCTCTTCCATATATTCAAACGGTCAGTCTGTGGCTACGATGCCACTTGTGCAGTGGAATTTTCATCACACTCTAACATGGCTTTGCCACATACATTTAAATAAAACTTTCAAGCAAAAGTCTGTATAATCAATAAATCAGTAAGAGGCTACGCACAAGAAAGATGTCACAAACATGGTACTTTCATTCTCACAGATTCTTCCTATGGAACAAAATAATAGCATTAGCTAAGAAAACAAATGGAATGGGAGGAGTAAACTGTGGCAGAAATAGAAGATATTTTGCATCAAATCCATGAATCAGACGTAGCAAAGCATCGTGTTCCAAATTCAAGTGTAGCACTCGCACATGCAGTATCACCAAAGTTGTGGAGGGGATTTCTGTGAGTGTGTGTCTTAGCTGGTCTCTTTTTTTAAATCCTTTCTAAAGATTCTCTCACAAGTCAGACTCAATAGCACTTTCAAACAATGTTCGCTTTATACACAAGATGGCAAACTAATGAGACATAAATCTTTCAAATAAGTAGTTTTGACTCGACCTAAAAAGAAGAAGAAAAAAAAGAAGAAAAATCAAAAATGGCCGAAAAGAAAACCAGTCAATAAACTGGCAAAAATCACTATCGCCCAGACTTTTTCCTTCTTTTTTCCTTTTTGTTTCTCTTCTTACAGAACCAGCCATTTTCTGACAACATAAGCCTGCAGTCTAAAGATCTACATTATTTCGGTACTGTTTAAGCTGCCACCAAGTCTAAAGAATTCCCCCCACCCTCTCGACTCTCATTTCTTTTTTTTTTTCACATTTCCACACAAAATGTAGCAGTACAGCATTGTCAACAAAATCATAGCTTACTTCTCCAAAAGCAAAGCACTTGGCAGTGCTCTGTGCGCGCGCACACACACACACATACACACATACGCGCACACACACACACATACGCACACACACACTGGACCAGATATGGACTCACATTTCTGGATTCTTCATGAAAGCCAAGTTCTTGAGCTGTTAAGCGAAACATGGCCTCTGAAAGAATGAAAATGGAACAAATCAATTATTTGTATTTGGTAAAATTTCTCAAGTCAGTCAGTTACAAGTCGAAGAAGTCAGAATGGCCACTGAGGATTAATTAATTAATTAAAGATTGCTATTCAAATGCATATGTTATAATATACAAAATATACAATACTTATATTTATGCAAGAAGTATGAATACAGAGTCCACCATACATTTGTGCATCATACGTGCAAACACATTGCCAAAATTATACGATTCAAGATTTCAGACCAAGGACAGAATTAGAAACAACAATATCTTTGCTTTTATGTATACATTATATGTATCACATTATGGTCAAGTGCATTCATTTTGACAGGCCGATGCAGCAGCTTGAAATTGATCAAAATCAGAAACATTCTGTTTGAAACGCACCTTCTCATAATGTAATCAATTGCAGACTGAAAAAAAAAGTTGTACTTTGCATGTGTCGCAAGTACTGAAGTCAATTTGTAGGAATTCACATTTACACACACACATATGCGCACACACATAGAAAAATGGGAGGAAAAAAAATGACGAAACAACCATGCATTTCCATAAAATAAACTTCATATCAGGCAAGAAGACCGAATCCATCCATCATGACATCAGACAAAAAAAAAGCACTTCATCAGAAATAATTCAAAACATCCACTGAAGGTCCTTATCAGGTTTGGGGGGCAAAAAAAAGCAAATTGATCTGTCAAAACTGTGAAGCAGCCTATGAAGTCAGTTGCTCAGTTTATTAGTTTACACTACAACAGCAAACTTTCAAACATTTGGCAATGGCTAGTTTGGAGTTGCCTTTCTACCCTCTAAATTTTAGGTTGAGATGCATTCTTTTTTTCATCCATGGAATAAGCTGCTCCTTGAAAACAAAGGCACTATGACATCTTCTTCTGCATGTTCTTAGTTCAGTTATGTTTATGATTATCAAACCATTCTGATTATTGAATCAATTCTTGACCTATCAGTAATTGCTGAATCAATTCTTCTAAATCTATCAGTTTTACTTCCAGCTAACAGGAAACTACTTACTTTTCTGCCTCGGGAAGCAATAGTAAGCATGGACTTACACAGTTATTTCCCATTTACATTTTTTTTAAGTATGAAAAATGATTACTAAAAAAGATGATTACATCATCAGACCATCTGAACATTTCCATGAAAATGTATCTTTCAAAAACAGTGAGTAATCAATTTATGTACAATACATTCACAGCACTCATGCCCACAAAAAACTTGTAATTATTTTTTAAACTGAAGTAAACGCTAATGCGCAACTGATCCATCATTACTCAAATCATTAAGATGATTAAGTAACAGTAACAGTGTTAACCACTGACCATGGAACAGCTAAACACTAGGCTAACATTGTGGCAAGACAAGCTTTGCAAATTTCACTTTTTTTTCTTTGCCAGGCCTTAAACAACTTAGTTAATATCTGTTAACATGTCAGCATAAATGATTTAAGAACAGTTAAACAATAACTGAAATTACCTCTCAACTCTGGCAGCAAAGACAAGCTTTGCAGGCATGTGTTGAGGAAGCAAGTGGCTCCCTGGTTCCATATGCCTGCCAGCTTTGTGGAACCTCTCTGAGCTGGGGGTGGGGGAGTCAGCTCACTGCTGGTTGTCTGGGACCCCCCATTGCCAGCCCCCTCTTCATCAAACAGGTTCCCGAACATGGCAGGAACCTGATGACAATATCTGTGAACATATGGATAAGGTTTCAGATTTATTAGAGAATGAACTGGTGTCTGGATGGGGTTTTTGATTAGTCATTTCTAACTTTGCAACAGATTTTCACATTTTATGCCTGATACCCATTTGATGTGAAGTCTACTACAGGCATGTCTACTAAGTTATGACTTTGTGGGGAACAGTTGAAAGAGCAAAAGGAGGAAGGAAAACATAACAGGCAGTGCTCTAGAACATGTGTTTGACATCACAAAATAAATGAATTGCTATTTGCGAACACATTTTTAACAAATTTTTATTCGGATTTCATATCATTAGTGGGAAAAACAAACAAAAAAAGCGCATTTGGAAAATTTTCCAGTGAAAAAAAAGTGGGGAAGAAGAAAATACATATGCATTGAAATAGTAAAATTTTTTTGTAAATAATGATATTGTAATAACTAATAATAACAATAATAATGGAAAGAGTAATGATAATAATGATGTTAATAATAATGTAGATTTGTAACTGGTTGCTTTCTTTTTGTTTTGTTTGTCCAGTTACCATATTTTTGCTCTCTTCATGACTCTTGCTTCAGTTATTGTCTGCAATTACTTTCCTCTGCTTCAAACCCACATGCAACCCAGTCACCTTCCTTTGAGACCCACTTTCAACAACTATAAAACTTGGTGGCCTTTTGCACATTGAAAACTGTGCAAATATAGATTACATATCATGACTGCCGACACATTTAAACCCAAGTAAAGATACAGCTGCAGGGTTTCACATAAGAAACAAAATTGGGAATAAATTACAAACTGAACAAAGAAAATTAAGTAAGAATACACAAAAGAGCAAGAGGATATGAACACATAAAGAAAAATTAATCAAAGGACGTGAACATATATTCATTTTACAAGGGTCTTTTTACAGACGACGACTTGGTCAAAGAACTTACAGTGTACCAAGACAGATTGCATGCAGTCATAACTGCCTATCACCTGGAGTTGAAATTGGGGAATCAGGAGGTGAAGGTGATGAGGTGGGCTATAGGGCGGAGGGGGGAGGGGGAGGGGGCATTTTGGCTTTTGACTAAAGGCATTTTCTTATACTCCCTCTCAGTTGACAAATCAAGGTTTTTGACTAAAGGCATTTTTCACTTCCTTTTCTGACTGAAGGCATTTTAAAAAACTCCATTTCAGTTGACAAATGAAGGTTTTGACTAAAGGCATTTTTACCTCCTTTTTAGTTGACAAAGGAAGGTTTTAAAAAGAAAATGTATTCCATACATGTAATTGCCAAGGTCCACATATTCAACACTAGACTGCAATACTTTATCATCCCTTATCAAAAATGACCCTCTAAATCCCACATATTTAATTTAAACAAAATTCTGATTTTTTTTTCATTCATTATGTTCGGGATTTCCGGAATAACGTCTAAATCATAGGAACATTCCAGATAAGTTCAGGAGGGTTGGCAGCTATGAGTTGTTCTGTGAAGAGTACTTTCCCTTTATATACAGTTGTTCAGTCACCTAGTCAGCAATGACCTTACAACTAATTTGTCAGAAGCGAAATGTTGACTGGGTCTTGCAGTTTACTCTATGAGGCCTGCAGACATAAGTTTCAGGGCCTTGACAGGCTGAGCAACACAGTTTCAAGTACTTGCTGAACAAGTCCTCTATACTGCGACTGGATCGTTGGCTTATCTATTCAGGTTTTCTTCTTCGAATATTGCTTGCAATACTGCGACTGGGTCGTTGGCTTATCTATTCGGGCTTTCTTCTTCGAATATTGCTTGCAAATGTTGAATCAAAATGGTTTTCCCGGGTCTGGAGTAAACAACTCATTTGGGGTTTACTTCCCTTCCAAAATGGCGACTGGCTCACTGACCTTGATTCAGTAACAAATTTGATCACACAGAATATTCATTACTTCAAACATACAGGGAAATTCTTCTTCTGCATACGCAGGCTGATACTCCTGCGGACACTGCCTGTATAGACAGGCAGTGGAGTTTTGTGTGTATGACCATTTTTTTTAATCCCACCATTAAGGCAGCCATACTCCATCTTCGGGGAAGGTCACTTAGGTGCATGCTATGTGTAACGTGTCATCCATATCAACCGCCAAACTGGCCTTCTCTTTCAAAAGTTGGTGATGGGATTTTACGTGTGTGCAAGATGTTGTGTGTGCGTTCACACACGGAACCTCGGTATATTATAGTCTCATTCGAAGGACTGCGAGGGGAATGGAGTCAGAACCAATGCTAACTCCAAGGGAAAAATCCCCGTGTACCAAAATTCAAACCCGCATCCCCAGGATCACGAGTCTGGCACTCTACCAACTGAGCTATTCCGGTCCCCGTTTTTGAAAATGTGTTTCAGAATTGGTTATTGGATTCTGGAAACTTGATGTTACTCAACATTCAGCGATTCACTTTGCACTTTATTGGGCAGTGTAGGATCAGAAAACTGTCACTAGTATCAGTGATCAGCCCTTGTTTGCTAAGGATTGTGTCAGTGTGCCTGACTCAAATCAATACCGGTTGTCTGCAGATTTATAATGCTGATTGCCAACGAAGATCAAGTTTCATGTTGGAGACCATGATTCAACACAATCCTGTTCAGTTTTTTTTTTAAATTAACAGAAAAAAAGTGACGCACATTGACAAATTCTGAAATTGCACATGTGCAATTTGTCATTGTGCGTCACTTTCCGTTAAATTTCAGGTTCAGGTTCAGGTTTAGGGGCGATGATTATATCATCATAGCCTTGTGGCTTTATATGCCCCTTTTTGGTCTGCTCTTTCATTTGTCAGGTCCACAGCGAGCCCAGTTTTTATTTTCAACCATCAAAGTCGAACATAATGTCAGTAATTGTTTTATGCTTAACGAAAAGATTTTTTTTTTAAGTTAGTATTTGGTGCACGTTTGATGTTCGGAGTTAGTTTATTCTAAACTGATGCTATCCTCTGGCTGAAGGAATGTTTCCTTATATTAGTATTAAATTGCTGTATTTGTACTTTGTCGCAACTGTTACGAGTTATATTGGTTAGTGCAGGTTAAAAAAAAACATGCTTGATCAATATCATCTACATTATTGAAAATTTTAAAAGTTTGGATCAGATCTCCTCTTATCCTTCTGGCTTTGAGGGATGGCAACCTTAGGTTATCTTTATCTTCATATGAATAATCACGAATGTCCAGTATTTGCTTAGTTGCTCTTCTCTGCACCTTTTCTATTTCTATTGACTGCCTTTTCAATCTTGGATACCATATCACATTGCCATATTCAAGAATCGGTCTCACCATTGCCTTATATAGTCTAAGAAAGGTATCTTTGTCCAGGTATGTAAAAGTCCTCTTAATAATACCAAAGGTACTGAAGGAACTGGCACCAGAAATCACTCCCATACTGACTTGCATTTTTCAATCCTCCATCGACAACGGAGATGTACCGGAAGACTGGAGAACAGCAAATGTTGCCCCTGTTTTCAAAAAAAGGAGAACACTACGACCCGGCTAACTACAGACCAGTCTCTCTGACAAGTGTACCCTGCAAAATCATGGAGCATATCATTGTCAGCGCTCTAACAAACCATCTAGAGAGCAATAGCATACTGTCCCCACACGGATTCCGCAGAGGAAGATCCTGCGAGACTCAGCTAATAGAACTGGTGGAAGAACTTTCAGAGACAATGGAAAAATGTGGCCAAACAGATATTGTCATCATGGATTTTGCGAAGGCCTTTGATAAGGTTAACCACTCACTCCTCCATAAACTACATCAGTATGGGGTCCGAGGCCTTATCAACAGATGGATTGGTGAATTCCTGCAAAACCGTAGACAGGCAGTTGTGGTTGATGGAACCAGATCGGACTTTGTCAGTGTTAAGTCTGGTGTACCTCAGGGCTCCGTTCTAGGACCGAGTCTCTTCTTAGTCTACATAAATGATCTGCCCGAAAACCTCACTTCACAGACACGTCTCTTCGCGGATGACACAGCTGTCTTTAGGCTAATAAAGTCAAGCCAGGATCAGGAAGAACTACAGCAGGACTTACAAAAGCTTGAGACATGGGAAAGGAGCTGGGACATGACTTTCCATCCTGGCAAATGTACCACCTTGCCAGTCATTAGCTCCAAGCGAAAAGACAAACTCCGCGTCCCAAACTACCATCTACATAACCAAATCCTGTCAAATGTAGAATCATCAAAGTACCTAGGGGGCTCCATTGCTCAAGACCTAAAGTGGGACCAACACATCAAAAACATCATCAAGAAGGCAAATCAAACCTTGGGTTTCCTAAGACGCAACTTAAAGATCAGCGCTCGAACCATCAAGGAAACAGCATATAAAGCCTTGGTGTGCCCAGTTTTGGAGTATGCGAGTACAGTGTGGGACCCATACATAAATGACCATGTCACAGACATTGAGGCGGTACAAAGGAGAGCAACGCGCTTTGTCAATAACAAATATCATCGACAAGCAAGTGTTCAGCAAATGGTAACCGACATGGGATGGGCAAGTCTGGAGAGCCGGAGGAAAATCGTACGGCTTACCATTATGTATAAGATTATTCACGGCCAAGTACATGTGGAGTTTGGAAAGGCACATGCAGATGGAAAGGATAAACTAAGAACGGCAACCTCACGCAGAAGAAGACTGCACTCTCTCCAGTTGAACCGCATCCAGTGCTAGAGACTATAGACTGAACTCGTTCCTGCCATGTACAATCAGGGAATGGAACGATGAACTGACAGAGGCTGCAGTAACATCGGTTACTCTTGACCTTTTCAAGGCAAGAGCTCGCAGCCTCATCCAATAAACTAAACTTTTTTTTTTTCTTTTTTTTTTGTCGTCGTCACAACCCCCAAAGTGTCAGAATAATCAACCTGATGATTGTGGACACTTAATGGATGATGATGATCATGATCATTTGTCTGGCTTTCTTGATGGTCTGTGCAATGTGTCTGTCAAAAAGTAAGTCTTAAATTAATCAAATGACTCCCAAGTCTTTTTCCTCTTTACAGCACGTTATTTCAACTTCCTGATCCCCAACTTTCATACTATAATTTAATTTAGGGTTTCTGTTGCCAATATGTAATACTTTGCATTTGGATGTGTTGAAGTACAAATTCCATGTGTTAGACCAGTTAATGAGTAGCTCAATGTCGTTTTGCCTTGCAAGGTGTTTGGATGGTGAACTGTACAACTTGGTATCATCAGCAAAGATCCTGCATGTGCTTTTCAACCCATCTGGTAAGTCATTAATAAACATAGTAAATAATATAGGTCCCAGTATGCAGCCTTGGGGAATTCCACTAACGACATTAGCATTACTAGAGACAGAAGAGCCAACTCTAACATTCTGAATTCTATCTCTCAGGAAGTCTTCAATCCAATCTAAAACTTTTCCCAGTATACCATACGATTTATTATAATTAAGTTTACTAAGTAGTCTGGCATGTGGGACCGAATCGAAGGCTTTACAAAAGTCAAGATACAAAACGTCAATGCTATCTCCACTATCAATTAATTTAGTAAAATCTTCGATTACCTACCTAAAGCAACTGTGTAATACAAGATCTACTTTGACGAAAACTGTGTTAACATTTGGCATACAGCTCATCATTCATCACATGATCAACAATAACATCTCTTACGACTGACTCCAATATCTTACAAGTCACACTTGTCAAGCTTACAGGCCTGTAGTTTCCAGGGTCAGTTCTTGTTCCGTTTTTGAAAATGGGTATTACTGTTGCAGTTTTCCAGTCGCGAGGTCGAGTTTTGCTCCCTAGATAATTTAAAAGGATACTTAGAGGCTTTGCTAGTTCTGTGCTTAGTTCCTTTAATACGCGAGATGGAATTGCATCTGGTCCTTGCGCTTTATTTGGATTTAGATTATCAAGTTTCTTCTTAACCAGTTCCGGGGTAATAATTACATCATAAACAGCTTTACCATTAGATTTACATTTTGGTATTACATCTGGTATGTCCCTTTTATCCTCTCACGTAAACACACTGGCAAAAAAAGTGTTTAGAACCTTGGCTTTGTCCTCATCCTTTGCCTCTATATTTCCATCTTGTGATTTCAAAGGGCTGATTCCTACTCTTGCCTTTGTTTTTGACTGCACATATTTCCAAAAAAGCTTATTGTCGACCACACACATTTCTCACTTTTATGTATGTTTGGTAATCTCTGCCTTTTCTTGTTCTCAAAAATCTCTGATAAAAGTTGTATTTTTTAATAATTTTCAACGATTTTCTATCCATCCATTTAGTTTCAATTTTTTGCCTTTATTTATTTTACATTTGGGAATGTTTTTTTCCATAGCTTCATGAATTTTCTCTTTTATCCACCCCCAGCCTGTTTCAACATTTAATTCTGACAGTACAGACCAATCTGTTTTGTTAAGATCAGCCCTCATCTGGCAAAAGTTACCATTTTTCATATTAAATTTTAGGTCTTCTGTCTTAGTTTCTAGTTTATCAGCCAAGTATAATTTAAAATATAAAACTTCATGGTCACTTTTTCCAAGAGGGGTTTAAGTAATCTACTTCTGAAATAAGGTCTTTATTATTAATGATCACCAGATCAAGAATATTTGCTTTCTGTCCTCTTCTTCTAGTTGGTTGTGCCACTACTGTGTCAAAAATGCATCTCGAAGACTTTCGATAAATTCCTGTTCTCTCTCACCGGCCCATCTCCTTTTCCAATCTATATTTGGAAAATTAAAATCCCCAGTTATGCACACACAGTCAAAAGTTTCTAAAATTTCCCTTCAATAGTTTAATCAGCTTATTTTCATTTTCTTGTGCACCATTCTGACTCTTGTAGATGCAACCAAAATATGACTTTCTGTCCATCCCCTGTAACAAACTGAACCCAGACACTTTCTTCTAAATCTTTTTTTAATTTATTTCAGTATACATCTGTGAATTGAAAGACTTTTACAAATAACACTATGCCTCTCTTTGGGTTTGGGTTGAAAAATGTATCATACCCTGGAAAAGAATATTCCGCAAGATTAACATTTGTTCGATTTTTGGCTATCGCCTCTGTTATTGCTGCAATGCTTGGGTTAGTATCCTCCACCAATGCTAATACTTCATCTTTTTTAAAAAACATCCACATTACTGTACAAAACAGCACGATCAAAAACACAATCATCATCTTTAGAAGTTATTTATAAAACTATATACATTGTTTTTCTTTACAGGATTGTCAATCTCTATTTTCGCCATCCAGGTTCGACCTGTTTGACCACTTGACCTGAACGATTTTTCCGTTTCTGATCCCTATGTCTGTCTCTCCGTCACCGATTCTTTTTTCAGTTCCTGACGCACTTCTTTGTTTTTCAATCATTCTGCAGGGGTGTAATCAGGATTTATGTAAATTCTTTTGACCTGATCTTGGACTCCTCTGTTAAGCTGGCGAGCGTTTGTCAAGATTTCTCTTTTGATATCTGTTGTTCGAACCTTTATTCGCAGTAATCTGGGTTGCGAACCTATGTTCACTTTCCCAATCGGACAGTTTCCTCAATGGGTTAACCCTCTAGGTCTGGACAGATTTTCCGCACAATGTTCTTCACTGCTTCAATGTCATCCATTTGCTTCTCTGCTCTATCAGTCTTGTCACTTTCCTTCAGATTGCCTATAATCAGATTCAGTTCTCTTTTTTCAGTTTTGATGAATGAGATTTATTATGATTGCATACAATAATGATAAATCTCTGGTGAAAATGCTTTTTTGTAGTTGTTGTTGGGGGTATCATCCCTTAAGATGAAAACCATGCTAAAATTTGATAATGTTGATGGCGGAGACAATGAAAAGATACACAAATTAATAGTTTTCCAACATCTTTTCTCTAAAATCTACCAGACACAGACAGTAAATCAGTATACTGCCAACTGAATTCTTTACATGTACCATACCTTGGTACTGTAAAAAATAGCAAGAAGGAAAATCGGCAAAAACTCTTTTCACTTTCGCCGGTCACCGGTCGTGCATCACCACTTCACATGGACGCTATGTGGACGATGGAGCGATCCACTGTCCGTGCGACTATCACATGTGACCACCGGCCCCACAGACAGTGACGCCAAACGTCCAATCGGAGCTTGTCTTTATCGTAGTCTAGACATTCAGGACTGTTCTTTGTTGTGAGATCGACATGCGAGGAGGAAAGGGGGACTTCTAAACTGGGACATTGACCAGTAACATCACTGACCATTGGATGTCGGAAATAAATCAACTACCATTCATTGTCAGTGACTGACGGACGTCCACCACATATCGAAATCACCTAAATCTTTTCTAAATAGCAAATGGCATGTGGACAAGATAACATTTAAAAAAAAATTCATATTCTAGACTTTCCGTGTACGCAATGTTTAGAAAAATATCCACTGCCTTACCTTACAACGTCGAAAAATACTGCTGATCCCCCGACTTATTTCGACAAAGCTTTCCACGAGATCGCAACTTCCTGTAAACAAAAGATCCGCACAGAATTTCTTAGACTATTTGATTGGTGAGAATTCACGTGTGTCATAAATGATAAAGAAAGAACAAATGATCATAAGTAGTATTTACAAAAAATAGAAAAGATAGAAGAAAACAACGGAAATAAAAAAAGTCTTTATTTCTCTAATTTAAGTTTGGATTGAATTTCCACATATTTGTGTAATAAGACGGATTCCGTTCCCTTTCCGGAAAGAGCGTAAATCCATGTGCTGAGGTAACGATCAGACAGCAGGAAAAAACACAAAAAATTAAAGACAATATAAGGTGAGTATATATTGGTCTGATCCATTTTCATTATTGAGTATGGTATATAGGTAAACATGTACTTTAGAGTGCGAAATTCATGGGGCTGTTTGTACGCACTTTTTCGGGTGTTTTCGGTTCGGAACGATGCAAAGAGACGTAAGACACCCTCACCTGCCCACTTTGACCTGTCCTGCCCCACTTGTGGTGCAAATAATTTATTTCACTTCACAAGTAGGCATATGCATGCACATCCAATGCGCCATTTTGGTTGTTGACGTTGTGCCCATGTGATCAGCAACCAAAATGGCGCATTGGATGTGCATGCATATCCCTACTTGTGAAGTGAAATAAATTATTTGCACCCACAAGTGGGGCAGGACAGGTCAAAGTGGGCAGGTGAGGGTGTCTTACGTGTCTTTGCATCGTTCCGAACCGAAAACACCCGAAAAAGTGCGTACAAACAGCCCCATGAATTTCGCACTCTAAAGTACATGTTTACCTGGTATATATTTTGTGGTACCCTGGTTTGAAGTTTCTTCTTCGTTTTAAACAATATTGAACTGAGCAATCGAGTCTAAGTGTCTTGAGTGATCATTCATTGCAGATTTCTGATTTGGACTACAGCCAGTACTTGAAAACTCGAGACTAAATTTTATCGCAGGCCATCTGAGTTTCTGTCAGACTTAATAAAAGCATGAAGTGTTTTGCCAAATTGTATCACCCGAAGCCTCATGTCCATCTGAAAGGAGGAAGTTGAATATCTTACTTCTTCCTAAAATACTGGTTCACTCAAAATTGAGTAGATCACCAGCACGCATGTTTAAAAAAAAGAAAATGCGACTCAGCCTGTTGGCCCCTGGAGCAAAATTTGGCAACAAGGGGTCGCACATGAAATTTAAAAGGTTAAAAGCAATGGCTAGGTTAAGGCCTAGGTAACCATAAAATATATGGGGAAGTTAAAAATTATTAATAGAAAAGTCAATCAGTATGCAGATCTCAGGATTGTCTTATCAATTTGATTTTTAAAAGAGACTGCATTTGTGGCAATCTTGATGGCACCCAGCAGGGAGTTCCACAGCCTTACAGAACTGGGATAAAATGAATGTAAATGGCTGTCAATATTTGATGCAGGCATGGTATAAGATTGACCGCCACTCCTTGTGCTACTTTTATTAAATACTAGTTTTTTTCCATTGGGATATAGTTTAGCTCTGCCTTTAAAGAAGGTATTAAGTTTAATAAAGGCTCTTCTGTCTTCTTAGGGTTTCCATTCTAATTTCCTCATGTTCTTCCTAGTATTCCCTTTCTCTCTGATATGGTTCCCTGACATTACGAACCGTGCTGCTCTCTTCTGAATCTTTTCAAGGTTATCAATGTCCTTTAGATTGTAAGGATCCCAGACTGAGCAACCATATTCCAGTACTGGTCTAACCAGTGTTTTATAGTAGTCGCCCTTCACCTTTTGGGGACAGTCGTTGATGTTCCTGTATAAGAAAGCTAAGATGTTGTTTGCTTTCTTACATACTAAACTGTAATGTTCTTTCCATTTCAGCCCTGATGTGGCCCTTTGCGGTCGGCTGGGCTATAAGCAACATTATCTTATCTTTCCATTTGAGACAACTATAGATTATATAATCACGCCTAAATATTTTGCAGCATTGGTTTCTTTAAGAATAGTATTGTGAATAGAGTATTCTGATCTGGTTCGTGAGCGTTTATTACATATACGCAACACTTGGCACTTCTGGGGATGAAACTCCTTCTTCCAAGTTCTTTCCCACTCTTGTAAAGCGTTTAGATCTTCTTGTAGAATGCGTGTATCATTCTTGCTTCTGATTGTTCTATATACTAAGCTGTCATCTGCAAAAAGCCTTATAGTAGTTCCTTCCAGGAGAGAGATTTCTACTTATGTCATTTATATAAAACACAAAAAACAAGGGCCCCAGAACAGTTCCCTGTGGTACACCCGACAAGACTGGTTTACAATGGGATGACGACCCTTCCACAACAACTTTCTGCGTTCTCCCAACGAGGAATGATCTAGACCATTTTAGCAAAGAACCGCCAATGCTAATGTGTTCTGATTTAAGTAGCAGGCCCTCATGGTCAACCTTATCAAAGGCTTTAGAAAAGTCTAATAAAATTGATCTATTTGCTGTCTGTTGTTAAGACAGTTATTAAATATAATCGTTGAGAGTTGTTATAAGTTGAGTCTCACAACTCCTTCGCTGTCTAAAACCATGCTGGGCATTATTTAAGAAGTCATATTTGTCAAGATGGTCCATTATGCTTGATATTATATGTTCGAGTAATTTTGCTGATATGGATGTAAGAGATACAGGTCTATACTTCTCTGCTTTTGTTTTGTCACCCTTTTTGAATAAAGGGACAATGCTAGTATCTTGCCACTCATCAGGTATTACTCCCTGGTCCAAAGACGCTTGGAAAAGTAGTTGGTATACCTCAGTCAATTCATTGGCACATAATTTTAAGAGCTTGCCAGGAATGCCATCAGGACCAGTAGCTTTGTTTTCATTGATGTTGGTCAGTAACTTAAATACTTCTGCTTTGCGTACTTTGATATTTTGCATTTCGGGGAGCTTATCATCATCCTTTAGTCTAACATTAATTAGAGGCTTGGGATTTGAGAAAACTGAACAAAACTGATTGTTTAGTAAATTTGCTTTTCCTTCAGGGTCCTGTTTTAGGTTAAATATATTCTGATTATTTCTCAGGTCTGGAATCCCAATATTGTCCTGTCTCTTACTCCTTATGTAAGACCATAATTTCTTGTTTTGATGATCACCTTCTGAAATCATCAAATTAACATAATTAGAGTGGGCAAGTCTACATTCCTTCTGACTCCTTCTCTTAATATGTTTATACCTGATCAGTAATCTTTCTGAATTAGGGTGTAGTTTCAATTTCTTAAAGAACCGATGTTTCCTTCTCAACAAACGTTTGCTTTTGTATTAAACCATGGCTGGTGGTTCTTGCTTGAAGTTGTTTTAGTTAGTATGTTGTCATCTATAATAAATTCCAGGTTAGTTTTTATGCACTTCCAAAGGTCATTGACATTATCTTTAACACTATGAGACCTAAAAAAAAAGACAACTGAAATCATGAGTATCCCTGCGTAAGTCCGCTTGGTCAGGGTCTGATGGTACATTCAGGGGGGTTTCTTTGAAAAGGTTGAAAGTTGCTCCCTAAGAGAATTATGTCATTGTCAACCTCGGGTGATGTCAGTGGAGGAAGGACTAGCGCACAGCCCAAACACACTCACAGCTTGCTTACAATCTCATTCATATATCATGCATTCGTCACATCAAACCACTAGTAAAGTCTATAACTTTACTATACATGATCATAGAAAGAACATCAATGCATATAGAATCAAACAAAATAAAACATTCTCTCTTTCCTTGAACTTCACAAAATCATTTATCTAAAACATCATTAAACTAACCCGGGTATAAACAGATTTCTACTTTACCTGGCCAGGTGATCTTAACTATTCACGAATCACTGTCTTTTCTTTTCTTTTCTTTTTCTTTTCACTGTCACTTTCACAACACGACACAACTGCCGGCACTGGTGTTGGTCTGATGGCGCCTGGTCAGGTGAGACTGTTGGCGTTGGTCTGTGGTTCTGCTTGGCGAAGTGACGCTGCCAGGTATGAGGTCGAACCCCCGGTTTAGGTTAGAACAGTGACTATCAACATCGATCTGTTCTCCTTTCTTTCTTCCTGCATTAACGCATTGCACTCTCTCTCTCTCTCTCTCTTCTAGTCTGCTCTTATCAAATGGACATGGTTGCTTTTCTTTTCTTTTTTCTTTTCTTTCTTTTCTTCTTCATAAATTAGCAACTCTCTCTCTCTCTCCACATCTCTCCTCAGTCCTTCCTCTGCAGACTATCTCATGCTAATCTCTCACTTGGTTCTCTTCTCTCCTCATCTCTCTCTCTCTGCCCTTCTCTCCTGCAGAGCTCACGCTCCAACCTCTCTCTCTCTCTCTCTCTGTTCGTTCTCCTCCTCGTTCTCTCCTCTCTTCATCTCTCTGCCTTTTCCCTCGTGCAGAGACTACACCGAAAACCTCCTCCTCTCTCTGTCTCTGTTCGTTCTCATCTCCCTGCCTTCCTGTAGGCGAGAGCCTACTCTCCCCAGACTTCTCCCCCTCTCTCTGTCTGTTCGTTTTTTTCTCCTCCTCCCTTCTCTCTCCCTCACACATTCCTTTATGCTCTAACCCCGTGTCCAAGGGCCAGTACCATTGGTCAGTATTTTTACCGCCCTGACACCCGAAGTTATCCCCCTCTAATTCCATTGGATGTTCAAATCATGACAGTCCCGTCTACACGCCTTACTCTCTGTGGTGGTCAATTGGTCATTTAATTGATTAGCTAGATTTCACCCCCACCACACACTACCTTCTCCCTCTCCCTTTCCTGCTTTAACCTGCGACGTCCGACTAACAATGACGTTGGTTCCACAAATTGGCCGGATAAGGCTGGCCCAGGCACTGAGGTCCGTCTGGGCAGACATCGAGGCGTCGGTCAAAGCCGCTTAGTCGTCTGGCGGGACAGAACGTCTCTGTGGAGCCTCTCCCCTATGCTTAATTGGCCGGACCCGACCTATGGGCCCGTCTTTCTGACGCCTAGAATGTTTGAGTTTGGACTTATGTCCAGTTGGAGTGGCCGACGACTGACCACACTTCGGTTGTGTTGAATTTTGACCGTGACAATTTCCCCCTTGCAAAAGACTATGCACCGCATTGTCTCAAAACAACGGTACAAAAAAGACAACAACCGAATTTGCTGACACACAGCTACACGCGCAAAGTTTAAAAAAAAATACTTTACAACAACGGTTTATAAGTTATAAAATATATCATTAGTGAATACCACTCCAATGAGTTATCATTGACGTGCGCTCTTGCGTTATTTCAACTCATTTTATAACGACCTCTGTGCGCACTTATGCAATTCCCCTACCTGCGGATTTGCCATATCTTCTCTTCACAATTCTTATGAAAAGCACAATATAATATGATCACGATCCATGACACTTCACTGAGGAATCTCCATCCTCACTTATTGCAAATAATGCATCACTACACAAGCGACTGTATGCTCCAAGCATAACTACATTCACATGAACAAGTCTCACAAAGAAAATATGAACAAGTCTCACACAAAAAAAAATATGAACCATAGCCAACTGGGAATGAACCCATATCCAATCAACATAACTGTGATCAACACATATTATCAACAAAGCACCCCGGATATGACTGACTTCCACTGAGTTGCAGCTTGCTAGACTACGCGACTTAAATAGTCAGCTCCGACATTCTGTCGACCTGGATGTACTGCACTCGGTACCTGTAGGGCTGCAGTGCCATTGCCCAACGCAGCACTCTGCTGTTTTTCAACTGCGCCTCCTGCAGGAATTTGAGTGGTTGATGATCCGTCTCGATCACGAACTCTTTCCCATACAAGTATTTGTGGAACTTCTGCACGGCCCACACAACAGCTAAACACTCCTTCTCCACCGTTGCGTACCCTTCTTCACACTTTGTCAACTTCCTGCTAGCATATCTCACAGGGAACTCGACCCCTTCATGCTCCTGTAACAATACTGCACCTATCCCACCACCTGATGCATCTGTCCGCAACAAAAATGGTTTGGACATATCTGGTAGCTTCAAGATGGGACGGGAACATAGTCTTTCCAGCACCGTCTGCAGTGCTTGCTCTGCAGCGTCTGACCACTCGACCACTGCCGGTTTCCCTGCCTTGATCAAATCACTGAGAGGACTCGTGATTGCTGCGAAATTTTGGAACAAACTCCCTATAGAACCCAATAAAGCCTAGCAGACTCCTGACTTCTGTTTTGGTCTTTGGTCTCTCTGAATTCATCATCTTCTCCACCTTCCCTTTTCTGGCTGCTTTGTGTCACCTCCGACAAAAAACCTAGGAACTCCTACTGTCTAGCCCTTCATACAGTGACACATCCCTGTATGACTCTTCTGGGAACTTAGGCAACAAAATCTCACCTTCTTCTGCTGGGTCTCTTTCGCCTCAACAATGATTGCTGCTGCGCCTATGTTCTGCGTCTCACGCTGAATATATTTGCGGAGGAAATTTGCATGGAAAAGTTTTGGTTTTCCATTCACATCAATTCGGTAATCTCGACCGACCTTTTCAGTGATGGTGAATGGTCCTTTCCAATGCATCAGCAGCTTGTTGTGACCCGTGGGAAGCAGTACCAGGACTTGATCTCCCGTCTTGAGGGATTGCTTCCTCACCTTTCTGTCATATTGCTTCTTCTGACCGACCCTAGCCTTCTGCAAACTTTCCTTTGCAACCTTACACGTCTCATACCTGTGCCCACCTTTGGAACAGGGCGAGATTGGGCCGATCAGATCAACAGCCACTCTCCTGAATTGTGTGTCAATTAAAGGGGGATGTTTAAGAGGTGCCTTCCTCTTCACCCCTCTTGTGGCTGATCTTTGACACACATCACATGACATGCAGAAACGTTTTATGTCTGCCATTGCTCCTGGCCAATGAAAATCATCGAAGATTCGGTCAGCTGTTTTGCTGGTGCCGAGATGACCCGCCATGAGCGACTCGTGACCCACTGACATGACAGTGTCACGATAACCTGCTGGTACCTCTAACTGAGTGGTCACCTTACCTGTCTTCCCCTTGGTGAACACTCGGTACAACAGCCCGCCTTTCACAAGAAATTCTGTCTCACCTCCTCTAACCTCCTGTTTCTCTCCACCTCTTGCCAACTCCCAAGACTTCACGAGCGAAGGGTCTTGTTCCTGCGCTGCCCTAAACTCATCAGGCGACACGTCTATGCCCGACTTCCTTCCTGGAACAACTAACGGTTTATCAACCTTTCCCTCCTTCTTGCTCCGTGTTTGAACTGCTGCCCCTGTAGCAGTCAACAACTCAGGATCCCCTGGATCCCTTGCCCCTGGAATATTTCCGATGATCAAATCATGAAGGGGTTTCTCCATCACCAACGCAGACAACTCGCCTGAGAAGTAAGGGGTACGTACTTCTATCTTAGCAACTGGAAACTCCCTCACAGTGCCATCGATTAGAGTACAGGTCTGGATTTGCCCTGTCAAATCCCCTTTATCGACCAGCGTTGTTCGTACTACACCGCATGAACAACCAGTGTCTCGTAACACTTTCACCCTCTGCTGGCCAATCCACCCTTCTTCCACTGGTAACGAACCACTCAGCCTAGTGCCCTCCATCCCTGACACTGACTGCTGTCCAGTGCTAGCCATAAGCTGCACTCCACCCTCTTCAGACTGAATCCCTTTTGGTTCCACTGCAGGTCGTTTCCCTTGACGACCCTTATCCACCTCTTGCAAGGCTGCTGCCTTCTGGAACCTCACGCGACAATCCCTCGCCACATGTCCCTTCTTGTGACAAATGAAACACCTAATGTCCCTTTGCCCTTCCTTCTGCCCCACCACTGGGTTTGCAGACTTTGCAGAAAACTCTCCTAGTCTCCTTGCACTCTTCTCACCTGTGCCTAGCACCTGTTTCTCCTGCACCTTCGTGCCCAAACGTGCCTCTCTATACACCTCTGCGAACTTCAACAACTCCCCTGCTGTCTCTGGCTGTCTCTCTTTCAAATGTATGGTCAACTCAGGGCCGCAACCTGACAAAATCTGTTCTTTCATAACTAGCTCTTTCAACTCAGCGAACTCCTTTTTCGTACCACTCAACTCTAACCATTTATCAAAATAGTGATCTAGACGTGCACCAAACTGAGTGTACGTTTCACCTGCTTGCAATCTAGCTGAACGAAATTTCTTTCTGAATCCTTCCTCTGTGAGGTCAAATCCTTTCATTAAAGACTCCTTCACAGCACCAAAATCAGACTGTTGTTCTGCTGGTAACGCAGTGAAAATCTGCAATGCCTTACCCGTCAATAGCGCTGACAAAATGACTGCCCACTCTTCTGGAGGCCAACCCTGACTGGTTGCAAACGTTTCGAACCGACTGATGTATGCATCAATCGAATCGGTCCCTTCAGAGAATTTTGGCAACTTGGGTCGGGGGGCATAGCTACGCACAGAGTCACTGGAAAGTGAACTACCATCATCGGTGGCCTCCCTCTGTATTCTCACTTTCTCCAACTCTAATTGAACCTTTAATCTTTCCGTTTCCTGCGCTTCCCTTAGTCTTTCTGTTTCCTGCGCCTCCCTTATTCTTTCTGTTTCCTGCTTCATTCTTTCTGTTTCCTGCGCTTCCCTTATTCTGTCTGTTTCCTGCTTCATTCTTTCTGTTTCCTGCTTCATTCTTTCTGTTTCCTGCGTTTCGCTAGCTTTTAATCTTTCCTGCTCTGCTATTGCTATCTCTGCTGCGACACGGCGTCTTTCGGCGCGTTCATCCCTTTCCATCTTTTGTTGGTTTTCAACGAATGCTCGCAACTCATCTCCTGAGTAACCTAGATCACGAGCGACGCTCACAAGTTGTTCAATAGGGGTGTTCTTTTCTTCCGCCATTGTATCTCTTCCTTTTTTTTTTTTTTTTTTTGAACAAGATTTTATTACTACGACAGCCAAACTGGTGGTTACCGACACGAGTGACGTAATAGCACAATCCTATGAATGATAATATTAGCTTGGGACAACGTAGTTAGTTTTTATAAGACGCCCAGCGCCTGACCCAACTATGAGAGCGAATTATAGGAAATCTGTGCGAAATGAGTACTCTGGGCTGAAATGCCAAGCCTAGTATTAACTATCTTGGAAGCAATGCCAAGCCTAGTATTTAACTATCTTGGGAACATACAGTAAGACAACCCCTTGTCTTAGGATTACAATACTTGAATCCCACCCAGCTTCCTCTCTGAGAAGTTGAACAATTATAATAAATGGGCCAGAATATCCTGGCAAGCTCGCCAATAAATTGTCAACCTCGGGTGATGTCAGTGGAGGAAGGACTAGCGCACAGCCCAAACACACTCACAGCTTGCTTACAATCTCATTCATATATCATGCATTCGTCACATCAAACCACTAGTAAAGTCTATAACTTTACTATACATGATCATAGAAAGAACATCAATGCATATAGAATCAAACAAAATAAAACATTCTCTCTTTCCTTGAACTTCACAAAATCATTTATCTAAAACATCATTAACTAACCCGGGTATAAACAGATTTCTACTTTACCTGGCCAGGTGATCTTAACTATTCACGAATCACTGTCTTTTCTTTTCTTTTCTTTTTCTTTTCACTGTCACTTTCACAACACGACACAACTGCCGGCACTGGTGTTGGTCTGATGGCGCCTGGTCAGGTGAGACTGTTGGCGTTGGTCTGTGGTTCTGCTTGGCGAAGTGACGCTGCCAGGTATGAGGTCGAACCCCCGGTTAGGTTAGAACAGTGACTATCAACATCGATCTGTTCTCCTTTCTTTCTTCCTGCATTAACGCATTGCACTCTCTCTCTCTCTCTCTTCTAGTCTGCTCTTATCAAATGGACATGGTTGCTTTTCTTTTCTTTTTTCTTTTCTTTCTTTTCTTCTTCATAAATTAGCAACTCTCTCTCTCTCTCCACATCTCTCCTCAGTCCTTCCTCTGCAGACTATCTCATGCTAATCTCTCAACTTGGTTCTCTTCTCTCCTCATCTCTCTCTCTCTGCCCTTCTCTCCTGCAGAGCTCACGCTCCAACCTCTCTCTCTCTCTCTCTCTGTTCGTTCTCCTCCTCGTTCTCTCCTCTCTTCATCTCTCTGCCTTTTCCCTCGTGCAGAGACTACACCGAAAACCTCCTCCTCTCTCTGTCTCTGTTCGTTCTCATCTCCCTGCCTTCCTGTAGGCGAGAGCCTACTCTCCCCAGACTTCTCCCCCTCTCTCTCTGTCTGTTCGTTTTTTTTCTCCTCCTCCCTTCTCTCTCCCTCACACATTCCTTTATGCTCTAACCCCGTGTCCAAGGGCCAGTACCATTGGTCAGTATTTTTACCGCCCTGACACCCGAAGTTATCCCCCTCCAATTCCATTGGATGTTCAAATCATGACAGTCCCGTCTACACGCCTTACTCTCTGTGGTGGTCAATTGGTCATTTAATTGATTAGCTAGATTTCACCCCCACCACACACTACCTTCTCCCTCTCCCTTTCCTGCTTTAACCTGCGACGTCCGACTAACAATGACGTTGGTTCCACAAATTGGCCGGATAAGGCTGGCCCAGGCACTGAGGTCCGTCTGGGCAGACATCGAGGCGTCGGTCAAAGCCGCTTAGTCGTCTGGCGGGACAGAACGTCTCTGTGGAGCCTCTCCCCTATGCTTAATTGGCCGGACCCGACCTATGGGCCCGTCTTTCTGACGCCTAGAATGTTTGAGTTTGGACTTATGTCCAGTTGGAGTGGCCGACGACTGACCACACTTCGGTTGTGTTGAATTTTGACCGTGACAGTCATGATCACCCAGGCCTGCAATTAATTCTTGATTGCCTAAAGCGCCTGGACAATTGGTAAAAAGTAAATCCAAGAATGCATCGCCACGTGTTGGTATTTCAACTGACTGCACTAATCCAAGGTCTTTGGTGGTATCGAAAAACTGAGAATTAATGTTTTTATTGTATTGATTACCAAGCATGGCATCTTCATGCCAGTCGATATCAGGTAAGTTGAAGTCTCCACCAATCCATAATATTGCCTTCCTATTGGCCAAAACAATGTCAAATGTCTTTGCAAATAGACGAACATACATTTTCATCTGAGTCTGGAGGTCTGTATACTGATCCAACAATGACAGGTCTCTTATTCTTAGAATTAATCCAACAAAATAAACTTTCACTATTTTTGCTTTGATGTAAAAACTCACTGGCTAGGTTCTTCCGAATGGCAATCAAGACCCCCCCCCCACCTCTTTTCCCAAGTCTGTCCTTTCCATAAATATCAAAATCCTCCATTAGAAGCTCACTGCTGGATGTTCCAGTTTTTAGCCAAGTTTCTGTTCCAATTACAACATCAATGTTTTTTTCGGTGACTAAATTACTGAGTTCTTCCTTTTTCTTGATACGTGATTGAAACAATGAAAGTTTACAACTATGCATTTAAGTTTGTCTTTTTCATTTGGTGATTTGGAGTTCGGTTGCACTTTATGATGGAAGATTTTATCAGTTTTAGAATCAGGGTGGATGCAAACTTAGAACAAAATTTCAAGGAGTTTTCTTTTGGGAATCGGTCTGGTGAAATATGGCCAAAACAGTTGCTTTCTGAACTGCAATCTTCAATAGAGTCTTCAAAAAGTCTGGAACTAAAGTTTGGAAGCCTGCAGGTAAAACTGGAAGCCCCACTCCAAGTCTTCCACTTCAATAATCGAAAATGAACAGTACTGGCCATGCTGCACCAGATCAACAACTTATACTTACTTAATACTTGATGTTGTCGGTGTTTGAGACCCGTGGTTACAGGTCAGTTCACCGATCGATGTGTTGCCCCTGTCTACAGCTGCTTGCACTTGCAAGATCTGTTGATAGCTGGTCGGGTTATACAGTGCTGGGTGGTTGGCCCAGTGGGCGTCAAGTCTGTTTTTCAGTGCGGTCATGCTGGGTGCGGACACAACTGATTCTGGTAGGCTGTTCCAAGCCGACACCACTCTTTCGGAAAAGAATGAATTCCGAACTTCTAGGCGGGACCTGTGCTTAACAAGCTTCCTGCTGTGGCCTCTGGTGTTGCATCTGAAGTGTTTTCCCTACACTCTAGAGAAGTTCGTTTACATACCCAACACTTTTGCACTCACACACATGCACTCTACCTTACCTGGTCAGTCCAGACTCTGGCTTGGGGGTTTCGTCAGGATTCTTTCCCAAGCCCTTCACTGGCATGAACTACCAAGTGGAGTCTGTCACTGTCACTGTCACTGTCAGTCTCCGGGCCCAGCAGTAGTACTGTCAAAGCTGTCCTGGCCATTGTAACCGTCTACGACTGTACTGTCACAGTGCTAGGGCAAAACTGTCTCCTGTTAACTGGAGGCCCTTGCACTGGTCTGTCACTAGTGTTTTCTGTCAGCACGACGAAGCTCCTTCACTAACTATAAGTTAGTCCTAGCCGGTCTGCTCCCTTCCAGCCCGAGTGTCGAACTCCCTAGCTAACTACTAGTTAGTTAGTCCGCTCTCTTCAAGGCCTAGCGTCGTACTGCTGGAGTTCGTCTGCTTGTTTACCTTACTGTCAGTGAACACTTCTCGCGCGAGGTGCACTTCCGCTGAGCTCGCCTATGAGCGCAGAAACCGTGCGTCACTACACATCTGTCGTGCAGCTCGAAGTTGGGCTGGCTTGTGTCATATATGCCAGTAATCTCTTCGTCGAGGTCAATCATGTCTCCCCTGCGTCTGCGGTGACCCAGGCTGGGCAGCTTGAGCATTGACAGGTGTTCTGAGTATGGTTTGTCCTTCAGTTTGCCAATGAGTTTTGTGGCTTTGCGTTGAACGTCTTCTATCTCTCATTGGAGGGTCTTCTGGGATGGTTGCCAGACTGAGTGGCCATAATCCAAGACTGGTCTCACGAGTGCTTTGTAGAGCTGGATGAAGGTATGCTCCGTGAAATGATCAAAGGATCTGGTATAATGCCCGGGATTCTGTTGGTCTTAGATGTTGCCTGTAATACATGGTCCTTGAAGGTCAGTTGGCTGTCCACTGCCACACCAAGATCTTTCTCTGCTTTGGTGGTCGCTAGGGGATGTTTGTTGTTGCTTGGGTCCTTGCTCTTCATGAAGTAGGTCTGGTCAGTCTCTGGGTGGCCTAGTTTCAGGGCACAGCATTTTTCTGGGTGGACGTTGAGTAGCCAGGCCACTGACTACTGGTGCAGTCTGTCCAAATCTTCCTGGAGGGTCTCTCGGGCATTTTGCTCGTTGCTCTGGGTGAACAGCTTGGTGTCATCTGCAAAGATTCGGACTTCGCTCAGTACCTGACGTGGCAGGTCATTGATGTAGATGACGAAGAGTATGGGGCCTAAGACGCTGCCTTGAGGGATTCCACTTGTGACTCGTGCCTCTTCTGATTTGCTTCCATTGACAAACACCTGCTGAGTGCGGCCACTTAGAAACGCTTCTGTCCATTGCAGCACTTTTCCCTCGATGCCATGAGCCTTCATTTTGAGTATCAGTCTGCGGTGTGGAACAGAATCAAAAGCCTTGCGGAAGTCCATGTATATTGCGTCAGTGGAATTACCTCTGTCTAGGGTTTCCGTCCAGCAATCCAGTGTGTCTAGAAGTTGTGTTATGCATGAGCATCCTGGAGTGAAGCCATGTTGTTCTTTGCATATGAGATTGTTTGTTTGCATGTGTTCCATTATTTTGTTCCTGATGAGTGTCTCCATGGTCTTGCAGAGTATGCTTCTCAAGCTGACAGGTCAGTAGTTATTTGCTGAAGTTTGACTCCCTTTCTTGAAGATTGGCGTAACTTTGGCTTTTTTCCATATGCTTGGGAGGTGTCCTTCTGTTCATTCAGCGGTTTCTTGAAGATGATGCTGATAGGTAGTGCTAAGGTATCTGCTGTTTCTGCCGGTAGGATGGTAGGGATGCCATCTGGTCCAGCTGCTTTCCCGACTTTAAGCTTAGTGAGAAGCTTTTTGACATCTTCTCGGATTTCGATGTCTGCCAAGGTGCTGCTAAACTCATATTTGAGGGCTTCTGGCAGTTCCCCCTCTGGCTCCTCTATGAAAACGCTTTGGAAGAAGTCATTGAGTACCTGGGCCTTTTCGTCATCAGTTTTGTTCCTGGTGCTGTCGTCTCTTTTGAGGTCAGATATTCCTGTCCTTGTGCTAGTTTTTGCTTTCATGTAAGACCAAAATGATTTTGGGTTTTTCTTGGCCTGTTTCGCAACTGTCTACTCTAGTCGGATTTTTGCCTTTCGGCATTCTCTTGCTGCTTTGTTTCTCGCCTTTGCGTATGCCTGATAGTCTTGGTCATCCCTGTGAGTGCATTCCTGTGTGGTCTGCCCTGTTCTAGTTTTAGCATTGCTTTTGTGGTGCCTGGTTGATACCCACCGTCTGTACATTTTATGCTTTTTTTCGCACCATCACCATCGCACCATTTTTCACAACCATCACAAATCTGCTTAACACAGATCCAAAGCAGCTTTCAAGCAGCACAGTGTCACAGACTATTGCAGACGCAACAAACAGAAAACAAAAAAAAAGAAAAGAAGGGGTGTAGAAAGCCTGAATAGGCTAAGTTGTTTTATTTCAACGCTCCAAATCCTGATCCTGATCCTGATCCTGTTCCCTAATGTACTAAAACGCTACCTCTTGTTATAGGAATGGAACAATCAATTCAATTATTATGAAAATGACAGTGAGACTGTAAAGGCCAAGTCAGTTGTGGCTTTTGTGTTACCAGTTTCTTGTACTCACTGACACAGTAAATGAAATAAGTATGTGTGTGTGTGTTTCTTTTGCTTTCCTTTTTTGTTACACATTAATCAGCTTATATTTATAGTCATTATTTCACCTTGTACCAAAAGATAGGTATAAAATAACTGGACAACATGCTGGAAAAGTGAAGTTGGTCCTGTTTTTCAGTATTTGTGTCTTTTCTTATACTGTTCCATGCCAAGGAAAAGCATGCAAGAGAAAAAGATTAAGTGCTTTGACCGTTTTTTTTAAGAACATTGCTTTAATGCAGAAAAAAAAAGGGGGGGGGGGGGGGGGGGGGGGGGGGGGGGGCAAAATGTCGGACATGAGGAATTTCATCAAAAACCTGTCTCTTCTGTTTTTATTTCAAATCACAGCTTTGTTGAATTCAGTGTACAAATGACTCCAGTTGTTTTTAATTGTACGCTAAACATTTTGAGCAGATGTCATTTTATTAAATGGGCATGTGAAATATGTATGCTGTAATATCTTACTTACACTAGTTACAGTTCATCTTTCAGGTTTAATGTTTCAGACTTTCTCATAAAACCAGATTACTTCCTGCAAATATCAAAATGGATTATTGTATTCATAGAATAGACAAAGCTGAACAATATTTTGTCAAGTTTAAAATGCATTTCACAATTGCAAAACAAATACAAAACAATTACAAACACGGATAACAAGTGTAAATTGTGTCAGACATAAGAATAACAGCTACCTTTTACATTGTTTCATAACTCGCAAAACTGGCAGTGAAAAAAAAAAAAAAAGTAACTACAGACTGATAGTTATTTTTTGTTGAGTAAAGTCTTGGGAATGTCTTAAATCTATGACTGTATTATAAAAAGTATCGTACAAAAGATGGGGAAAAAAATTACTGCAATAGAAAATTATTGAAAACTAGCAAAGGAAGCAAGTCTTCACTCTTTGACTCCAAATGTTAACAATGCTTAAAATGCAAAATATATGGCAAGATTTATGCTATTACTTTAACAGTGTTGTAACTAGAATAACCATGGATGTTTTTATATCCAGTGTTTAACTTTAGCCAAAAAGCCAATATAGTGAGATAAGTAACATTTAAATCCACAAAGGCCACAAAGCTTAAAGATACTAAAAGTAGATTCAGGAGCAGAACTTGGTAGTTACTTCCCTTAGCCTTTGTTGACAATGACAGCACAGCAAGGAGTCTACATTGTGATAGCTAGATTCTCAAGCATGATCGTTTCAAGGTAAAATTGAAAGCAAACAGTACTTATTAAGGATAACAAACAACAATTTTGGGCACATTGTAATCAGCTTCAGTTAGTGCCTTCAATTTCTGCTTGCTGTAAGCAGGACAATGGAAGGACCCGGATGTTATTTTCTCTCCAGAATTTGGCAATTGCAGAGCTTTTCATTTGTAAAATGTGTGCACCGGATGGAAATTAAGGTTATAGTCATGAATAAAATTTAATTCCGGTTTCTCTTTCTCTCTCTCTCTCTCTCTCTCTCTCTCTCTCTCTCTCTCTCTCTCTCTCTCTCTCTCTCTCTCTCTCTCTCACACACACACACACACACACACACACACACACATATTTAACTTAAGTTTGTGTCCCAGACCTCTGCTTCTGTACCTATTCTACTTATTGAAAATTTTTGCAAAGGTTGCATTCACCACAGCCAAATCGCTTTTCACTGCTACAAATAACCATAATGCAGAAATGAATAGCAGTCTTTTCCACAGTATTTTCATTGTATGAACTTCCTCAGAAATTTTCAGATTTCTGTACTGGCAAAAGTATTATTTAATTACAGGAAGATTGACTCTGGTTTGTTTGTTTGTTGTTTTTTTCCACAATTTCCATCTGCTTTAGAAGTGAGTGCAATGAGCCAAGCCTGCTTTGCATTGTTTTTAGCCAGTCATAGTGGAATTTGTGAAGAAAATATGTATGAATTCTGGTCCAGAATCATGTATGAGCTTGACCATGGTCCGTCCTCCCCGATGTTCGAATGTCGCAATGTTCTGTTGCCATACTATTACCTTAGTTATTATCCCTTCTTCCATGCTGAAATTTTCGATTGGGCTTGCATATGGCCACTCATCATGAACTTCTTTGGATTATAATTGTTTAAAAAAAGTTTCAGCCTACATGGTCTTGAATAAGATTTTGTCTTTTTTTTTTCCTTCAAAATTACCAGAAAAGATGATTCTTCTGTGTCAGTTGTTGCCTCACTGAGAACAAAATTGTCTTCTTTCTTCTTTTCAACAGTTGTTGCCTCGCTTAGAACAAAGTTTTTCTTTGGTATTCTCATCAGTCAGTCTATATTTACAATACACATGGTCACAGTTGCAAAACTTCCATTTTTAGACTCGTCAGCAACTTACTTTCTAGATTTGACAGTGACCAACTTATTCTTGTAGACTTAGCAGTTTTTGGCACCATTGACCTATCAACCAAACTTAACTTCTTTTAGTATCTGTAATTCAGCACTTATATAGATGACTTTTTGTCTTGGAGTCCCTTAGGGGTCCATTTTGGTTCCTGTTCTTTTTGTACTGTATGCAGCTTCTGTGTCTGATGTCTAAGTCATCATGGGACTTTTGCATGAGACCTTTGCTGATGACACTCGGCTTCATCGGTCAGTTTCCAGCGCTGATCTCTAAGAAACAGGATTGCATTGCTGACTCATAGGACTGGGTTGGCTCTCACTGAGTTGCAACTTTATGATGATAAAGCTGAACTTAGACTAGTTCATCCAAAAAAAAGTTTTTCAACAACCTGATTATTGATACATTGTTGATACATTGTTCTTGGGTAGTTGTTAATGGTAGGTGTCTCTCAGAATGTCCATTTCTGAACTTTTTGACTTGTCATTGTTGTGTAGAAAATTGTTGTATGCTGAACATGTTTTTTGTTGTTGTCATTGTTGTGCAGAAAATTGTTGTATGCTGAACATAGAACACGAACAAACAAGAAAGAAAGGAAAAATATTTCCATAAATCAGCTGCTGAAATGCTCTTTAAACAGGGTTCCCAGGGTCCTTACCGGTCCTTACAGGTCCTTAAATTTTGAAACACCTCAAGTAAGGCCTTACAAGTGCTTATATTAGCATCAAGGTCCTTACAAGTCCTTATGACCGCCAAAAAAATCGTCAATGGCGAAATGCTGGTTGGAAAATGTCGGAAGCAAGCGGTACTTACTCTGAAATCTGCTCGCCAATGGGTTCTGACAAACGGCCCAAGCCTAGCAGACAACTTTCAGCTTGGAAGTTTTGGTTTTTCTCAAGGTCTCGTCCTAGTTTTACATGGTCTCGTTTCGCGTGAAGACTCGATACTTACATCCATCATTTTCCAGTCTTTGCTCAAGGCAATCTAAGTGCCAGGAAAGTGAATTTCAGGATCATTGGGTAAAAAAAAAGCAGTACAAGGACTGGTTGCTGAAGGATCCCAAAACAAACATTATGCTCGATGTTCTGTGTGCGAAAGATCACTGCATTTGGCGTCGATGGCACGTAGGGTTGTGCTAGACCATATTCATAATATGGGAGGTGTGGAGGGAGTTGTCATTGACAAAAAAACTCCTTGTCTCAGCATCAGGAGCCTAGGGAAGATATGACAGATACCTTGTTGAACAGAGGCAAGAGGAAGAGGCAGCTGTGGAAAAAGAGAAGAGAAAGAGGTTAGGAGAAGAACTGGTCAACCTGAGGAAGAAACATAAATGCACCAGTGATGAGGCACGTCATCTACTTGAAGAGGCTGACCGTCTAAGCTTCCAGTCTCAGGAGCAGAGAAGTTTCAGTCTGATTGAACGATCCAACACTCTGCGTTTGTTAGCTAAGGACAGAAAAAATGAAGCAGAGAGAGTTCAACAGGACATCACAGGGGTCGAAAAAGAATGGAAAAAATGCTGATTAAGGCCAGTGTATGTGTGTGTGCTCTTTTTTTTTTTCTCCGACATATATTCAGGATCTGAAAGTGCCTATGACCACTAATAACAGTTTTGTTTTTGTTTCTCATTCTCAGTGTCATTTTTTAAAAAAACTTATCTCTTCTGTTGTGAAAGATTGACATTCAAGTTTTAAGTATCAGCTATGACTGTCAGGTTAAAGTATCAGCTGGTTTTAGTTTTAGGTGTGAAAAGAGTGGATTGAAGTGGAAGACAAGAGACTCAAGATATTGTTCTTACTGAAGACTGAACAAGGGAACAAACAGTTTTCAGTGTGATTTGATTCTGCAGTACAGCAGCCAAGTTATATTGGGTGTACGCTGTGATTGGTGCATTTCCATGAAGAGATATACAAGTACGTTTTGTAATATATATGCTGCTAATGTTTATGTAGAGGTCCTTACTAATTTAGAAAATGGTCCTTATAGGTCCTTACAAGGTCCTTACTTGGCATAAGCTGAAGTCCCTGGGAACCCTGTTAAAGTGATCAGTTTCTTATATGAGTACATTATCCTTCATGGTTTTTTTTTTTTTTTTTTTTTTTTGGGTGGTAAATTCATGTTTATTATATGGAAATGAAATTAATGTCTCAGATGGTTCCACAAAAAGTCATACATTTTTTTTGCCACAAAATAAGAAAACTTAAAAACCATTCATTGTTTTAAAGAAAATCTTCCAAATTTGTAGGTCATTTCTGGCCTTAAGACAATTAGCCACAATGTCGAGATACTGTTTCAGTTTTATTCATTATATAGTTATCAAAATTGATTTGAAATTGGCCAGCTATATTTCATTATTTTGCTTGTGTGTGCTTATCATAAGTTTTGTTTGTATATTAAAAACAAAATGATGTACTCCACAGCAATGCCTTCAGACGCCAAGAAGAAACGAGATGCCAAGAAGAAAGAACAGCAGAAGAAACGTGACCAGAAGAAAGTGACCAAAGAAGAGGTCAATGGGGAGGAGGAAGAAACTACAGCACAGCAAAATGGACATGCAGAAACAAATGGGGGAACAGGTGCGTTTTCCTTTCAGAGAGATTGTCCCTAATGCGCTTGTTCATTCAGGTGTTTGTGGCCGAAAACGTTAGTAATAATCATCTGATATGGTAAAGTTATATGATGTACTTAGCCAAAAGTGGAACATAGCAAAAGTACTCCTTTTTTCGTATCTTACCAATTTAATTCAGTAAGCTGTATATACAGTTTTATGCAGCATGAAAAACAGGTGGTATTTTACTAGCATTTTTGTTTCGTGGCTTACTCTCAGCCCACTATTGATAAATTGTAAAATGAATCATTACATTTGTACACAAACAGATTAGGTAAGATAACGTGAGGTAATGTTGTGTATAGCCTAGCCGAAATGTTGCTTATCAAGTTATAGCCCAGCCGACTGCAAATGGCCATATGAGGGCTGTCACCACATTAAAATCAACTCACAAGTCATCAACAACAACAACAAACACACACCCCACACACACACACACACACAAAACAACCTTTCATACATCTCTTTAAAATACATCTTCTAAAAGTGTACCAGAAACTTAGTTAAAAATCTTTCTTCCATAAAATCTTAGATCAGATGAAAAATGTTGATCTCTTTCAGCAACTCAAAGATCACGTCAGGTGGGACATCTCTGAACAGGGTTTTCATGGACTCTGCTGTAAAGTGTTTATGTCTCACATCGTGCAAGTCCCAACAATCTAAAAGAATATGTTTTACTGTGAGTGGAACAAGACATGGAATGTACAACGGAGCTTCTTCACCTTTTAAAAGATAAGAAGGGTATAAAACGAGTGGCCTGTGTGCAAGCAGCACAAGACTGTTTCGTCTTCACGGCCGCCTCGGCAACATGGTAGAAACTCTTTCAGGGTTGGACGGATTGGGTAAGAGAAAGAGCAAACAAGAAAAACTAGTAGCAGCATTGTTATGAACTTGAAGCAGTGAATGTACTTAATGAAAAGCAAGTCCATAACAGTTAACGCACTGATTGGTAATGTGCAAGAGGTGCATAGAGATCAGTGATTATAATATGAAGCAGTGAAAAGCTACAAATACCAAAATGAACACTTTTTTAGCCACGAGCGTGGTTCTTTTGTATATGCCTGAAATGTCCAGTTCAGCTGATATTGTTAATCTGTATAAGCTTGTAAATACTTTTATTCTAATATTTATTAAAACCTGTGACTTCTTTTGGTGGTATTTTTACAGGGTAGCTTAAAGTATCACAATCCATTTAAGTATTTCTGTATTCAAAGCTGTGAGACCTATCATGGACAGACATCTGTAGTCAGTAGCTATTGCTGACTCCATGTTTAATTTGGTGATTGCTTGAATTCATTAGATTGCCATAAGAAAATAATTGGGAACTAAACAAATGAAGGCTATTATGCCATAAGGCCAACTTGACAAAAGAGCAGATGTTCCTCATAATCTGCAGTAAATCATATCTGATATTGTATTAAATAACATGCGGGTGTCACAGTGCAAACCCTCGACATACACTTTACTACAAACCAGTGAGATTCATTTAAACATCAACTCAAGCCAGTCATCATGCATTATCTTTATGGAAATGGTCAAGATAGCTAGAACCTCTAAAACAAAGGCAGTCTGAAAGTGAAAACAAGGAGGCTAGACACAACAATGCTGGTATATACATGTGTTTGAAAAAACTTTGAACAGAATCATGACAAATGATTCTTATTAACATGGTCATAGTAATGATATGACTGATAGGTTTTCTTGGTCACAGATCGTACAGATGATGAACAATATGCTACAAAGACATTTTTAGTCAGCCTAACCAAACTATTTTTATTCCTAGAAGATTACTACACCTATGCAGTTGCCTACTCAACAAAATCCAGTATATAGGCAGCACAATGAATGCACATGTGCAGGTGATGATGGTGGGGGAGCCAGCATTGCTGCAGTCACCAAGCAGCTTGATGAAATGGACATCGCTGCTCAGCACCGATCTGTCACTGGTGTGCTGGCATCACACCCTGACAGCCGTGATCTTCATATCCACAATATGTCGGTGCTGTTTCACGGTGCGGAGCTACTGATGGATTCCAAGCTGGAGCTGAACGTGGGCAAACGCTATGGCCTGATTGGCCTCAATGGGTGTGGTGAGTGTCCTTTGTGTCTTGTAGTTGTAGAGTTTTCAGATGAGGTTAGATTTCTTCCAGGGTCAGAATTTTTTTTTCTCCCTCTCTCTCTCTGTTTCTCTCTCTCTCTCTCTCTCTCTCTCTCTCTCTCTCTCTCCTCTCTCTCTCTCTCTCTCTCTCTTTAGTCTCCCTCCCACTCCCTCCCTCCTTCCCTTCCTTCCTTTGCATCTCTGCCTCTCTCCCACTCTCTACACACACTCTTTCTCAATTCTCTCCCTTTCTCCTTCCCTTTCTAAGTCTTTTTTCCCTTTGGTTTGTGTGTGCGTTTTTTGTACTAGTCCACAAGTTAAGTGTTGCCCAGTCTAATCGCCCACTCGGTGGACTTACGAAACCTTTCCTTCTGAAATCTTTGCCTCTGGCTAGATCACAGTTTCAACTCATAGGATAGCAGGCACCACACTTTGTTGGTAACAAAGGGGGCCTTTCCCTTGACTGCATTGATGACATTCTTAAAACTCAACAGACTGGATCGAATATACACAATTCCAATCAAATCACTTGTGACATTGCTTACTTTTTGTAAAAACAGGTATTTATAAACATGTGGACAAAGAGTATGTCAGCAAGCCATAAATCCCGTCTTTGTTAGTGTAAGGAAATTGATGACCTGAGAAGTTCAGTTTTGTAGAAATTGCTGTTGACATTCATTCTACTGAAAACATTCATTAAACTACTGAAAATAGTGGTAAAACTAGGAAGGATACATTTAGATCTAGACAGGTCTAGTGCGTGTCATAGCAGTGACATGTGGCAGCGTGCTGCCTTTTGGCTTTTTTTTTTTTTTTTTTTTTTTTTTAGGGTGTATTTTTCTTTTCTTTTTTGTCACAATAGGTATTTTTCATGAAAAGAAAACATGTAGCCATTGTGGTACATGATTGGACATTTGGGAACCGTTACATTCTGAATTGGAACCAGTGAAAGAAAGGAGGAAAACCTGTTTTGAGCATTTTGATGAGAAAAGAGTACGAAAAATCAAGATTGCCATGGAAAATGGGATAGATTTTGTAGTTTACTGACCTACCTTGTGCTTTTCAAGATGTTTTAGTACACTAAATTCTCGCAGTTACTCCACTTATTCATTTTTTAAAAATCAGTTTTCCTGTTTGTTTGTGGTTTTCTTTTGTTTTGTTTCAGTTTAAATTTATTTACCCTTTATGAATGGTGGATGTTCTTGAATCTTGTGACACCTGTTTACTCTGATGTTCATATTTATCTGCTAGAGAGTAAGCAGTCTCGAATAGTCTATACATATTAGGGGGAAGCTTTAACTGCCATGATGAAACTGTCTTGTGATCAGTGTTATCGTGCTTTGCTGTTGGCAGGTAAATCGTCCATGCTGGCAGCTTTGGCAAATAAGGAGGTCACCATTCCTGACCACATTGATACCTTCTTGCTGCGTCGGGAAATGCCTCCCAGCGACAAAACTGCCCTGGAATGTGTCATTGAAGTAGATGAAGAACGTCTCAGGCTGGAGAAGGAAGCAGAAGATCTTAGCCATCGTGGAGATCCAGGTAAATGTGTGTTCAGAGACATATATGCTTTCAGACCTTCTTTTTTAACAATACAAATTCATGATTTCAACTGTGATGATTTTGATGTTGGGGGTTTTTTTTTCCCTTTTTTTTTTAAATGCTGTTTTGGTTTTCCATGGTGGTGGTGGTGATGATGGTGTGAGTGTGTGTGTGTGTGTTTGAAAGGTAAACTTTAAAGTTGGCTTTTTCTTAGCAAGAATTGTGTGAAATTGTTGCCGAATTGAAGCTGTGGTACATGGGCAATTAAATTTTCAGCAATAAAATCAATACTTAAAAATTGTTGTTTTCTTGCAATTTATGTTCACTCATAACTTTGCTAAAACTGATACAAAAACCTGGTTACGTTTTGTCAAGTTTAATGTCATTAATGCCAAGCAGAGGTAGAAATATGAATAAGAGTATCACTCTGTATAGAACTGACATAGACCACATGTACATCGTAAAGCATCAAATATTTTGTCACACTGTTGATGCAAGATTTTAATACCTAGCCATCATGTTGATAAGCATCCAAAAAAAAAAAGAAACTTGAGACCAAATTGTCGACACAAATAGATCTCTGTGTGGTCATTTATATAATTGCAGACAAAACTGCGGTAGTTAAGGCCAGGACATTTTGCACTGCTGCTCTTGTGGTAACAAAAGGGCAAGTGAAGGAGGGATTGAGGTTTTGGGGGAGGGGGGGGGGGGTGGAGGGAAAGGCACTTGCAATGGCAAATGGAGTGAGACACGGTGTTTAGGAGTGACTGTGGAGGAAAAGGGAGCAACAGGATGACGGTCAAGACATACTCGCGGAAGAGAGAACTTGCAAAAGTCATCTGTTACTGCTAGTCCTGACTACCACTTGGTCTTAATTGCTTGTTACCAGGTGTTGTGTGAATTGTATCTTGCCTTTCATCCTGCTGTTTCTTGCATTCATCACATGTGAGTTGATTAGGCATTTCGCCTTTCTTGTGTTTTATGTTTGTGGTGTCTTACACATGTAACTTATTACCAGACTGTATATATTCATTTCCCCAAATATCATCCAAAGGTGAAGGCAGATTTTTGTGTGCAGGGTTTTTTTGTCTTGAAATCTTAAAGACAGTCAAATTAGTATGATTTACTGCCTTTTTATTTTTTATTTTTCTCCCTTATGGTTACCTATAATTTTTGTTGATTTTATTTTGCTAAAACCCCAATCCCCATAAAAAGAAAGGAAATGGATAAAAGATTTAGATTCCAATGACTCTTTAGCAGGAAAGTTCTTACAGGCATATCTTTTTGTGTCTTTCAGAATCTCATGATCGGTTGTTGACTGTGTATGATCGCCTGGATGAGCTGGACTCTACCAAAGCCTTGGCCAAAGCAGGTTACATCTTGCATGGTCTTGGCTTTACAAAGGACATGCAGCAGAACAAGGTTTATACACAATCATATTTGAATGAAAGATTAATATTTGTGACTGTCAAATACTTTTGTCATTGCTTTCAGTGGTTATAATATCGATTCATTGTTGTTTTAAAACTGAAGCAAGAATATTTTTAAAGTCGCAGTAACTCTTCTGATCTGTGCGTGCTAGTTTTTTTTGTTTGTTTGTTTGTTTGTTTTATGTAGGGCAGGGGTCCAAACTGACATTTCAGTGTTTTAACGAACACAAGTTGCACAGTTTTGGTCAACAGTTGAAGCTGCTTTAGTGATGTTTGTCTTGCCAGTTTACTATGAATACAGACTGGTATTAAGGTCAAAAGCGATGTGTAGCATACTACGAGTATTGATCCAGGCATTGATTATATTGATCAGTAGGAGTGAATTACTGAATGACTGTCGGGTAAACTTTTCATTGAAACTAAATGTTTACAATGAAACATCAGTTCAAAATGTATCTTTAACGCAAAGAAGATATTGCCAGAAAAACATGAAGATTGTTGAGACTTTGGGTAGTATTTGTAAAAGAGATAGTGAACATCTCCTGAAAATAAAAAGGTTCATTGTCATATTTCTGTGGGAGTCATGTTGGTTGTATGGGACATGATGTACACTTTTATGACTTAGTTATCATGGCTGCCATTGGGCAGAAATTTGGCCTGTTTCAAATGTCATGCCATCACAGCATTTTTGATGTTTTGAAAGACCTAAAGTATCATGACTTAATAGTCTTGGCATTATTTGTGCATGTAAGTGACGAGAGTTGCTTATAGGTTTTATGTGCAATCCTGTTTGATGCTCTAGGTGAAGAACTTCTCTGGAGGTTGGCGCATGCGCATTGCTCTTGCCCGTGCATTGTACCTGCGTCCTTCCCTTCTCTTGTTGGATGAGCCCACAAACCACCTTGACCTCAACGCCTGTGTGTGGCTGGAAGAGGAGTTGAAAAAGTAAGCAACAAGTGTCGCTGGTTCTTGTGTGATTGCTATAAATTCAGTTTCATTTATTGGTGTTTTGAGATAGCTGCGACTTTCATCAGGCACGAGATGAGTCAGCATATATGAATTGGTTGGAAGTTAACGTTTTGAGAAACACAGAATGGCCTTTAATTGTGTTGGCATGAAATGTTGTCATACACACATCATTAAAGTTTACTTCTTTAATTATGAATACTGTATAAGTTATTTGTGTAGATAGAATGAAACATCATAACATGATAGATCATTAAACAATACAGGGGAAAAAGAGGCTTGCAGTGTTCATATTAATCCTGCTTTTTTTTCTGTCACACTGTTGCGATACTTGTATATGTGTGTGAGCGTGATTGTCCACAGTCCATGTTTCACATATTTACTTCCCTGGTTTAGTTTATTTGAACTTGAATTGAAATTGCTTTCAGCTATCCTCGCATTCTGGTGGTGATCTCCCATTCTCAGGACTTCCTGAACGGGGTGTGCAATAGCATCATCCACATGAACCAGAAGCAACTGCAGTATTATGGAGTAAGCTATTCTCTCTCCCTCTCTCCCTCTCTGGGTATATCTCTGCCTGATCAAGACTCCCATTAGCAAGCTGCAGATCTATGAGTTAGCTGTTTCTCTAGCCGTTTCTCTCTCTCTCTCTTCCCTCCGTCTCACTGTCTGTCTCCCTCCCTTTCTCTCTCTCACTCTCTTGCTCTTTCGCTCATTCACACTTTCTCTCTCTCTCT
This sequence comes from Conus ventricosus, assembly GCA_018398815.1. Classification (NCBI taxonomy): domain Eukaryota; kingdom Metazoa; phylum Mollusca; class Gastropoda; order Neogastropoda; family Conidae; genus Conus; species Conus ventricosus. The sequence goes on from CM031597.1 coordinate 81,197,131, forward strand.
CTCTCTCTCTCTCTCTCTCTCTCTCTCTCTCTCTCTCTCTCTCTCTCTCTCTCTCTTTGTCTCTCTCTCCCTCTCTCTTTTATAATATCCTACTGATAAAGAGTCCATAAGCAAAATGCAATACTTCGAGTTAGAATATAACTTTTACCTCTCTCTCTCTCTCTCTCTCTCTCTCTCTCTCTCTCTCTCTCTCTCTCTCTCTCTCTGTCTGTCTGTCTTCTTCGTTCCGTCTCATTCACATGCTCTATTACTCTTTCTGTCTCTCTCTCTCTGTCTCTCTCTCTTTCTCTCCAGTCTTTGTGTGTCTGTCTCCCTCTCTCTCTCTCTCTTTCATTCTTTCTCTTTCGGTGTGTGATTGTGGGTGTGTGTTAGCAGGTTTTGATATTGAAGTTTTATTTTATTTTATCTCAGCATTTTTATGTTTTAGTATTTTGTGGGATGGTTGCTATAATTTGAATGATAGTTTTGCAGGTGTACATACAGGGAGCATGTTAACTGTCCAGTTAAGAACTCTTAAACTTTATTTGCACTGACAGAGTTGGTTTCTCATAGCTCGACTCTGTTCCATAGTTTGAGGAATGTTGATAGTACACACAAAGACATCAGTCGTTCATCCGGTCTATGATGAGGCAAGTTTACTGTTGCGGTCATCAGCCGTTATTGTCACGGCTGATGTACAGACACATGAATTTCAGGCCATCCATCAGCCCTGCACTCTGGAAGAGCATTGTGGTCAATTACGTTGTCAGATGAACCAGTTTAAGATCACAGTATACCTTTTTTAGGCTTTATCTTATGAACATGTCATCAGATCTGACGACGTTAGAAAGCTTCAGTGGAGTCATTGCTGAATCTGCAAGACAACAGTGACCCAAAAATCCGCCTGGGTCCTCCTTCATTTTCTCATGCCTGGGGAAAAAACAAACGCCCAACAAGCAAACAAATGAAAAACAAGCAAGCAAAAAAAAGAAAGGGAAAAAAAAGAAGGGAAGAAAGTGGAGAATGAACTTATTGTGAGGGACCTCTCCCCTCTTGGCAGGAGAGCAGAAATTTACTGGATTGTTTGCTTCTGTAACTTATGACTTCCATCATACCTGCCACATAGTTGCTAGCCCTCCCACATTTTTCTGGAACATTCCTAATTTAGCGATTATTCCGCAAATCCTTAACTTTATGGTACAAATCCAAAAATTCAAAAAATTTTTGGGAGGGGGGGGGGTCGTTTTTTTAATATGGATGATAAAGTATCACAGAATAAACCCAAATAATGTTATGTGGATGTTGGCAACTGCATATGTGGAAAATACATTTTCTTTTTTCATACTCGTATTTGGAAACAAACATAACAGGGGTTAGAAATTATCTCAATCAAAAGGCAAACTGATTCCTCTTCTCTCCACCCATCCCTGATGGAGAGGAGGGCAAGCTTCATTCTGAATTTTGACTCTAGATGGTTAGCAGCTATGCTTCCTGTCCAGCAAGTGGTGCCCTACTTTCTTGTTAAAGTTATGTTTTGTGGGTCCAAGCAGCCATGCTTCAGGTTAGCCCTGTACTGAGTCTCAGTGAGTGTCAAGTTGTAACCGATCACAGCTTTGATGTTTTATGGTCAGTTTTATTTGTTCTCTCTATCTTAGATGTGATCCTGGCTTTTGTTTGATTAGTTTAGTTTGAGAAAAAGGAGTTTTCCCACAAAAGTAGGTTTTTTTTAATGCGCACGTGTTCAACATCTCAGAGAGATGCCATTATCCTATTTTCCGCTGGCTCAGAGGTGAATTGTTGATTCGGGGGGGGGGGGGGGGGGGGGGGGGTCAGCAAGAAGAGATTGAGGAGGTTTGAGGATGTGTTCAGAGTGTTGAGAGACAGGATTTAGCTCCCTTCTCTTTTTTTTTTCCTCCTATTTGGGAAGTACATGTCTATGTTGAGAAATATAAAGACACTTGTTTCGACAAGTATTTATAAGATTATATTTTAAGATGGAAAATTCTTTTGCTGGTGTGGATTGGTTTTAACTTGATAGAAATAAAATACTGACAGAATCACTTTTTATACTTTTGCCCAGGGAAACTACGACAGCTATGTACAAACCGCTTGGAGCAGCTCGAGAACCAGGCTAAACGCTACAAGTGGGAGCAAGACCAGATCGCTCACATGAAGGTGGGTAGCTCCTACTGGAGATTTAATTCTCTGCCTTAAGTTTGGCCACACTTCCTTCCAGATAAAGTTTAAGTTAGCAATGCATAGACAGTAAATCACAGGTGGAGAATCCTATATTTGAAAAGTAGCCAGCTTCCCTTACCGTTAAGCTTTTTTTTTTAGTATGGCACCATCAGTCAGTTTTTATGTGAGCTTTTTTGTTTGTTTGTTTCCATATTTGCCGATTTCTATGCATTTGCGTGTTTTGCGGTCATGCGCAGTTCGTTTCACCATCTTTACCATTCAGCGAAGTTGGCGTCTTTTTGAAGTTTTAGCTACGAAAATGTCGAAACATGGAGTAGAAAGTTTTGGACAAGATGCGAAAAAGAAAAAACTTGGTCAAAAGTTCCAAAAAGAATACTCGGAAAAGTTCCCCTGCATACAACCTTCGGCTAAAGGTGTAAATTGTGCACGGTGTACCACTTGCGAGTCGGACTTCACAATTTCCCATGGCGGGATGGTGGATGTGAAGCGTCACCTTGAGTCACGCAAGCACATCGATTCCTCTAACGCGCCGAATTCTTCCAGCATGACACAGTTTTTTCAGACTGTAGACACCTCAAAAGAGTATGAAATTAGGAAAAGGGTAATTCGGGCTGAAGCATTGGTGGCTGGATTTTTCGTCGAGCACAACATCGCTCTTAGCGCAGCCGACCATGCATCCCAGCTTTTTAAAGAAGCGTTCTCAGATTCGGAGACCGCCAAACAGTTCAAGAGCGGTCAAACAAAGACAACACACATTGTAAGGACCCTGTCATGGAAGCCTAAACTGCTGCTGCATCTCGACTGCAGAATGGACCGTTTGTGTTGGGGACTGATGGAAGTCAGGAGGGGGGGGGGGGGGGGGGGGTGTGACAAATTCTTTCCTGGGGTGGTGTGATACTTAAAAAAAAAAAAGTGACACAATCGCCACTGAGCTGATAGCCAACCCACATGCACAGAATCAGCAACAGGGGAGAACATTTTTTAGGTTATATATTTTCTTAATTTCATGTTCCCAGTTTCTCCATCTTCGAACTCCCCCTCCCCCCCCCCCCCCCCCCCCCCCCCCCGCCTCCCCGTCTCCTTAAGTCCAAGTCTTTGCCAAGTCGTTACTATCAAGAAAGTTGAGTTGTTGGCCTGCGCTTGTTTTTTTCCCCCACTATTAGATTGTTCGTCTATGTATTTGTCTGACTTTATTCAAGTTTAAAAGGCTCGTCTATGTATTTGTCTGACTTTATTCAAGTTTAAAAGGCTGTGCCAGTCTTGAATAAAAGATACCTTGTGTTAGGTTTCCTTATGGGAGCAAATGTTACCCCACTTGTTTACTGTTTATTATTTACTGTTCCCTGCCTCATTTCATTTCCAATTTTTTAGGTTGTTTCTGGCACACTATCAAGCCTTGGTGTGCCATGCCATGATGGTTTAGGGGATTTGTGTGTGTTTCCAGTCTATTCTACATTTTTATATTTGTAAAGATTTCTTGTGACACTTAAAAGCTTGTTTTTGTAGAAAAGTAAAGTTAACAAAAATTGTGCGAACAATTTCATCGCATCGTGTTTGAAAAAAGTAAATGTCGCGCTTGATTACTCTTAGCTCTCAGAAATTACACATTTCTGCCTCACTGAGCTTCAATTCTTACTCATTGGTCTCTTAGGGGGTTGGCAGGTCTGTATATATATATGTATGGTATTAGGCTTTGTGTATGGGATCTTACCGGACATCAAGCTCAGTAACTTGTAGTGTTAAGCTACTGATCCACAGTTTATAGGGAGGATGCTTGGCCTGTGATGATTATAATCTTCATCTCACTGATATTTCACTGCTAAATCATATCCTTAATGTTTGAGTTTGAAAAATGGTCATTCATAACTTGGGTTTTTTTGTTTGTTTGTCATTGCTGCTGTTGTTGTTTTTAGTCAGTTTTTGTTCATTATCTTGAGCACAGACAAAGCGCCACAGAGCATGGTATAGTTTTGGCTCTTGTCTATCTTTTGGCAAGTTGATCAGAAAACAGTTGTTTTGATCTTCACCCAGTTTTGTAGGATTAAGCCAGTGCTCTCTACCTACCATTGGCAGCAGCCATCTTCCTCACTTGGATTAACTTGCCACTTGGGGAAGGTCAGGGGGAGGGTAGACTGATGATGACACCTTCCAGGCAGCAGTTAGGTGAGAGAGCCACCAGTGGACCTTTAGAAAAGGGACAGCTAGATTTCGCACCTAGCAAAAAGAAAAGGCACAGGATGCCTCAGCATGGTTGAATCTGTTTAGGAAGGTTAATAAAAAAATTAAAAAAATGAAGAAGAAAAAAAAAGGGGGGGGGGGGTGATGGAGAGGAGGGCAAGCTTCATACCAAAAAACAGCATATACATATCATTTTTCAGATAAAGCATGTGTGTCTCCCTGCACGCTTGCAAGAGCTCTAGGGATATAGGGGAAACATTCATGAGAAGTGCAACATGGCCATGATAAAAATAACATTGTGAATGTGTCCGAAGACCATGTAAAAGGTAAGAAAGAAGAACATGGTCTGTAGCTCACAACTAACATTCCAGCACCATCAAAGGTGTTTTTTTTAGAGTGCCAAATGAATTTGAATTAAGTTTTAGAAATGCAGTTAGTTTTGCCCATCTGCCAAATTTTCCATATTCAGCAGAATTCACCCTACTTTGGTTCATTCCGCTTCACTGTTCGGGCTGACCAAAAAACAAATTCTGTTGTTATGGTAGCTGTGGTCTTTCTGTTGCCAGTTTATAATTTCAGAGGAAGGTTTGGTCAGTAACATGAATTTACTTGATTTACAGCCGCCATCGTGTCAAAGTTTGAAACTTATTCAGGTTGCCCTGAGCTGCAGAAAAACAAGTTTAGCAGAAACTTTGCTCAAATTACATAGAAAAATAATTTGACTTAGTATCAGTATGCATCCTGCTTAGTGGGCAGTCTGGCTCTTGGACTTTTGATGGAGATTGTCAGACGTCCAACTTGACATGACTGAAGAGAAAAACAAAGGGGGGGATTTGCTCTTTTTTTTCGTTGTTTTTTCATAGGCCAGGATACCAACAGAGGCAGAGGTACTGTTCTGAGGGCTCATGATACCATAGTCAAAGTGACTTAAGAGATCCACACATAGTTGGGAAAAAACACAGCAGATCTAAAAAAGAAAATGAATGTTTTTAAATGTACAACAAAAATGAAGAAGTGTTTGAAATCGCAAAAGAAAGGTTTTGTAGTTTAAGGTGTGTTGCCATGTATAGAGTCCCCTCTACCTTCACATATTCTTCTCTGTTGTTCAAAAAGATTCCTGTCAAGTGTGATGACTTGTGCCCTTCTGTGGTCATAGTCAGGCATATGTTCAGAATCCTTGAAGTGAAAACATGATATTTTGCCGACTCCTGCTCTGAAAGAAAGAACTGATTTGTTTGCATTGTTTGTTTACTTTGCTTATTTTTAATTTATTTTCAGAAGAGTACTATAACAACTGTTGATGTGTAGTATATGGCATTTAGTTTGCTTTCTTGTTTTTTTAACTGTTCCATAGAAGAGTACTGTAAGAACAGTTGAGGCATGGTCTATGGCTTGATTGATTATATCCTTGTAGCACTTTAAAAGAAAAGAAGAAATTTTTTAAAAAGTCGAACAGAACATAAATTATCTAGTCACAGGAGAATGATGACAAAAAAGGCCGAGTTACAATGCTTTGACTCCTGCACCTCTGTGCAGTTGTAGTTGGGCATGATGTTCAAAACCCTTGAAGCGAAAATACTGTGATTTGCTGACTCCTGCTCTGAATGTCTAATCATATGCCTTGTTTGTTTATTTTTACCCCTGAGTCTGTAGTATGCAGATAGAGGAAAAAATATCGAATTATCTCATCCCGTGGATGAATTTTACATGCCATTTCGTTTGTAAACTTGATGACTCTTTCATTATGCATAATTTTGTTCCTTTGTTTTGAATCAGATTTAATATGTTTGAACAAACTAAAATCAGGAGAATGATGACAAAAAAGGCCGAGTTATAATGTTTTGACTCCTGCACTTCTGTGTGGTTGTAGTCAAACATGATGTTCAAAATCCTTGAAGCGAATACATTATCATTTCTGACTCCTGATTTTGTTAGGAGACTGTTGATATGAAATGTTTTTCTTGTTGTGTTCCATGTTCTGAGATTATTCAGAACTAATGAAAATTTTAATTCTTTAAGCTGTTTTGAGTGAACACAGGGTAGTATCGGTTCACAGTGTATATAGATGTCTGTTTTTAGATTCTAACAGTTTCTTTTCATGTTTTGGTGACAAACAACACAGAACTACATTGCACGGTTTGGGCATGGCAGTGCCAAGCTGGCTCGACAAGCTCAGAGCAAGGAAAAGACTCTGAAGAAAATGGTGGATGGTGGTCTGACTGAAAAAGTGGCAACAGACAAGGTAAGAAGTGGTTGTTACATTGTTAGAATCCAATAATTCTACCAGCAGTAGCTCTGAAGACTGTTTCCATCTGCCAAGTTGGGCATGGGGGTCAGAGAGGGGGGAGGGGGGGGGGGGGGGGGGGGGGGGGAGGAAAACGCAAATAAGTATTGGTCATTTAAAAAGTTAAAGATTCTAAAAAGAAAAAAGAAATAACATCCACTTTTCAATGGATACTGGGGAACAGCTGTGTTTTAGGTTGGACTGACGGGGGGGGGGGGGGGGGGGGTGGACTTGAATACACCTTTCTGGGTCTTTTCCATCAGTACTCTACATTTCTGTTACTTCATAACCTCTTTTCCCCACCCTTCCAAAGCCCCATCTTCCTCCCCCACCCTCCCCTCCCTCAAGAGCAGTATATCTAAGGTGTGTTTCTTTCTTTGTTGTGGATAGACCCTGTCTTTCTACTTCCCAAGCTGCGGCACTATTCCACCTCCAGTTATCATGGTGCAGCATGTCAGTTTCCGCTACAATGAAACCAAGGTGAGTCATACTTTGTTGCTCATATTCATATGTCATTGCTTCTTGGTAAACCACCAGAATAAATGCTGTTCTTTATGCTGAGTGATTTGGAGGATGTTTTGTTAGGCCGGTTCTGTTTAAGCATATGCAGGACACCAGGGACAGAGCCCTCCACTAATGATAGTAAATATCCACTCAAGAGCTTACAGACACATTGCATCACAGTCTTAGTTTCAGCAGTCTGCCAGGAACTCTCACTTCCAGGTCACTATAAAGTTACCTGTCAAAGAAGACCACACACCCCAGTTTGGTAGTCTGTTGTGCCTGTTCTTATATAATATACACAAGACAACGCCACCTTGTTCCAACAGTGGTAAGAATAGATTTAAGCCATACTGAGAGTCTTTCCTTGTAAGACTTATCATCATGTACCTTTGGTAATTTTGACCACAAATCCTCTGACACAAGAGACTGAGGCCAACTCACGTCTGGCCTGGAAGTAGGGAAGGAACTGAAACTGTTAGAAAAAGTTAATAACAACAGTAACAGTCTTAAATAAATAACTTCGTAAAAGTATGTTTAATAATCGGTAATACCAAGCACAGTTGTAAAACTTAGGTGTTGATGACAAAGAGGGTATTATGAGGCTATGTTAAACGTGCAGTCCTTCAAGTTCAGTGTTAATTACTCAGCTTGTCAGAGAATGAATGCTATTACTTGAATGGGGGGTAGGGGTGGGTTTGGAAGTGTTATTTACCGAGTTCTGAAAATTCCAGTCAGTTGCTACCGTTATTTTGTTCTGAATCAGTACTGATGTGCATGCTTGATGACGAGAAGGATGATTATGATGTTTCAGCCTTACATCTACCAGAACTTAGATTTTGGTATTGACCTGGACACCGTGTTGCCCTGGTGGGACCCAATGGTGCTGGAAAATCAACTTTGTTAAAACTCATCAGTGGAGAGGTGAGAGAGCAGATGTGTGGGTGTTCAGGACAGCTCTTCCCTGGTGACTTTCCCTCTCAACTCACCTCTGTATTCTGCAGTACACTGGAGAGGCATGAAGGAAATACAACCATAGTCATGTTTACATCTGAACAGATCTGCTATGATCGAGGGAAAAAACAACAACAAAAAGATGAAAAAGGAACCTTGATCTCAAATAACTGATCTGTTAACAGTTTGTTGGATATATATATATATATACTTCTAATGCTTTAAGTTCACTTTAGTCTTGTTCTCATGGTTCAGCAGTCAAACATTGTTGACTTTGACGCAGATTTTGACATCTCATGTTAATATGAATGAAAGTGGTGTTGGGTCAGTTTTGACTTGCTCAGCGTTGTAGGATTGTTTAAAGGATTAGAGCATTAAGACAGGCAGTTGGCCTGCTGCGTTCTTTGAGATTTTTGAATGAACTATTTCAACAATGGATTGGTGTTGATAGGGAAAAAAAAATAATCGTGATTCAGATGGCCACCATGTAAGAATTCTGGATCATGCCAACTACCAAACAGTTTTGAGCAGAAAGTTCCCAAAACTACCAGATTGATTTTTTAAAGGGTTAGACAAACGGGAACGAAAAAAGGAAAACTGTTGGAAACAAACCTGCCCTGGATGTTGTTGACTTGATCACTTAGGACCTTTAAAGTATTGATATGCTGTCTTTTACTAGTAAATCATCTTACAAATATCTCAGTAAGTAATTTGACAAATGTGACAAAACAGCAGCAGTGCCCCTGAACCCAACCAGGGCTAATCATAGTGTCGGAGAGATTTCGAAATACATGTTGAAAAATAAGGAATTTACAACAGTTTGAATGGCAGTTGTAAATTTTTATTTGACTGTGCAGGTGTTACATGTAATAGAGTTCAGAGATAATCCCAAGGACATATACATATATATTCGAATATAATGTTGGATGATTTGAGGGACAAAGAAAACAATTTTTGAACCTGTATTCTAATTAGTCATGTGATTTGATTACTTTTCAGTTGATTCCATCAGATGGTTTGATCCGCAGACACTCTCATTTGAAGATTGGCAGATACCACCAGGTGAGTGTAAAAAATGGGACAATTTTAGACTGGAAACTTTTCTTTTTTTTCGGAGCTAGAAACTTTTCTTTTTTTTCGGAGCAGGCAATACAAATATATCTGCCTTCAAAATGGATTGCGATGGTTCCCTTATGCAGCTAGTGAAGAGTTTTCATATTTGTAACATTTTTTTTTTTTTTTAATTTCATGTTCCCAGTTTCTCCATCTTCAAACTCCCCTCTCCCCTCCCCTCCTTAAGTCCAAATCTTTGCCAGGTCATTACTATGAAGACAGTTCAGTTGTTGGCCTGCGCTTGTTTTTCCCCCACTATTAGATTGTTCGTCTATGTATTTGTCTGACTTTATTCAAGTTTAAAAGGCTGTGCCAGTCTTGAATAAAAGTTACTCTGTGTTAGGTTTCCCTATGGGAGCAAAACATACCCCACTTGTTTACTGTTTATCGTTTACTGTTCCCTACCTCATTTCATTTCCGATTTTGCTTTGATTAAATTGAGGTTATTTGTGTTTGTTTCTGTCCGTCTGTGTGTTTGTCTTTTGATCTCCCTTGCATCTTTGGGTGGATCCTCAGGCGTAGGCTCAAAGACTGTCCCCTGCATTTTATATTATTTGCATAATGTCTTTAGTTTTACAGCAACTTTTTTCCTCCCCACACTTTCGTTTGGTTGCATTTACTACTCTTCGCTGGCTGCTTTGGGGGTGCTATTGGATTCTTTTTTGCGCCCATGGTGGTGAGAACACCACAGTATTATGGACTGTGGTGTGTCTATTTGACGCCGGGAGCGCAGACACAACCAGCCGTGTCTCCTGATGAGTCCCGACCCAGCGGGCGGAAGGCCTCGGAGCAGGCAATACAAATATATCTGCCTTCAAAAGGGATTGCGATGGTTCCCTTATGCAGCTAGTGAAGAGTTTTCATATCTGTAAACATTTTTTTTTTTTTTTTTTTTAAATTTCATGTTCCCAGTTTCTCCATCTTCAAACTCCCCTCTCCCCTCCCCTCCTTAAGTCCAAATCTTTGCCAGGTCATTACTATGAAGACAGTTCAGTTGTTGGCCTGCGCTTGTTTTTCCCCACTATTAGATTGTTCGTCTATGTATTTGTCTGACTTTATTCAAGTTTAAAAGGCTGTGCCAGTCTTGAATAAAGTTACTCTGTGTTAGGTTTCCTTATGGGAGCAAAACATACCCCACTTGTTTACTGGGTTTTTTTTTTTTGAATACTCAAAAGTGTGAGTTAGATATAAGAAATGTTGAGCACATGCGTGCACATGCTCCCAGTGTTTTGCACCAGTTGCTTGCTCTTTGGTGTGGCTTTGGAAAATGCATAGAAGCCTGGGAAAAGTATGGAATTTTATTTCGTTAAACTGGTGGTAAGCCTGTTAATCTGACCTGGAGCATCCAAACAGTTGGCTTCACTTGCAGTATACCAGGAAGGAAAGGTGTTATTTGTTTGGACTGGTGTCTAGGGTTACCTTATTGTTGGGCTGATGGGATGAGGAGCGGTAGCATTTCTACTTTTATGTGCTTCCACAATCAGTAGGATCATATACTTTAGAACATGTGTTTGCATGTGATCTCTTTATTTGTTCTTACAGGATTTACATGCATAAGAAAGTCTGGTTGTTTTGTCGACAGCATCTAGGAGAACAGCTGGACCTGGACCTATCAGCATTGGAGTACATGATGAAGTGCTACCCCGACATCAAGGAGAGGGAGGAAATGCGGAAGATTATTGGACGCTACGGTCTGACAGGCCAGCAGCAGGTAACTGTGCCAGGTTCATCTTCATGTGTGACCATCACAACCTACTACACAAAGTGAAGACACTGTGAATACCATGAGAAGGATCACAGAAGCCAGTCTGTAATAGATGATACGATCGGCGGGAAGAATTCAAGAATTTGGGAGGGGAAATTGAACTAAAGAATAAATGTGACTCGCAGTCATAGAAATCAGTTTGAAATTGCTGCTTTGATCATTTTTGTATCACAGCAAATGGTTTGGTGTACTGTTTATGATGTAACTGTGCAGCTATGCTGTGCGTGTCAATTGTGTGGAAAAGATGCCATTTTGATGCTTTCCACTTCACATCCGAAAATGTGACACAAAATTTTCTCTGAATATTTGTAATGTTTTATGGTAATATTTTGTGCATTTGAGCACAGACGAAATAATTTTTTTCAGAATATGTGTCTGCTTAAGTATATCACTAGCTGTGTGTCTGCTTATGAAAGTTTCTTGCATAACACCTGGAATTGTGTTTTTCTTTGCTTGTTTTTTTCTTTCAGATCTGTCCTATACGCAATTTGTCAGATGGCCAGCGCTGCCGTGTGACGTTCGCCTGGCTGGCTTGGCAGTGTCCCCACTTGCTGCTGCTGGACGAACCCACAATCACTTGGACATCGAGACCATTGATGCTCTGGCTGAGGCCATCAATGACTTGATGGGGCATGATCCTTGTCTCTCACGACTTCAGGCTTATTTCTCAGGTTGGTGTTTCAGTGCTGTCATTTTGTTGGCCCATACTCAACATTCACTAAGTGAGGTTTCTGTCATGGTGGTCATGCCATGGTGACATCTGTTCTGTGTATGTACATGCACATGCACATATATGCTTGGGTGTCATGTAGAAGTGTGTGCTTGTCAGTTATCTTTGTGTGGATCTGGGAACTTTAGTGTACAGTGTTTTTTTGTGCTCCCTCTCTGTACTCTTGTTTGCATCTTATTCTTGTTTAAGAAAAGAAATTAAAAAAGATTGCAGTGTAACCATAAAGAAACCGAAAATACACCACATGAAAATGGTGTTTATTATTTAGTGCACAATACAAATGATCAGTGTCTTTTCAATAAGTATGTCTTCTTCATATGTCATAAATGACAGACATAAAACAAAACCAAAGAGAGAGCAAATTGCTGCCATTATGTAAGTGTAAATACATCTGTTGCATATCAGTCACCAGACATGGTATGGTTTTGCTTGTTCTCGTTTTCTTTTATGAACTGTAGTCAGCAGTTCGTGTGTTGTGTCTGTCTGTCTGTTTATTACATCACAGGTAGGCTCACACACACAAAGCACATTATCCACAGAGAAGTGATGTAGTCTCATGGTGTTGGCAGGTGACAGAAGAAATCTGGGTGTGCGAGAAGAAGACCATCACCAAGTGGGAAGGGGACATCTTCTCCTACAAAGAGCGGCTGACCAAAGAGTCGCACAAGGAGCGAGCCAAGTTTATATGAGCGTGATACCTTAGTCATTCCCATTTTGCTGAAGCTGTTAGTTTCCTACTACCTAGAGCTTGGCCAGAACAAACCTCAAATACTTGTGCACCATTGGCTGTTGAATGAAAAAGACCACACAAAAAAGAACTGTGAAAGACCCAAGACAAAAAAACCAAGGCAAAAAAATACATTTGAATTTAATAGCTTGAGGGTGAAAGTGCCATTTCACAAAGACACTGTGTGGAGTTTGTTTTTAACATTTATTTTGTATAATCATACATTTATTTATTTATTCATACAGTGGTGAAACATTTCCAGATTAGAGAAGACGGAAAGTGAACTCAGAACCTGGGAATAGAGAATTGGCAAAAGGGGTACAGGAATAATTATTCTTGGGGAAACTGGGAATAGAGAATTGGCAAAAGGGGTACAGGAATAATTATTCTTGGGGAAATAAGCAGCACTACACACTTACACAGTCATGTATCTTCACTGCTCCCAGTTATTGTTAGAAATAATGTCATCTATGTCCATTCATTTTAGTTTTCAGTCCAGGACTTTTTTAGTCTGCCTTTATAACAGCCACCTCCCACTTTACCCTGCAAGATACTCTTGGACGGGCAGTCGGACAAGATGTCTGTCTGTCCAAGGCAAGCTAACATCACAGAATTCTTCACCCTTCATCATGCTCTCTCTTACTTTCGAAACCTATGAAAATGGAAAAAGACCTCCAAATTTTGACTTGAAATGCGTTTTATTCATTTTTTTTCTCTTTAAATTTCCCCCCACGTCTTTCACAAAATATTATCTACACATGTTTCCCTTCTAATTGAGGAAACGTTTCACACGTGATTATTTGAATGAATGATTCTTCAGTGGAGTTATTAAATTTTTTGGGCCATTTCCATTTGTTTTTGTTTTGTGTTTTTCTATGCTTCTAGTTATTTTGATCTCTTTTTTTTCTCCAGGGTAACTTATATACATTTAATGCCTGAAGGCAAATGACACAGTGAATATGTTATTCATTGTTAGTCAGTAATGGATTTAATAAGAGAATTGAAGAAAAAGAAAATCTTTAATGAAATGTGCTCTTTCCAGAATAAATTCAAGCCATATGGTGGACATCATTGCTTCATGTCAGTGTGTGCCAGAGAAGAATGATTGTCCTGTATGAGAAGAATGTTGGCCGTTTGGAACAGTGACCTTCAGCGCCTGCTTTTTGAGCATAGTATGCAATGTCAAGCAACAGGATACTTATTAAGCTGCTGGTTCCCCATAGAATTCCCGTGCAGATGTACGAAGTCAAGCAGTGATTTTGGTTCGTTCCCCAAAGAAACAACGCTGAGAGTAAACTGAAGTGAGAACAAGAGAGTAAAACAGGATGAGACAAGTGTGCGTACTGGCTTGTGACCTTTTGGCAAGCTATGATTTAAAGCAAAATGTTTCAGGACAGTTACAGCTACCAGGGCCAGTTGAAGTTGTTCTCTTTTCCCACATGAGAAGTTTGTCATCAAGACTCGGCCTGCGCTCACTTGCTCCAGCTGCTTTCAGATAAACCACCAACAATGAAGCTGAAGCAGCAAAGAAAGTTGTCACACAGTGTATTGTAGTGCATACACCTGAGATAATAATTATGTGCTTCATCATGCGAAACTAGATTGAGCAGGTATGGGAATTTTCCGCCGAAAGGCGGTATTTCCACCGATTTGGAGGCTCCAGGGGCTGTTTTTGAGATCGATGTAAACACGTTGAGAAAACTGGGGGGGGGGGGGGGGGGGGGTATATGTATAGTGAGGTTTGTTTTTCGTAAGCAAAAGCTTGGATCGCGATTTTGTTCTCAATCGGTTTGTTCTCAAATGGAAAACTTCTGGCTCGTTTGGGCACCCAGGACAGATTACAGTGAATAATGGAATTCGGCTTACCGAAATTACAAAGAAGGGAAGTAATCCCTTAGCTGTGAAAAGTGCCATTTGCGGATTCCGGCGCCATATTGTCTTACAAGTTGCACGTCCAAAGTTCCGAAGTCGTCAACATGTTCCAACAAATCACCGAGAATGAGAAAGTTTTGGCCACGGAGATCGATTCCTCTGTGAAAAACAAGTGGAAGTGGCTGGAGGAAGATGTGCGTACAACAGTGACTTTATCGCGTGGTAAAGAGACCGTTAGCCACGAGGTGAAGATCCGTGTGGGAGACTCCATTCGCACAATCAACCAGCCGGGCCAAGCCCTCTGCACGTGGTGCAATGATACATCAAATATGGAACCAAGGGCAAGATAGCCCTAAAAAATCACATGGTGGTTTACTTATTGTGAACCAAAAATAGAATAAAAAGCTTGTTATTTTATTTCTTTTTTTTTCGTACCAGTTTATGCATTTCTGGGGTGATTTCTAGATACTGCAATATGAAAAATACTCAGCTTCAGGGGGCGAAGCCCCTGAACCCCACCAGGGACCGGTTTCATGTGGCGTTCGTAGCCCTTCCTCGTAACTATTTTCGTAACATAGTTCGTAAGCCCAAAATCCACGTAGCAAAGAACTGTTTCGTAAATCAGTTACGCCGGTTTCACGACACACCTACGAACGTGTTCTTTGCTACATTGGGCACAAGCGCGTGATTTCCCGCTTCTTTCGGGAATTCCCGAACACGTGCGATGGAAATGGCGGCGACTGGCAGCAACGAATTCCATACCACAAATACTGATTGCGTGCATTTAGGAGTAAAAATTAATAATTAGTCTGCATTTGTGTTTAGTTAACTCGTGTAAACACACACACACAACCGCGGCGCACACTCGTCTGCATTCAAGGGCATTTTCATTTGATTTCTTTCCTATGCTGTTTTTATTTGACCGTTCCCATGATCACGCACAGCGATCTTCATGCCTACGTTTCTGACTTCCTTGTCTGAGGGCAACGAAAGGGTTTTCCTGTCTCAAAGCATGTTATAAACAAAGTTGGTGCCATTCCTTCCTGAAAGGGAAAGGGAAACAGTTTTAAATCACTGGTCAGGGAAACAGCTGTGTCCGTAGACTCTCACATTCCTTTAGAGAGAGAGAGGTGTGGTGGAGGGGGGAAAGGCAGGGTAGGGGAGCTAAGGGAGAAAAAGAAAGAGAAAAACAAGAAGGAATAAAGGGATGGGGAAGGGATAGCTGAGAAAAGGCAAACTTGGTGAGGAAGGGAGAGAAAGATGTGTGTGTGTGTGTGTGTGATAGAGTTCGTATTCTCTGTAGTTCAGCCGACCACAAGTAATAATCAGCTCTCTCTCTATTTATGTTTGTGTGTATGTGTGTGTGCGCACGCGCGCGCGAGGGGAGTGTATGTGCATGTATGTGTGTGTGCGCGTTGTGCGGGGTTTGTGTGTTTTGAAAACGTGAAGAGTGACGATAGCATTAGGGGGGGGGGGGGGGAGTCAGAGAGAAAAAGGAGAGTCAAAATAAGTTTCAAGTCTGTTATTCTTTATTTTTTATTGAAAAACTTTCACTCCAATCCTGATTTTTATATTTTTTGCTGGTGCAACATCTAGATTAGTATGATTTTTAAATGGCTTTGTGAAAATGTGAGATGATGTGTGTGTGTGTGCGCGCGCCGCGGGACGTGTGTGTGCAGGTTGTGTATGTGAGGTGGGGAATGTTTCCGGGACATTCTCTTATTTTTGTCCAAATGCTCCAAATTTTGCACATCTCGGTCCTTTGAAAAAAAATTGAGAAAACCCAGCTCTGATATTAATCTTCCCAGAATTTATTTTTAAATTTTCCTGAAGATTCGGTTTTCACTTTAGTTTCTATTATTTTTGTCACAATAATTCCAATTCTAGAATTACGTAGTTAAGTACGAGCTTCTAGAATTTCGTAGTTAAGTACGAGCTGCAAGCAAACTGAGCGTGGAGTTCACAGCTGTCAAGAGCTTTCTTATTACGCGGCATCACAAATGGAAGATAACTAAAATTTTGTATTCTGGATATTCGGGACAGCACACGTTAATTTTACAAGCATTGGAAAAAGAGTAACAAAGTATTTTGCCACGATTCTACTGCAGCTTGTTTTGGGCATTGGCTGTTAAGACCATTTTGTAATCTCATGTGCAGCGTCAAAACACGCCTGCGAAAAAAATCAATCTTCGAAAGTGCAAGGTTCAATTTACATCTACTCACAAGTTAAACACCGATTATTAGTCTAGGTTCAATTTCCATCTACTCAACAAGCTAAACACCGATTATTAGTCTAACACTACTCACTCACACACACACACACTGCTACCACCTCATCTACTCAACACCCCCACGCCCCTGCATGCACTGCTATACCTTCTTTTGCTAACCCCCCCCCCCCCCCCCCCCCCCCCCCCCCCCCATGCAAACACAGAGAATTGATAATATTTGTACACGAAAACAGAGATTGGAAAGGGGTTAGGCCACAAACAGAAAGAAAGAGCCATGTAGGAGCATACCTTCACAAACTTATCACGTGCGTGCAGGCACGCACACACACACACACACACACGGGCGGGCGTGCACGCGCGCTCGCGTGCACACCAAAATGTTCGCCAATGACTTCTTGAAATCTGCCATTTACATAAAATCGCAAGGCAAACAGTATCTGTATTGTGGGTGGAAGGCATCTCGTCTGTAGAATGAAAATCACTGATGACAGTACAATGGTGATTGGGATGGGGCTAGGTGGCACACACAAAGAGAGAGAGAGAGATGTAGGAATTTTAATGTCTCACACGCACACGCGTGGTGTGATCACAGAAAATTTGACGTGTTCTCAGAAAATCGTGTCTAATAGAGTTCATGGAACGCGGTCAGCCTTTTCTTTTTCTGTGAAGCTCGTGGCTCACACACACCTTTAATATACACACACACCCTCCACACAAACAGTCTGGGTGCTGATAAAGCTGAGCGGCTCTGCTGTCAACATAGCTACGAACAGAGTTAGTGGTGGGGGGTAGCACCACTAAAGTTACGAACTTATTTACAAAAAAAAAATCTCTACGTAGTCGTCATGAAACGCATTTTTTCACTGCTTACGAACTTTTTTTCGCTACGAACTAGTTCATATCTGCTACGAACGCCACATGAAACCGGCCCCAGGGTTACGGCGGCCCCCGGACCCCCGCCTAATTTTCCTCCTTTTTCACTTTTTTCTTATTCCCACCTCTGATTGAGGACACAGATTTCAATGTGTGTGGAGCAATAAGAAATGAACCCATTTTTGCTTGCTCTGCCAGATTCCATCCACCATATATCCCTGACAGTGAGGCTTGTTGGTCATGCAGATCTGAACTTTGACAGGGTTCGTACGCTCCTTGAATTCTGACAGGGAATTTCAAGACCTTGAAAATCAATAAAATGTGGTTCTGTTGACCAAACCTCCTTGAAAACCTTTGAAAATCAAGCCATCAGCTCCAAAAATCTTTAATGTGGCAAAAAGAAATGGCAGTTTGATTTTTCTGCGTCCAGGTTAATGAAAAACTGTTTTAAAAACAAATTTTTACAAACATCGTCTGCGATTTTACAAAGGGAGATCATTTGTAGCTTCGCCAACATTAAGTTACAAATTATCTCCCTTGGTTGAATCACCGACGGCAATCAACGATCGCGACGATTTTTGAAAAAATGTTTTTAAATATTTTCATCAACCTGAACGCAGAAAAATCAAGCTGCCATTTCTTTTTTCAAATTTTATGCAAGTAGTGTCGAGAGGTGGCACGAAAATTTGACCATTTTCTTTCAAAAATTGGGTTTCATGTGTTTTTGTGCTCAAGAAAGTCTGTTGAAACCATCTGTGGTGTTCATTTTGTCTATTTTCACTTTTTTTTTTATAGTAAAAAAAATGACTTTATTTGAAGGAGGTGTGTGTGAAAATTGCTTAACTTCTTTATTTTCAAACGCCGTTATTTTCAAACGCCGCTTTCTCAAAATCACATTTTTCAAGAATGGTTGATGTGCAAGTACATTATCTCTGGATCCAGACTAGCTAGCTTGGTTTTTTTTTTTCTTTTGATCAGACATGATTTCTGCATGCAATTATATTTTATCTATAAGTCAAAACAGCACATGTCATTTGCTAATGGAATAATTTGAAAGCAATGAAACACAAAGCCTGATGGCCACCATATGGAAAAAAAATGTTGAAAAAAAGCAGCTTAGATATATAAAAATCCTTTTGTCATTGCATTACTTTAGCTCAGCTAAACAAGAAAAGTCATGTTTCAAGTGCCTAACGTATCTGCTATGATACAAATACAATTCTTGTCATGAACCTTTTTTTTTTTTCAATTTTCATGATTTTGCCCCCATTTGTGGTCCCCAAATCGCACAAGAGCTTTGAAATCGCCCAAATATGTTTTTTCCTTTTTTTTTTTTAACATGAACAATAGAAAAAAAAATGAAGTTTTAAAGAATGGTTTAATTTTCATACAACCTCTTGCCTTGAAATAAATTAAACGCTCCTTGAAAACGCCTTGAATTTTGTTCTTGGGAGTCTGTAGGAACCCTGTTTGATCAAGCCTTCACCATGCATCCTTGTTTGTCCACCAAATTGTTGTTCTCCAAATTCACAGACCCATGCCCATTGAAAAGGCAGTTCTGTATCAGTATTTTGTGGGTCTCACAGACTTAAGAGGTAATTCAACTGCAAGCCCCAATGGGTATTTCTAGGATATTACAGACACGTACTCATTCTTGAGGCAGTTCAGCTCTGTGCTCCTGTGTCTGTTGTATCAGTGTCTCACAGTTTCATGTTTTTTGTTTGTTACCAGTCTTTCTGTAAATCCAAGTTTCTGTTGATTACTTTTTCTTGTCACAAATTGCTTTCTTATTTCAAGCCAAGTTTCTCTTAACAAAAGAATATACAAGAATAGAGTTTAGAACTGCAAAACACAGGATGTTTGGGTGGAAAATTACAAAAGTACAGTAATGAAAGCTGAATAGATGGTTAGACTGATATTGCGTCATCTGCTCCTCTCTCAACTGTCCTAAATGGATTGAGATACTTATAAATTTATATTATGGGTGTTACAGATGTAGGTTACAGATGTAGGATCATTAGTTTGATGGAGGCTGGCGACGGATCAAGAGAGACAATCAGACAGGCAAACAAGAGACAGGCAGGCAGGTGGACAAGCGCAGAAAGAGAGAGATAAAAAGATTTCTCAATAATGGCCGTTGCCTCATTTAAAGAAGAGCTAAAGAGGATGAAGCACCAGGGTTCCCACTGAAAAATGAGCCCAAATCCATGAAATTCTATGAGGGTCCAGAGGAACATCCCCCCTCCCACGGAAAAAAAACAAAAAAGAAACTTTTCAAACCAGTGCAGTCTGATGCAAATATGAGCATTGACTGTGTGTACCTTCCATTTTTTTTATCCAACCGCATTCACAATAATTTTTTGTTACAGATTTTGTCGAAATCTTTCACTTTTAAAGATGTAAGATGTCAAAGCTTTTCATTAGCTTGCCGTCAAGGCCTTAAACCAGTTGGTCAAAATGACCATGGCTGCTCTAGTGAAGAACAAAACTCAAGACTTTCAGTACTGTCTGCTAGCAAAAATCCATCCTGAGGGTACAGTGAAGGCTTATGTCTTCTTCAAAAGTATGGATGAAATTTTGCCCACTTCATACTGCTTGAAAAAGAAAAAAAAAAGGGGGATGTTTTTAACTATTCAACATTTTTCATTTAATTAATGATACAGTATTTTGTTTGAACATAAGTGGAAGAAGTCAATGAGAAAGTAATGAATTTTCTTTTGTGCAAGTTGAATGCGCTTTTAAGTTATGAATTTTCAGAGGAACTTCGGGAAAATTTTTCATCCATAGCGAATGGCAAAGATTAGACGGTAACTAATTATGCACACATGTACGCTTCTCAATCAAATCAAGACAGAAGTTATCATTTATTATTTATTATTCAAAACATGTCATCTGATTTGATCAAAACACAATGAGACACGAACAAGATGAGCTTTATAGGAGTCACTGAAATCAATACATGTGCATCATATAAAACAAGAATTATGAAAATGACAAACAGAAATACATTTTTGACTGCTGGACACGTTCAGGTGAGGAAAAAAAAAGGTGAATACATGTGTATGAATCAACTTTAAAAATGCAAACATGTGAATAACACTTAATATGGGAAAAAAAATGCTCTTGATATATCATCCACTTGCTCTGAACAATCATCCCAAGTTACCAGGCAAGTGTAGATGTATACCAACACACATGCACTTGGTGACGAAACCCGTTTTTGCTGAATTCTAACGGTCTCCAGACATCGTTAGGCATCATCACACTTTCTCTGCCAATTTTTGATCTGATGACCATTGCAGTTCCATGGGAGAGCTCACCGTGCACATGTCCTGTGTCCAGTCCTGTCACCCTAAGACTGAGCCTAAAAAGCGGGAGCCTCACTGTAGGTCTGGTAAATCTGCCAAGAAGAATTCCCAAATAGAGGGTTATACAACATTACACACTAAAACTACAAAAGAAGCATTGACACTTTTGAAAAATTCTAGCCATTGCAAAAAATATTTTTTGTTTTCCCTCTTTTTTGAATTTTAAAAACAAAAAAACTTTAAAAAAAATCACTTGTAAAACAGTTGTACAGATCCCAAACTCAAAATTCTGAATTTTTAAAACTTCTTGTGAACTTTTATAAAAAACTCGAGTTTTTAAAAAAAAACAATAGAAACATGCTACTTCCCGGCACTTCATGCAGTATTCGTATTGTCTAGTTAAAAGCAGACAAAAGCGTGGGAAACCCCTTGGCAGGGGTTCCCCGGGATTCACTTTTTTGCCAAGTTGGGCCTTTTAAGGACCTAAAAGGACCATTTTTAAATTAGAAGGGCCCCCTACATTAACATTACAGCATAATATTACAAAAAATATTGTATACTTTTCATGGGAAAAACCCAAACACAGCGTACACCCAAAATAACCTGGGGTGCTGTACTCAGAATCAAAACACACTGAAACTGTTTTTCCCCCTTTCAGTCTTCAGTAAGAAAATTTTGAGTCTCTTGTCTTCCACTTCAATCCACGTTTGTTCCCTTTTTAGCTTCAGTAAGAACATGTCTTGAGTCTCTTGTCTTCAAATTCAAAACCACTGTTCCCCGTTCGTCTTCGTAAGAACGTCTTGAGTCTCTTGTCTTCACTTCAATCCCCCGTTTGTTCCCTTGTTAAAATCTTTAGAAGAACAAAGTCTTCAGTCTCTTGTTTCCATTCTCCCCTCCCTTTTCACCCTAAAACTAAAACCACTACTTTTTAACTTACAGTCATACCCGATACTAAACTTAATGTCAATCTTTCACAAAAAGAAGAGATAAGTTTTTTTTTAAAAAGAACTGAAATGGAAAAAAAAAAACAAAAAACAAAACCCGTAAACAAGTGGGTATGTTTTGCTCCCATAAAAAACCTAACACGAGTAACTTTTATTCAAGGACTGGCACAGCCTTTTTAAACTTGAATAACGTCAGACAAATACATAGCGAACAATCTAATAGTGGGGGAAAAAACAAGCGCAGGCCAACAACTGAACTGTTGGCAAAGATTTTGGACTTGAGGAGAGGGGAGAGGGAGGGGAGTTTGAAGATGGAGAAACTGGAAAAACAAAACTGTTATTTGTGGTCATAGGCACTTTCAGATCCTGAATATTTTGTCAGAGAAAAAAAAGAGCCACACACACACACATACACTGGCCTTAATCAGCATTTTTTTCCATTCTTTTCGACCCCTGTGATGTCCTGTTGAACTCTCTCTGCTTCATTTTTTTCTGTCCTTAGCTAACAAACAACAGAGTGTTGGATCGTTCAATCAGACTGAAACTTCTCTGTCCTGAGACTGGAGCTTAGGACGGTCAGCCTCTTCAAGTAGATGACGTGCCTCATCACTGGTGCATTTATGTTTCTTCCTCAGTTGACCAGTTCTTCTCCTAACCTCTTTCTCTTCTCTTTTTCCCCAGCTGCCTCCCCCTCTTGCCTCTGTTCAGCAAAGGGATCTGTCATATCTTCCCTAGGCTCCTGATGCTGAGATTTAAAGGGGTTTTTTGTCAATGACAACTCCCTCCACACCTCCATATTATGAATATGGTCTAGCACAACCCTATGTGCATCGACGCCAAATGCAGTGGGTCTTTCACACCAGACATCGAGCATAATGTTTGTTTTGGGGGTCCTTCAGCAACCAGTTTCCCTTGTACTGCTTTTTTTTTAACCCCAAAGATCCTGAAATGCACTTCCTGGCATTTCGATTTCCTTTAGCAAAGACTGGAAAATGATGGATGTAAGTATCGAGTCTTCACGCGAAACGAGACCATGCAAAAACTAGGACGAGACCTTGGAAAAACCAAAACTTCCAAGCTGAAAGTTGTCTGCTAGGCTAGGGCCGTTTGTCAGAACCCCTTGGCGAGCATGATTTCAGAGTAAGTACCGCTTGCTTCGAGATTTTCCAACCAACATTTTGCCATCGACGATTTTTTTGGCTGTCATAAGGACTTGTAAGGACCTTGATGCTAATATAGTACTTGTTTAAAGGGCCTTACTTGAGGTGTTTCAAAATGTAAGGACCTGTAAGGACCGGTAAGGACCCTGGGAACCCTGTCTGGCAAATTCTAAATTTTTTAATCATTAATTCGCAGCAAAGTCCTACTATATAGGCAGGGGTGAACATTAAGGACTGCCGACTGCCCGGGACATGTAACCACCTCTGTCGGGCAGGCAGGATGGCTGTCTAGCCAGCCCGACGGGCAAGTCAACATCACATGCCAGTCATTGTTTCTGATCATTGTCTCATTGAGAGCGGGTGTCAAATAGCGAAGACCGCTGTAGGCTAACCCCCAATGTTCCCGCTATCAGTCATAACAAGTTGCAGACAACTGTTGCAACTTTCTGAATATGCTATTTTTAGGAACAGTCTAAAATTTGTGAACTGTCCTCTTGCGCGCGGAGTCGGCAAGTTTCAGCATGGCTGCCAATGAGAAACAAGCGTCACTGTTTTCTTGTGGTGTTTCCTCCGACAAACGGAAAGATGAGAGAAAAAAGTGAAAAAAGAAAGAAACAAAAGCGTGATTATGAATCAACTCGGGAGAGGAAGTTTCAGGTTATCTGGAAAAAGGAGTTTCCGTGGTTGACTGTTGACGATGTGGAATCGCCAAAGCAAATGTTTTGCCAGGTGAGTCAAGCTTTTGTTTCGTTATTTTGACAGCGTTTGTCTTCGGGTCAGTGTGAAATTGAAAACAGTGCTTGGCTGAAAGGAAGATGGGATAGGGGTGGGAGGGGAGGAAGTGTGTGCATGACATGTTGACATATGTGGGACAGCAGTATTTTGTACATCAACGCACATTTTTTAATCATTGAGAAAATGAGTTGCTGGAGCCTGGAGTGTGTGTGTGCGTGAAGTAAGTGTGTGAAGTGTGCGTGAGATGTGTGCGTGTTCGTGAGGTGTGTGTCACTGTGTGTGTGTGTGTGTGTGCGCTTGTGTGTGTGTGTGTGTGTTTCTGTGTGTGTGTGCTTGTGTAGAGGGGAAGGGGAAATTGTAATTTTCGTTTAAATGGTCAGGTCACTGAAATATCAGTTTTAATATGTGTGTGTTTATAATAAGTCAGCTGAGTTAAAATTAGCAAAATCTATCAAGATGTAAGATTTATAAAATAGTTAAGTATTTTGTGGCCAGGATTATGTTTCTCTATAATTATTGCACATTTCATATGTAGAATTTCATTGTGGCTTTACTTTGCATACAAGTATGTTATCCTCCATACCCCAAAACGGGTTCAAAGGATTAAAATACTTTGAACTTTGTGTATGTGTGTGTGTTCTCTAGATTTGCTTGGATCATCCTGAAAAAGCAGACAAGAAAGGCAGCCTGTATGTCGGATGTTCATCATTTCGGAAATCCAACATTCAATCGCATGCCACTTCAGTTCGACACCAAATGTGCGTTGATGCACAGAATGCTGCTGTGCCAAGATGTCCTGCAGATCGACCTCTGGACCTGGTCATACGCCACATGGAGGAAAACAAGAGGACGCAGCTGATGACGATCTTTACCACTGCCTACCATGTGTACAAGATGGAGCTTCCTTTCACTGCATATGAATCGCTGCTGAAGCTTCAAGAAAAGAATGGGCTGGACATTGGCGACGCTTACTTGAGCAGGATGGCATGTAGCAGATTTCTGGGTGACACCTTCAAAGCTTTATTCGAGCCCAAGCTGACCAAGATGAACACTGCAAAAGTCATCAGCATCATGGTGGATGCAGCCACTGACTGCTCTACCCGGGACCTAGTGTCAATCTACATCAGATATGTTGATGAGGGGATGGCTGTGAACTGTTTTGCTGGACTCGAGGAACTGCAACACAGCCATGCTGATGGCTACGTACAAACAATTAGCAGAACATTGGACAGCAGGGGGATTCAGAGATGGAGAGAGAGAGTCGTTGGCTTTGGGTCAGATGGAGCTGCAGTAATGGTGGGCCGCAATAGTGGACTGGCAAAACGCCTGAGAGATGATATTCCCTGGCTGGTCTCTATCCACTGCATGGCTCACGGACTGGAACTTGCTGCCAAAGATGCCTAAAGCAACAGGAATGCCTGAAGAAAGTGGAAACCATGCTGCAGAGCATCTACAAACAATACCACTATTCACCTAAGGCATGGCGAGAACTACAGAGTGTTGCAGAGGCTTTGCAAGAGAAGGTGTGGAAGCCAACCAACCTTGCAGGCACCAGATGGCTACCTCATCTGAATACTGCCCTGGAGACAGTCCTGAAGAACTACCAGTCTTTGGTGCAACACCTTCAGCACACAGCAGAGGGCCACTCAGCCACTGCAGAGATGACTGGTCGCGCAAGACAAGCAGCCAGGCAGCTGACAGATCACAGACAGCTCCTATTCATCCACTGTGCTTGGACATCTTGCACACAATCAGTAGATTGAGCCTGAAACTCCAAGAAGATGCCTTAACCCTACCCAGGCTTCTGGTGGCCTATGAGACGACCCTCTTCCAGCTGACGAGTTTCAGGACAACACCAGGAGATCACCTAGAAACCTACCTGGAACAATCAAGGGAAGGACGCTTTGATGGCATTGAACTGAGTAACTTCAGTCAGGAGGTTACCGACCAGTTTCTCAGAAGCAAAAACACAGTGTTGGACACCTTACACAATACTCTTGGTCAACGTTTTGACCGCCTGGAGTCTGACCATGTGCTGAAGGCTGCAGCAAAACTGCTTGACCCAGAGATTGGCCAGAGGAGGCAGAACAGTTGGCAGACTTTGGGACTGAGGACCTGCGCCTTCTCCTGGACCACTTTCATGAGCCCCTCACGGAGAGTGGCTGCAACATCCGGCTGGCACGAACAGAGGAGTGGCCTGCCCTAAAAGTACTGGTCAAGAGAATGCCAGTGGCCAAACAAAGACCAGCAACCCTCTGGAGTCAGCTCCTGGTGGATCCTGACAGACTAGAAGAATTCAAAACAATTCTCCTCCTAGTCGAGATCTTGCTGACACTTCCTTGGTCCACAGCCAGTGTGGAAAGGGGGTTTTCAGCCATGAAGAGGATAAAATCTGACTGGAGAGCAAAGCTTAACACAGATGTCCTGTCCAAGCTGATGTATATCTCCATTGAAGGCCCAAGTGTCATGGACTACAATGCTGCACTTGCCTTGGAAAGGTGGTGGCAAAGTGGTGAAAGAACCAGAAGGGTGTAAACAAAAAGATGGTCAAAGAACCAGAAAGGTGTAGACTAGACAGGACATCTGTGTTGCACTTTGCTTTCCAGTCAGCTTGTGTAGGTTTAGGGCTGAGTGACTATGTAAAGAGGAAAACAGATACAGAGACTCAACATAAAGAATATAATAAATAAAACCATGCAGACGGTGTGAGTTTTAAGGAATTTATTATTATTCAGTATTCATATTCAGAAATAGAAACAAAGTATTCAATGGAAAAGTACATTGGTAAAATATCCAATACAATTGAATCATTTCTGTATTGTTTTTATGTCACGAATCAGCACTGTTTGTGGCTTTTTTTTTTATTATGTTTTGTACATGTGAAAAGGGGGCAAGTTCATTTCTTTGCCGGGCAAGTAGATTTTTATATGACTTGCCTACAGGGCAAGTGGGAAAAAAAGTTAATGTTCACCCCTGATAGGCCTCAATATGTGTCAACGACGTTGACTGGCCCTCTCATGGACAGAACAGCTTTGTTTCTTGATGCACATATCAGCATAACAGACACAAATGGGGTGACAGCTGGGAGTTGAAAGGGATGGGGGCTATAAACAGGACACTGCCTTAATCTGCTGAATTCTTTCATGATTTTCTTACCAAAATATAAAATTCTCCATCAAAAGCTTCCTTTTCATATGCTTTCAAATACTATGAGGTATTGCTCCCCCCCCCCCCCCCCCCCCCCCCCCCCCCCCCCCCCCCAAGTCCTTGAAAAGGGGTCCTCAAAACGCACAGACTTCGAAGGACTTCAAGGAATTGCATGAACCTGCTAAATTTCAAGCAACTAACAACCTACTTGACGATGTGGTAAGCTCTATACTTAAGTTTTCTTGGTCACTGACTGATATCCCATTTCAATGGCAAAGCCTTCCAGAGTCACAGGTTGAACAGTTCGAAAATTGTTACTTTCATCCAAAAAAAATCTCTTCAAAAGCTTCTCATAGAGTCATAATGAATAATTTTACACCATAGCATGAGCAGCAAGAATTGGTGGAAATAAAAAGAAAAACATCTATAGGGGGGAAGGGGGCAACACAGTAAGAAGTAGACCTACCTTAACCATTCTTTTACAGGTAAAAGTGAAATTACTTTTTTTGTAACTTTTTTTTTTTTTTTTGCAATTGTAACACCAGAAAAAGCAGCAAAACTTGTTCACATAATTTGATGCTCTCATGTGATTTCACCACATCAGCCATTGTATCACTATCCTGTTGTGTCCACAACATCGCCACATGTTAGCCTGTGGCAAAACCAAGTTCACACAAACTAGACCATGGACTTGTTCGGCCTTTGCAGCATCTCGCGGGAGGAAAACTAAAGCCTCTGCCTGACTACCAAAAGTTGTGATAGGTGCCTCAGCCATCAACAGAGATGTCTGCTGCCAAAGCCAACAGGTTTAACAGCATAGGTCCATATTTCTTCCCCCTCTGCTCGACTTGCAAGAGAGCTCTGGTACACTCTTCACAAAGCAGTCTCTTTTTAAGATCTGGCAGTGGCAAGCACACTTTCTGAATTTGTTCTCACTAGCTCAGTAACCATACCCTGTTTTGGTCAACCATTCAATCATACCATCATTCAAAATTGTCAACTTCCTGCTGGTCTATGCATGCCTCTTGGGAGAAGAGAAACACTTTATCTCCTTTGGCTCTTGACTGTGATTTTGATGAGCAAAATTGTGTTGGTATCTTTTAATTTCACTTTAAACTGAAAATGTGGAACGTTAATGTTAAGTTTCTTCATTTTGTCAAAAACAATATTCTCCAATGAAACTGCTGTTTTCATGAGTTTTCATGGATTTGTGCATACACTCATTTTTGAACAGGCTTCACACAGATGTGACCAAACAAAATTCCATACTTTTTCCAGGGCTTTTCATAATTTTTCCAGACCCCAGAATGTGTGTCCGCGTGCACCTCTGTATGTGATTACCATGCTAAACACACCAGAAAGAACGGCTTTAATGATAGCAGGGCATACAATACTTACCAAAAAATTTAGTGTGTGTGTGCGTGCGCACACATGCGTGAAAAAGTCAGAGACACGGAGACAGAGACAGTGTGAGAGAGAGAGAGAGACAGTGTATGTGTCTATGTATGTGAGAGAGAAAGAGACGGTGTGTGTTTAAGTGTGAGTGTGCGCGCGCATGTGTGGGTGTAGGTGTGTGAGAGACAGATAGTGTGTGTGTGCGTTTGTGGGAGTGTGTGTGTGTGTGTGTGTGTGAGAGAGATATGGTATGGTCAGGTCAGGTCAGGTAATTAGGACACTAGGCCTCGCGGCCTCTCAACTGTCCTTTCATTTTAATTTGGATGTTCAACATGGCTGAGTACTTACAAGCCAATGTGCTCTCTATTCAATTCCGTATTTAAATTTTGACATTTTTGGATAAGAGAGAGAGCGAGCGAGTGCGTTAGAAATAATAATAATAATGAATACTTATATAGCGCCTATTCTCGGCTAGAGGCCAAGCTCTAAGCGCTTTACAATCCACACTCGTTTACACAACGGGCTGCCTACCTGGGTAGTGCCGACTGAAGAGCTGCCCCCTGGGGCGCTTCATTCAGTCGTTTCCCGTGTCATCCAGTCAGTATCATTCAATATCGATCACTCATTTTCCTTACTTCCTTCTTTCTTTCCATTTCTCACGCAGGATGCATGCTGTGTGTAACGTGTCATCCATACCAACGGCCAAACTGGCCTACTCTTCCGAAAGTTGGTGATGGGATTTTTACGTGTGTGCAAGATGTTATGCATGCGTTCACACACGGAACCTCGGTTTATAGTCTCATTCGAAGGACTGTATGGGAAATGGAGTCAGAACCAATGTTAACTCCGAGGGAAAAATCCCCCTGTACCGAAACGCCCCGGCGGGGTAACAGCGTGTGTGTGTGTGTATGTACAGGGTTCCTACAGACTCCCAAGAACAAAATTCAAGGAGTTTTCAAGGAGTGCCTTTTCTATTTCAAGGTTACAATACTTGTGTAAAAATTGAAAACAGAAACGGCAGTTTGATTTTTCTGTGTTAAGGTTGATGAAAAAAAAATTACTTAAAATTTTTTTTGTACAAAGAAAACAAAAAACTTTGTTTTAAAATAATCTTTTCATCAACCTGAACAGAGAAAAATCAAACTGCCATTTCTTTTTTTTCAGTTTTTATCAGAGTGAGTGTGCCAGTACACCACACATTAGAACATTAACAAACTCAGACTCTTTGTATTAAATGCCAAAACAACAAAATCAGCAAAAATATGTCCATTTGTAAGAGAACATACAGACTATGCATGGTGTATAAGAGACTGGTTGGACGAAAAAAAATTTTAAAAAAGTTTTTTTTAAAAAAAACACTAGTTTAAAAAAAAAGTTTACAAACGTCGTCGCGAGCGTTAATACCAAGGGAGATAATTTGATCAAAATTGATGAAGTTACAAATTACCTCCCTTGGTAATCGTCTGCTAAACCTCCGGCCAGAGTAAATCTGTAAACCACGATCATTGTGCGTGATTTAATTTCTGTTTTTATTCCTATTTCAATGTTTTTGTAAAGAAACTTCAAAGCAAAATTCGACATCATGAAAAAGTTTGCACATCTTTTACAAAATTCCCGGACTTTTCCAGACCCATGGCCACAAATTACAAAATTCCAAGACTTTTCCAGCCCTGGAAATGTTTTTTTTCATTTTTCCATACTTTTTCCAGACTTCCAGGACTCTGTACGAACCCTGTTTGAAAGTAGTGGGGATTTCAAAGGTTTTCAAAGAGTTTCAAGGACAGTAAACACCCTGAAAACCATATTCTCATTTACAGCAACAGAGTCACTATAAACATTTTTTATGTGAAATGGACCCTGATCAAGGTGATCACTTACCTTCATCATCACTGTCTTCCTCTTCACCCTGTCAAGAGAAGAAAAAAGTGTGAAAAAGATTTAAAAAAAAAAAAGGAACCTGTAAAGGTTTTCTTTTTCTACCCCCCCCCTCCCCTTTTACCCCCACATTACGGAAACATAATTGCACAAACACACAATTCTGACTGTCTTAACCAAAATGACATCTGCATTCTATATGCTGAGCTGAAAAAGTGTGAGACAGTATCTCTCCTTTCATGCATTTCAATTTCAGCATGTCTTAATCTCTGACTGACTTTACACAAAATTCAGAATTGTATCACAATGCACATTAAGATTAACAGGGACAATTTTCTTTAAGATTTCTTTACATCTTACCATGCATCTGTTCAAACATACACAATCAACCAACTCCTAGAAACATCTAGAGATTGTAGACTAAATGTTTTACCTTTTTTCACATATCAAAGAATTAAAAGATAACACAAAAACATAACTCATTTAAACAGCACACACCATACACAATGACTTTTTTTTTCTTTTACGTACATCTGGGGATGCTCCAAGGTCACTGCCATTTAAGCCTCCCATAGAACTCATCATCTGGAGAAGAAAAAAAAAACAAAGACAGAAGTCATGTTACTTTTTATTTTGGTTCCAGTGTTCACTTATTTCAAGTGCCTACAAGAATGTGTGCATGCAGGTACACTCTCCTTGGGTAGGGCAGGCAATAATCTTTTTCTGTTTCAATTTTTCAGCTATCAACACACTTTCTCCCATGTTGGACAGCGCATCCAGTCAATTTATTTCTGGGTATGTTTCAATAATCATATCACTGATAATCATGAAAATTACAATAATGAAATGGTTGCACAGAACGCTCATCATATAAACACACACACACACACCACACACTCGTACACACACACACATGCACGCCAATGTCCCTAAAACTTGATGATCTAAAATCAGAAAGATGAAACAAACTGGTATTTGCTTGGCATGGGACAATGCATGCTAATCTGCAACTTTAATACAAACTTCAGTTATTACACAACTGGGAAATTAGCAATTTACATGCACTATTCATGATATTCTTAATAATGCACTTACACTTCGCAATTTAAAAAGCACATATTCATATACACACACACACACACACACACACACACAACACACACAATATATATATATATTATATATATTTTATATATATATATTACTTACTTCATCTAAATTGAAATCTTCCTTCTCCTCATCTTCAGAATCATCTTCATCCATCCATCGGTTGAAGTCAGTCTTGAGAAAGTGGAACTGTTGAAAATCACACCATTTTAGTACAAATACTTCATGAAACATGTTCCAATAAAAAATGAAGTGAAGTATTGTAGCATTTACAGTGACCATGTTGTTTATTGTCATCAATGTTCTTGACACCAATCTCATTTAAAGCAGCTGAAAAATATGTCTTTATATACTACAATAAATACTTTTGTTCCATTCGCTGGACTATCAACCACAAGCCGCAGTCGAGTGGTCAATTTATGACATGCCAAACTTCGTAAGGTTGCCCTGCTCTGCTAGTTTGTCTGAATCACATCGATTCTATCACATCAGTGAACGTTACGTTTTTATCGACTTTATAGATAGTGACATACAGAATGAAAGTGTGTTTAATGATACGCAGCTCAAAGTTGTAATGTGGATAAAAACTTTGTGTCATGGTATATTTTGGTATGTTTCAGTGACACACTGGCCTGAACTCTAGTGTTTCAGATGGATGTTTCATGCATCAGAGACGCACATGTAAGCATAATAGTTACCACTGAATATACAGACAACAATCCATAAACCAACCTTCTTCTGTTCCTTTGTGAGACGTGGCCAGTATGATGCATTCGAGTCTTTCTTGAATAACACAAAAAAGACTTCTCTGTCGTTATACTGAACCTTTGAATTCTGCAGACAAACAAGATACACAATTCTCAAAACCGAATACCAGGTAGTAGTGTTACAAAGAATCAAATCACATTTTGAGTTGATCATAATACAGGAAAAGCACATGATTGTCAGAACATCCTCAGAAAAAAAAAAGAAGAAAAAAAAAGTGAATTCAATCAAAAAGGTCTCATAAACTGAGGTTTGTAGATGACACGATCAGGCTTTATTCTGGATTGGGCCAACATATGCTTTCCCTCTCTAATTCACTTTCCTATTACATCTAGCCAATGGACAAGAGCTTTCCATCAAGCCTGTTAGAAGAGAAATACTGATTTTTGACTGATCATGTGATGACAAATTCTACACTGCAATGTCACTCTTATGGACATTAACTGATTAAGTATCTTTTGAGTACTAAAAAAAGCATCCAAATTGAATAAATACTAAAAGATGTGACAACCACCTCCTTGAAATTTTACCTGAGAGTTTGAAACCCATTTGGTTTTATTTGTGCAAAATCTGTGACATGAAATGAGGTTGTTCTACATAAGCCAACAGCCTGGAACCTTTTCCACCGACTGTTGGAATTCGTTAAAATGTCAACAATCGATCCTCTCATCTTCACAAATTCTTTTATCCAGTCTGAATTGCATGTACACTGAACGCAGCGTCACCAATACATTCCTCATCATATTTGGAATCTATCACCAAGTCAAGCAAATTTTCTATCCAAAACAGCATGAACCGTCCTCTAAATGTTTCATTACTCTTCTAAGTTTAGTTTTGGTAATCTCTTTCAGCCTACAGCCTCCAAGTTCACCAACAATCCTAAATCAGCCAAGATTTTGGCCAAAACATCAGCTCTGGCATCCACAGCTTCATTCAACAAAAACTTTTTTGGGAAAAAAAAAGTTTTGCTTGGGAACATCCATCTCAAACCAGGAAAAAAATAAACAAACAAACATATACATATATTGGAGGAGAAAGGCATGTACTGTTCCAGCCAACAGTAGAAGAAGATTTTAGGCTGAGTACATTGTGTTTTCTGTTTCTTCATCATTTAGAACTTTGTACAATTTCAAATTATCTCTTATGATGGGCAAGTAGTTTGCCAAAGGGCAAGAACAAAAACTGTCAATCTGCCCTCTGGGCAGTTAATAAGAAACAAAAGAGAATGCCTTATCCTGGACTTTGATTTTTTTTTTTCTACAAACATTTACTCTTTTTTTCTGGACAAAAACATTTACTCTTTTTTTCTGGACTTACCTCCTTGTCTATTGCAGCAAACAGTTCTAATGTCACCTCACGATCCAACTTGTCTGTACCACCTTTTCCCCTGGAAAAGGAATATAATATTTATGGTAAGATTACACAGGAAGAAAAAAGTTTTTGAAAACATAAACACAACAACATACTAATACTTAATATGAAAAATACAATCTATTCTGTAACTACCACATGACTTGACATCACACAATGTTCTGAATAATACTTAGTATAAACAATGCACTCTTTTCTGTAAATCACTTTAACATCATGTAATTTTC
>CM031597.1:81231570-81251570 GCA_018398815.1 Conus ventricosus
AATTAAAATTTCCTTACTTTTGCACATTCGATTTAAAAAGCACCATATTCATTCAAAATATATATATATTACTTACTTCATCTAAATTGAAATCTTCCTTCTCCTCATCTTCAGAATCATCTTCATCCATCCATCGGTTTGAAGTCAGTCTTGAGAAAGTGGAACTGTTGAAAATCACACCATTTTAGTACAAATACTTCATGAAACATGTTCCAATAAAAAATGAAGTGAAGTATTGTAGCATTTACAGTGACCATGTTGTTTATTGTCATCAATGTTCTTGACACCAAATCTCATTTAAAGCAGCTGAAAAATATGTCTTTATATACTAGAATAAATACTTTTGTTCCATTCGCTTGATTATCAACCACAAGCCGCAGTCGAGTGGTCAATTTATGACATGCCAAACCTCGTAAGTTGCCCTGCTCTGCTAGTTTGTCTGAATCATCGATTCTATCACATCAGTGAACGTTACGTTTTTTATCGACTTAGTGACATACAGAATGAAAGTGTGTTTAATGATACGCAGCTCAAAGTTGTAATGTGGATAAAATCTTGTGTCATGGTATATTTTGGTATGTTTCAGTGACACACTGGCCTGAACTCTAGTGTTTCAGATGGATGTTTTCATGCATCAGAGACGCACATGTAAGCATAATAGTTACCACTGAATATACAGACAACAATCCATAAACCAACCTTCTTCTGTTCCTTTGTGAGACGTGGCCAGTATGATGCATTCGAGTCTTTCTTGAATAACACAAAAAAGACTTCTCTGTCGTTATACTGAACCTTTGAATTCTGCAGACAAACAAGATACACAATTCTCAAAACCGAATACCAGGTAGTAGTGTTACAAAGAATCAAATCACATTTTGAGTTGATCATAATACAGGAAAAGCACATGATTGTCAGAACATCCTCAGAAAAAAAAAGAAGAGAAAAAAAAAAAAAAAAAAAGTGAATTCAATCAAAAAGGTCTCATAAACTGAGGTTTTTAGATGACACGATCAGGCTTTATTCTGGATTGGGCCAACATATGCTTTCCTCTCTAATTCACTTTTCTATTACATCTAGCCAATGGACAAGAGCTTTCCATCAAGCCTGTTAGAAGAGAAATACTGATTTTTGACTGATCATGTGATGACAAATTCTACACTGCAATGTCACTCTTTATGGACATTAACTGATTTTTAAGTATCTTTTGAGTACTAAAAAAAAGCATCCAAATTGAATAAATACTAAAAGATGCGACATCCACCTCCTTGAAATTTTACCTGAGAGTTTGAAACCCATTTGGTTTTATTTGTGCAAAATCCTGTGACATGAAATGAAGGTTGTTCTACATAAGCCAACAGCCTGGAACCTTTTCCACCGACTGTTGGAATTCGTAAAATGTCAACCAATTCGATCCACTCATCTTCACAATTGTTTTATCCAGTCTGAATTGCATGTACACTGAACGCAGCGTCACCAATACATTCCTCATCATATTTGGAATCTATCACCAAGTCAAGCAAATTTTCTGTCCAAAACAGCATGAACCGTCCTCTAAATGTTTCATTACTCTTCTAAGTTTAGTTTTGGAAATCTCTTTCAGCCTACAGCCTCCAAGTTCACCAACAATCCTAAATCAGCCAAGATTTTGGCCAAAACATCAGCTCTGGCATCCACAGCTTCATTCAACAAAAACTTTTTTGGAAAAAAAAAAGTTTTGCTTGGGAAACATCCATCTCAAACCAGGAAAAAAAATAAACAAACATTACATATATGGAGGAGAAAGGCATGTACTGTTCCAGCCAACAGTAGAAGAAGATTTAAGGCTGAGTACATTGTGTTTTCTGTTTCTTCATCATTTAGAACTTTGTACAATTTCAAATTATCTCCTTACGATGGGCAAGTAGTTTGCCAAGGGCAAGAAAAAAACTGTCAATCTGCCCTCTGGGCAGTTAATAAGAAACAAAAGAGTGCCTTATCCTGGACTTTTTTTTTCTACAAACATTTACTCTTTTTTTCTGGACAAAAACATTTACTGATGTTAACATTACTGATGAAACTCCCTGATGCACCAGTTCTATCTAATGAGGAGAGTGAATCTATCGAAGGCTTGATAACATTTCAGGAAGCTGCTTGTGCTTTGAAAAATATGAAAATTTTAAAAGTCCAGGACCTGATGGCTTTACTGTTGAATTTTTTAAGTTTTTCTTTATTGATATTGGCTCTTTCCTTGTGCGTTCTATCAACGAGAGTTTTGACAAAGGTCAAATGTCAATAACCCAGCGGCAAGGAACTATAATATGTATCCCTAAAGAAGGGAAACCTAAACGATTTATTAAAAACTGGCGCCCTATTTCCCTTTTGAATACTACATACAAAATCGCTTCAGCTTGTATTGCTAACCGTCTCAAGAGAGTTTTACCAAGTATTATTCATGAAAGCCAAAAAGGTTTTCTAAAGGGCCGTTTCATTGGCGAAAATATCAGGTTACTCTACGATACATTGTTGTACACTGAAAATAAAAATATTCCAGGCATGTTATTATTAGTAGATTTTGAAAAGGCGTTTGACAGTGTGTCTTGGTCCTTTCTACTAAAATGCTTACATTTTTTTAAATTTGGCCCAGACATTATTAAATGGATAATGACTTTTTATAACCAAATTTCTACCTGTATCTCGGTCAATGGCCAATACACTCCTTGGTTTTCAATAGAAAGAGGAGTCAGACAGGGGATCCTGCCTCACCTTATTTGTATTTAATCTGTGCGGAAATATTGTCTCTCATGATCCGCCGTAATGTGAACATTAAAGGAATTAAAATCAAAATAAAGTAAACTTACTATCCCAATTTGCTGATGACACAACATTGTGCCTTGATGGATCAGAAAAGTCATTTTTTGAAGCAATACATACCCTTACAAGATTTGCACATATTTCTGGTCTAAAAATAAATTATGACAAAACCCAAGTTGTTTGGATAGGTAGCAGAAAAAATTCTGGCATGCAATATATGTGTGATAAGAATTTTGTTTGGGACCCAGGCACTTTTAAGGTTTTAGGCATTACATTTTCCACCAACACTGACACTATTGTACAACTAAAACTACGAGGACAAACTTTTTTCAATCAGACGCGTCTTAGCGTCTTGGAAAAAAAGACAGATTACTCCGTATGGAAAAATAACTGTTATTAAAACCTTAATGTTTTCAAAAATTATCTATTTATTAATTAATTTTGCCTGACCCACAGACTATTTTTGAAATCTTTAGAAAAAGAACTGTACATGTTTTTGTGGAATGGCAAACAAGGCAAAATCAAAAGGTCTGTGGTTGAAAAACAATACTTTGAAGGTGGATTGAAGATGCTGAATGTTGGAAACTTTTTGTCTTCTATGAAGATATCTTGGTTAAGGAGACTGAACTCTGATTCTGAGTGGAAGGATTTTACCTTAATATGTTTCCTAGGTTAGGACATTTAAAACATTTTGGAGCCGAATATGCTAATATTATTATTGAAAATGTTGGAAACCCATTCTGGAAGGATGTTGTAAAACATTACAAAAAACTATGTACAAAATGTTGTGTATCTTCTGTGCATGAATTCATGTCTGAATGTATTCATTACAACATTAATATTATACGGGGACGAAGGGTAGTTTGGGTGCGAGAATGGTGTGACTATGACATTTTCTATGTAAAAAATATAATTAATGATAATGGTCAGTTTATGACATATAACAATTTCTGCTTAAGTACCCAGGTATTAGAACCAATTTTATATTGTATGAAGGTATTGTCGACGCAGTCCGAACATATTGTCAAAAGTTAAATGTAGTTCTAACCAACAGATACAAAACTTTAGAACTCGATGACATGGTCCTTTATTTATAAGGGCAATAAACATGTGCAGACCATTTTAAATGGAAATGATGCTATTCCAACAGCAGTCAAAAAATGGAACAACTTGTTTGAAACTCTGAGCTGGAAGCATATTTTTTCACATTATTATAAAACTACCAAAGATGTACAGCTCAGATGGTTTCAAACCAGACTATTACATAGACTACTCCCCACTCAGAGATATTTGTTCAGGATTAAAATTATTGATTCCCCTGTTTGCAACTTTTGTAATATGGATGAGCAATGCATTTCACACATGTTGTATGATTGTGCTATTGTCAACAGATTTTGGATCGGTTTTGAACATTTGCTTAAGGAAAAATGTCCACATTGTGATTACCTTCAAATTGATAAAGAATTAGTTTTGTTCGGAGTAAAACAAAATATTACAACAGATAAGCCTCTAGATTTTATTCTGCTTCTGGCTAAATTTTATATATACAAGACAAAATTGCAAAATACACACCAAATGTCCAGTTGTTCATAACATTTCTTAGAAACAGATTGGAATCAGAAAAATATGTATCGTTTTTGAACAACAATATAGAGAATTTGAAGAAAGTTGGCTGCCTTATTCCACACTTTTTTCTTGATCTTTAAAATACGGTTTCTTTTTATTAACAAAACTGGATAGAGCCCTATGGCTGCTGTCAAAGAATTTTATTTTATTACTCTTTTTCAAAATTTTTTGTATTCTCTGTTATGGTTATTATCAATCATGCAATCTGTTTTCAATATTTATACTATGTTACAGTATTTAGTCGATTCCTATCAATATTATACAAGCTGTGTGTGGCATGCCGTGAAAGAAGACAAGAAAAGAAAAGAGGAAGTTGTAGAAACCTACCTTGAGCATTCCGAAGAGGTTCATCATACTCTAACTTGTTTCACTCCACGTAACTTACTACACAAAAACTATACTATGTATAGATCAACTTCAACCGATACTAGCGATAAGAGTATCATGTATTTATATATATGCTGTATCATCTATGATAATCAACTAACAACTCTCTCCTGTATCCTTTACCTGTGTGTGTGTGTGTGTGTGTGTGTGTGTGTGTGTGTGTGTGTGTGTGCGTGTGTGTCCTTTCGCCTCTGTGTTGTAGTCGTGCATTTGTATATGTATTGGTATGTGTATTTGCATTATGTATATGTGTATGTTATGTATATATGTGTGTATGTGTATGCAGGTGTGTGTATGTATAGTCATATATACATGTGTGTGCATATGTGTACATACGTATGTGTGTGTGTGTGTGTGTGTGTGTGTGTGTGTGTGTGTGTGTGTGTGTGTGTGTGGGGTGTGTGTGTACATTGTGTGGGTGCATGTTATTTTTCTCAAATTCATAGTACCTAGTATTACTGTTTTGTCACTATAATGTTCTGTGTTTGTCAGTTTGTTTGTAACTGAAAATGAAAAACAAACCTCCTTGTAACTACTACTTTTTTTCTCTTTTTTTTTTTCCCCCACTCATTCAAACTGAGTAAAACACAAAGAAAAATTGCCAGATTGTAACAATTGTATATTTACTATTCATAATTCATTTATTGTTTATAACTATGCAGCCTTACATTCGTACATGTACTGGACATGCTTATGTCAAATTGTTTGTTAATTCATGTCGAAGGATGAGTGCGTGAAGAAGGGAAGAAAGTGAAGGAACTGTAGAGTGGAGGGATGAGAGAGGGGAATAAAACATATTAAAAAAAAAAAAAAAAAAACTGGTTGAAGGAAAAAAACAACAACAAAAAACAACAAAAAAAAAAAAAAAAAACATTTACTCTTTTTTTCTGGACTTACCTCCTTGTCTATTGCAGCAAACAGTTCTAATGTCACCTTACGATCCAACTTGTCTGTACCACCTTTTCCCCTGGAAAAGGAATATAATATTTATGGTAAGATTACACAGGAAGAAAAAAGTTTTTGAAAATATAAACACAACAACATACTAATACTTAATATGAAAAATACAATCTATTCTGTAACTACCACATGACTTAACATCACACAATGTTCTGAACAATACTTAGTGTAAACAATGCACTCTTTTCTGTAACTACCACATCACGGTTTAGCATCATGTAATTTTCTGAAAAGACATCAAATAAAACTTAAACAATCATGAAATGCATCACCTCTGCCGATAATTTCTCAAATGCTTTTAGCATAAATGCATTAGAAAACAGAAAGATGCTTCACTACATTTGTCAACATGATTTCAACCTTTTTCATTAGTTTGGCCATCATGAAAAAGTACACAATATGATTACTCTGTTTCAATCAATGAAATCTCTGTATACACTCAGTTATAAAAATCACATAAGCTTACTGCGGACAGAGTGAAATGTTTGGACAGCAGAAATTTGCACTCACAAGTTTGTAAAATGATTCTAAAATTCTGAACAGTATCATACCAACTCAAATGACACAGGAAACTCTTGTTCAGTTCTCGTTCCCAGCTCTTTATCAAATTACCTGAAATAAAATGTCTGTTCATCGATAGTATGCTCGTAGTTCTTGCAGTTTTCTAAACCCACTGACAGCAGCACCTTGTCTCTTCTTTGAGCCCACTTCATTGGAGGCGGATGAATACTGAAACAATGAAAGTTAAATTAATTATTCGACATTAGAAATCAGGTCTGATACTTACTGGACATTTCATACTGAATTCTACATTTTTGTTTTCAGATGAGACAATATCATCATTGTTATTGGTATTATTTTTCTTAAAACGTTTCATTCAATCCTTGGAAGTGATGGAAGTACAGGATTCCTCAGTACAGCTTGAAGAGCAGATATCCTGAGCTTAGCTCTTCTCTTTACTCCAGAAAAGTACTTACTGTTTTCTCTCTTCTGAAGAAACATACTCCCGTATATAATTTGAAACATTTATGTCACAATGAATCCTACTCTTCAGTCCTGAAGAGCAACAAACATCTAACTGATCTACTGACTTAATCTCTCTGGATGGATCTTAGATTCCCACCTCCCCTCCAATATCCAGACGCTTTTGGGCGTGGTTTTTGTTTGTTTGTTTTTTAATAGATTCTTCAGTCAGCAAACTTCTTCTTTAATTTGATATGACCATTTAAAATGTTGTATATGTCACACCTGATAATACAGGTTATAGGTAACAAAAAGTGACTGTATGGGCTAAGAATTTCACTTTTATAAAATTAAAAAAAAATAATTTCACCACTGTGACCAGCCTTGCTGAACCAATTTTTTTTAGGACAGAAGTGGACATTGTCGCACTTTTTCTTCATTTATCACTGCCAACGAATCAACAAGTCAATACAGATGACGAATTTATTCCATTCCAGGAGAAATGGGATGTGCAGTGATGCTCTAAATGCCCTGTTGCATATTCACTTCTGCTGTCATCCCAGGTCAGTTACCTTTAGCATGTTCAGAGCAGCTTTCCCTTCTATTAAGTTCTAAAGCATCTCACTTGAACTTCCTGAAACATTTCTGGTACTAAAGCTTCTGGAACAAACAATGAACCCCTGCACAGAGGAACATGATCAAGATGAAGTCTTGCAGAACAGGGCATTTAACTTCATACTCAGTCAACATTACCACAACAGGCAAGCCTACCACCCTCAAGTTTTTTTGACAGTATTTCAAAGAGTAAATCTTTAATGCTTTCAAGCTTTAAAGTAAACCCGATTTTCATGCATGAATAAAAAAAAAAGATTCTGTGCAGGAAGCACATGTCATACAATTAATTCGTAACTGCTGTTAAACTGGCAAATGAGTATATACCTAATCAAAAAGGAACAAGTTACCCCGATCAAAATTATTAATGGATTCAGCTATCTGTGTTGGTGAGACATTACAATTCACATCCAGGGATTTGCATGGTTTTGCAGGAATTTGCACAGTACGACTTTAGTTTTCACAACTTTGCTCATATGAATCAATACCTCAAGTCTTATTGGCAGTTCTTGTTCACTATGGGTTGACTTGAAATGTAAATGCTTTTGAAAATATCATTATTCAAAACTAAAACTCTGTGTGACCAGATTTTGTTTGACAACTTAAGGTCTACTTTAGAGGTTTTTGATAATTGGTCAGCTTATGCAGAAATATGAAATGTTTGATAAATTGGTAAAATAAACATCCGATTCGCTCCCGATCACACGAAATCGATCCGCGAAAGTGGGCATTTTCACCTGTAATCAAGAAAACGGGAGGTAATCAACTAAATCTTGGCATGGCTTAACTGCTCTTGGATGTGACGTCACATGATGGACAGCGACGGCGACAGAAAGCGATTCTGATGGTTCTTGCGCATCTCGCTCGGTATTTAATTTATCATGTAAAAGCAGTGACTATGATTGCGACAGCCAATGTGACTCTGGGGATGTTTCTGCAAGGCCTGTACCTTATCAGTTTGAACGCTAAGTTCTTTTTCCACGTCAGTTCAGTTCCAGCTGGACGCCCGAACACAGCATTCCGAAGGCGTACGGACTTTACCGAAGTCTCGAGGGAGGCTACCGACTGACTTCTTGATGCGATCACGCGTGGACGGCGAGCGGAGATTCTCCTTCTTCAAGCCTTAACGTGTTCATTCAATTTAACAAGTGTGATCTGTCCATAGATAAGAACAGAATAAACGTGCGGACTATCGTACTCATCTGTACGAGCTTACCACTCCGCCTTCAAAGTATACGCGCACAATGCAGACGAAGTTTTTGATCCACTCGAACGCGCTCGGCAATTGTCGGAATAGCTCGTTTCCGCGGTCCAGCTGGAACTGACGTGGTAGAAAGAACTTTAGCTGCCGGCATGGTTGCACGAACCGAATCCACTTCTTTCGAATATCTGGATCAGATGGAAATGTGTGCAAAGAATATCTGTCTCCTGCTGAGCGGCTGCACTCGCCTACAGCACAATATCTGCCACCCCTCGTGACTTTTTAGGCTGTAGGGGTTCACAACTCGTGTTGATTTCACTTGGCGTTGGCTTGTTGTGTAGGTCGTGGCTGACGGCCAGTCCATCAAGTGACGTCACGGTTTTCTGTCTACCGCGCGGGGTTTGAACAGGTGTGCAAAAGTCGTTTTTTATCTATTAAATTCTTTCGGCGATTTTATTTAAAAAATGAATACCATACCGTAGTTATATGACATGTAGACCTGTTTTTAACAAATTATCAAAAATCTCTAAAGTAGATCTTTAACTAGGACTTGGAAAGGGCTCAGGAGAGGTCTCTGCCTTTACTTACAGTAGTTGTTTTTTTTTCCATTACTTTAAGGCTGACTTAAAATGTCGTTAATGCTTCAACTCTTGAAAATATGTAGAACAAGGTTGTTTTTTTTCTCACCCATTTAACAAGACTTTCACAAGTTCACTAAGACTTGTACAGGGATTCATATGAAAGTCTACATCAAATGTTAGATCAATTGATCTGAAAAATAGCAGACACACTTTCAGAGGAATTTTTCACCTGAACAGACATTGCACTTTTTTGGCAGTCAATGTTTACAACCAAAAGTATAGGTGTCTGGCTTTGGACAACTACAAACACCACTAAAATCATTTCAAGCAAGCATGCACACAGCTTACTGCTCACAGTCTTAAATTTGGCCATTGATTGTATTTCCAAACCATGTCTCTGAAAGTAAATAAATACTCAAGTTAATATTAGCAGGGCAGCAAATGATTAGTTTCAGACTATTCTGGACTGGTGCTAGGATAGTAAATAGATTAGAGCCTTCTCTGTAGAAGACAGCCTCATTCACTGATGCAGTAATTGTCCAGGCTATGGTCACACACCTTGAAAAACAGAATAATCATCAGTTGTGCACAACATACACAAACTTGAAATCTGATCCATATTAACTGATCAAGCCAGTACAGTGAGGCTCTTTCAACTTCAAATCTAACTCTTTACAAATAGCAAAATATCACTTTGAAGAAGTGCCGTGCCATCTGGCAGGTCTTCAGTCGGCACTACCCAGGTAGGCAGCCCGTTATGTAAGCGAGTGTGGATTGTAATGCGCTTAGAGCTTGGTCTCTAGCCGAGGATTGGGGCTATACTAGTATTCATAATAATAATAATAATTTCTGTTCAGAATAATTTACCATTCAATGTCCACATTGATGGTAGCAGTTGCTATGCTGCTGTTGTTTAATCAATTAATGCAACTTTTGTTTGTTTGTAACTTGTATGCAAGTGTTTGTCTGTAATTTAGAAAGTTTTACATACATGTATGCAAGGTGCTATATAAGTATTCATAATAATAATAAGAATATTTTCTGTTCATAATAATTTACCATTCAAGATCCACATTGATGGTAGCAGTTGCTATGCTGCTGTTTAATGCAACTTTTGTTTGTAACTTGCCTACATGCAAGTGCTTGTTTGTAATAAGGAGGATGCGAGTGGTACTGGAGGGAGAGGCATCAGGTGAGGTAGAGCTCTGTCGACTCCGGTGTCCCTCAGGGAACAGTGTTGGGGCCACTACTCTTTCTGTGCCACATCAATGACCTACTGGAAGCAGTGAAGTCAAAAGTACGACTCTTTGCTGACAACTGCCTACTGTACCGCAACATCAACACCCTTCAGGACCACATCACCCTGCAAGAAGACCTAAAACACCTTGAGGACTGGGCCAAGAGATGGGAGATGCGCTTCAACGCACAGAAATGTTATATCCTGTCCTCCCGGAGCAAGTCTACCTATATGCACAGCCTCAATGGAGTCTTTCTGAAACAGGTTCAGCAAAACCCGTACTTAGGAGTACTCATCTCAGATGACTTGAAATGGGGTCAACACATTACAAATATTGCTCGAAAAGCTGGATCAACAGTGGGCTTCCTACGCCGAAATCTCACCCGAAGGAGTGCAGGCGCCTGGCGTACATCACACTGGTGAGATCCAGACTGGAGTATGCAGCTACAGTGTGGGACCCATATTACCAACAGGACATCGAGAAGTTGGAAAGGGTACAGAGACAGGCAGCACGCTTCATCACAAAGGATTATAAGTCTAGGGAACCAGGTTGCGCAAGCCGAATGCTGCGGGATTTGAATCTCCCCCCGCTGGCTGATCGTCGCAGACAGGCACGATTAGGCATGATGTTCAAGATAGCGGGAAATCTCATCCCCGCCATTCCCCCCAAAAGCTTCCTGACCCCTGTGAGTGCTGGCCGCAGACGGACACGACCCCCCAAG
This sequence comes from Conus ventricosus, assembly GCA_018398815.1. Taxonomy (NCBI): domain Eukaryota; kingdom Metazoa; phylum Mollusca; class Gastropoda; order Neogastropoda; family Conidae; genus Conus; species Conus ventricosus. Next base: position 81,242,650 of record CM031597.1, read on the forward strand.
TATGAGGACTTCGAAGTCTCCAATATTACAGAACACCGCGTGGTCAGTAACACTCGCGGCTTCAAACTACCTGTCAGTGTCTGTAACACAAGTCAGTACACCTACTCCTTCGTGCGGACAGTGATGGACTGGAATCATCTAGGGGAGGATATCGTCAGTGCAGGCTTTGTCAGTGCATTTACATCAGCACTCGGCAGATCAACATCGCCTGCCTACTAGCATCCTGACAGCAGTAGAGTTTTTAGCCAGCTTTTTGTGTGTGTTTTTTAAACCTGTTGATAACCTGTTGTGGCTACTCACAGAGACCTTAACCCAGTAGAAGATTGTTAGGACAAAGTGGTGGCTTTTTAAACCATTTTGAAACTATTTTTGCGCTCTCCCCGTTCCGTCGCGTTTATAGCCGTTGGTTGGCTCCTACGATGTAATGTTCCAGATCCAGATCCAGAATATACATACCTAAGAAGTAAAATTTAAGGCATTTTCTTTTTCTCATTCAAACTGATTCCTCTAGTTTCACAAATATTATGACAAATGGGAAACTGATTTTTCTTGAGCTAGGCCACGTGTCGAAAGCTTAATTGTGAATTTTTATATGAAACACTGTGCACGTAGGGCCTAGGCCTAATCAATCACTCAAAGAATCTTTTTTTTTTCAGACGAAACACTGTGCACGTAATCAATCACTCATGAATCATTGGTGTATCATCTGAACATGATCATCGACTCATGACCATCACCAAATCAGTGTAGAACAATCACCATCATGAACCAATGTGATGGTGGGTAACTCACCTAGTCCTGAATATTTAACTGACTATTTCGCACTCCACCGGCAAAGTGATTAGACCGAATAACAAGAAAATCAATCATGATTTTTCTGTTTCACAACAAAATGACAACAAAAATCAAAGAGAGCTTATGACCACTGCCCCTCACTCTCAATGGTGTCACTCACTGTCAAGCACCCGGTGCCGATGTCACCGTGGTGTCAACATGTTGAATCTGAGGGTAAAAAGCGTGGTCAGAGACTAAAGTAAGACTGCATGGAGTTCAAAAAACTCCATTACACGAATTCTTAGCTGTCATCCTACATGGAAATTGACTGACGTTGATGAAAATCACAAACCTGGAATCGCCTGATCCGTTTTTTGTAGGAGCCGCCATCTTGTTTCAACACGCTTCTTTTATTTTTAAGTGTGGTTACACTCCACACTTTGCACAACGAACTGAACCTAGAATGTTCTATGAAGACTGCTACCAATGGCGAAAAAGTTTACAGAATTCGACGAATCCTGTAGCCCAACACATACGATAAAAAAAAGACGGATATAAAAGGAAAAGTAGATGTTTAAAGAACACCCGTTTTAAAGCAGCAAATAATAACAATATTTTTTTTTTAAGCAATGTAACGCATGTTTAATAACCAATACCGCGAGACAGACAAGTTTCGGCCGGTCAGCAGGAAGTGAAAATGCTGCAGTTTGTGTAACCAATCAGATGAAGCCATTAAGTTTGGTGCATGGGAATTAAAATAATGGTTGAAATAATGCATTTTTCACCCTTTACTGAACAACAACAACAAAAACACACACGCACAAAAACGACAAAATGAAATCTACTGTCATTTAAACAAATTTTCGAAGAGGAAATAGATGAGGAATCCAGAGAGTAAAAACATGATTCTTCACAATGATGATGACAGGTTACCGAAATCCTAAATGATACAAAACGTTCAAAGACCAAGACAAAAGAGATGTCACTATTAACATAATTCGCCTTGGTGTGAAAGATGGTAACGCCAGACCGAGGCCGATAAAGTGCCCTTGAGGGATCGTGACTGAATGAGAAATAATCTTCTTTTTAAAAAAAATAATAAATACATTTTAAAAAAATTAAAAAAACAAAGCATTAGGCCAAAAACTCTGCGAACTGAACAAAATAAACAACAAAAAAAGAAAAAGCTGAGGTCTCTGCATATAAAACTCTAATAGGAAGTGAAGCAGACAAAGAGAAAGAGAAAAAAAATCGCGGGAGAGAAGAATGAGAAGGGGAATTGATTAAATACACAAGGTGGTGTCAAAGGAATCTCGTGCACAAAAGAATAAATCTGAAGGCGAAAAATCGGGCGGAGCACTCGTTGACTCAATTACTGTTAATTCTGTTAAGTCATTTAGCAATTTCTTTGTCTTTAAATTTTTAAAAAATGCAAGTGATACTGAATATTGGAAATGTATTTCCAGCTCTGTCGATCTTTATCAAAGTGAGTGAATCATTATCTCTAATCATAGAAATAAAACCTGACATCATTCTACTTACTGAACTGAAACCCAGTATTATAACCTGTCCAGAAATGATGGTGATTGGTTCCCAGTGCTTGAAGATTTCAAACTTGTATAGTTTCCTCAGATGCTACTGGAAGTGGTTATGACATTTATACACAAATCCTTAAATATTCAAAGAAGACCAGAATTGGAACTTTTCATCTGTAGGCTATGTGGTGTTCGAATGGACAATAATTATTCGGAAATCTGCAAGGGGATAATCTGGGTTAGGCTAGAGCTCATCGAGATCGAGTGACCTTGCCCTTATCACAGGACAAATGGTGCTGGTGGACATGCCTAAGGCAATAGTATAGTATAGTATAGTATAGTATAGTATAGTATAGTATAGTATAGTATAGTATAGTATTAAGAGCGATTGAGGCTCTACTTTTAAACAGCCTGTCTAATTTCTAACTTTGATTTTTAGCATTGCGTGCAAGCTCAGTTTTTCAAAAGTTATTTTTGGCAAGTAGGGTTGTACAATGACGGTAGATTCTTCCAATGTTCATCAAGTCGTCTCTTGAAAGCATCCACTGATGGTGCAGAAACCACTGACTCTGGGAGATTGTTCCACGTGTTATTGATCCTGTTCGAGAAAAAGTTCGCTCTAACTGCTAATTTACTTCTACTCTTCTTCAGCTTCATTGAATTTCCTCGTAACTGGCTTTTCGTGTCCTTCTCAAACATAGTTTCTGGGTGTTGTACATTCCACTGATCGAGGTACCTATAGGTTACGATCATATCACCCCGAAGACGGCGGTGCAAAAGACACGGAAGCTTCGGAATTTTCAATCTCTCGGGTACGGTTTGTCTTTGAGATGGCTCAGTGTTTTCGTTGCACGACGTCGCACATCCTCAATATCACTACATAAGCCTTTGGTATGCGGTTGCCAGACACTGTGACCATATTCCAACAGTGCCTGACCATGCTCTTAAACAAAAGTACAAAAGTTCTTTCAGACAGATGATCAAAAGATCGGCGTATAAGTCCAACTATTCTGTTGGCCTTTGACGTAGCCTGAGCAGCCAGCTCTTTGAACGAGAGTTTATTATCCACTACAACGCCTAAATCTTTTTCCTTTTCAGTTTCTTTAGTCTCACTCTTGTTTTGTTGCCATCTGACTCTTTCCCCATGAAATACTCATTTTCATTACTCCGACCAAGCTTCAAAACACAACATTTGTCTGGGTGAAAACGCAATAACCATTTGTCAGACCATTCTTGTAAGCTGTTCAAGTCGTCTTGGAGATCTGTCGGACCATTCTCAGTATCGCTTCTCACATAAAGTTTCGTATCATCTGCAAACATCTTAGCAGTAGTTTTCAACCCTTTAGGCAAGTCATTTATGTTGGTCACAAACAGCAGCGGCCCAGGCACAGATCCTTGCAGAATACCACTTGTCACACTGCCTTCTGATGAACTGGCTCCGTTAGACCCATTAGTCATCGTAACAGTCAATCGGAGAGAGAAAATGCCAAAACGTTGGTGGTAAACAGTGTGCCTGTAACGCAGGCAATGTCCTGATCGTTATCCTGGTGTGCGCTTCAAATCAAATATTAGACTCTCCAGATCTAGTTGATCTGCCAATAAAATAAGAAAAGATAACTTGATTTGCAATGTACAGACATGCGTGAGGCCTACCTTCCTCTGACCCCCACCCCCACCCCCGCCCCGAACATGTTTGTTTACCCTAGTCTATCGATCAGCACAACAGTTCAGTCAGAGACAAAGGATAGGGCCTAACAGTTTCGTCAGAGACAAAGGATGTCGAAATGTGAGTGTAAAACTACGCGCCAGTGATGCAGATAACCTATTACAAACAGTTCGACTTCACTTGTAATCATTATCATCGATCGATTTAGATCTGTGTGTCTTGGGTTTGATGGGTAGGCCTAGTGTTTACCGAATGACACATGCCACACAAACTGGGTAATCATCTAGACCCTTCCTCGCTCCCCCCCCCCCCCCCCCCCCACGCCCCCCCCCCCCTCCCCCCAACTAATTTGGTTTCAAAATTGACTGAGGGCGGAAAATGAAGCACAATTTAGAAAAAGTGGGGTTAGTTACCGCCAAGGACACAGACAAACAAAATACAGGACAAAGTTACCGCCAAGGACATAGACAAACAAAGTACAGGACAAAAGTTACCGCCAAGGACATAGACAAACAAAGTACAGGACAAAAGTTACCGCCAAGGACATAGACAACAAAGTACAGGACAATGTCCTGTACTTTGTCCTTGTGGTAACTAACCCCCTTCTTTCTAAAAGTTAGATCCAGGCCTAGTTGCAAAGTGAGGCGACTGCGGGCGGAAATCAAAAACAAATGTGAAAATGGTTTATATAACTAATAAGGTTCCGCCCAAAACGTAAACAAACGAATCACAAGACAAAACACGACGCGTTTCGACCTCATAGGTATTCTTCGGGCAAGATGAATAACACTCAGGACGACGAAAATGAACGAGCAGTCACTTATCTTCATCCAATTCGGTTGAAGTGTTGTTCGTTATTTTCGTTGTTCTGAATGATATGTTGTGTATCTTGCTTGAAGAAGACCTAAGAGGCGAAACGAGTCGTGTGTGTGTGTGTGTGTTGTGTGTGGTGTGTGTGTGTGTGTGTTTGTTTGTGATTCGTTCGTCTACATTTATGGGCAGAGCCTTATAAATAGTTTTTCAAATTAAAAAAAAAGACAAACTGAATTTTAACAATAGAAAACATGCATTAGCCTATCTTCCCCTGATCCCCCTCCCCCGAACCCGTCCCAAGAACGGGTCTGGAAGGCAGGGAATGACAATGGGTTTTATTAACCTACAGATTACTGAATGCTTCTAAATTTGAGAATAAAGCATTGAGCAACATGATCACACACACATGCGCGCGCGCGTGCGCACCCACGCACCATCAGTTAGCAATACAATGATTATCACTGCTGATCTCAACTGGATGGTGTGCTTTGAAAATTCTTAACACCCAACCCTGCAGTTTCTTGTTAGTGACAGTGAACGAACTCCGTCTATTTCAGGTGGTTTTAGAGCCAACACAATTCAGAGGTCTGCAACATGTAAATATCCTTGATGTAACCAGTGTAAAAAGCAATAATGATATCTCTACCCTCCACCACTGGGTAACAGTCATCATATGACACGAGTTTTGACATTCCCCACCACTATACCTCTGAGCCAACTCAGAGCATGGAGATGAAGGATTTTTTTTTTTTTTTAAGTAATAAGAAATGGTAGTTACAATGTAATAAGACCGCTCTTTGTTGACATTCACTGGAAAGATCCGCTTGAGAATCGTTTGGTTGTAAATGAGTGCTGGGGAAAAATTCGTATGAGTCATGTGATGGAAGAGGTAGATTTTGTACTTTCGGTATGTTGTGCCCAGAAATGTGCGTCAGAAGAAGCAGGCCGCAAGCACAGTGCTGGATAAAATGAGACCTAAATCAGAGCCTTTAAAATGCATTTAACAAAATTATTTACTTTTAAAAAAAGCAAACAAACAAACAAACAAACATACCATGCGCGGTGACCGTAACAGGAAACTGAAACCAATTTTTTTTAAGGAATTTAAAGTAATTCCGCCGGTGAACACGGATAAACAAATTAGGGACAAAACATGATGCGTTTCGACATCTCAGGTCTTCTCCAGGCACGATAAACAACATCAGTGCAATGAAAACGAAGAACGAGAATCACTTACCTTCCCAAGTTGGGCGCAAGATGGGCGCTGAATGAGTTTTGTCCTGTGATTTGTTTATCCATGTTAACGCTGGAGTTACTTTAAATTCCTTTTACAAATTTGTTACCATGCATTTAATTATGTTCAGGCGAGAAAGCGGGTGAAATGGGCCTAGAAGTAAAGCTACCAAACAAAAGGAAAGGAAATTTGCAAGGAATATTAAACAAAAATACGCCAAAAATTTCTACGCATATATTTAATCAAAGATGAAATCCAGACATGGCATAGGTATTATTTGATAAGACATTTGCTCAGATTGAGAAAGCAAAAGCTGAGGTGCTTAACATTTCTTTCACGTGTGTGTGTGTGGTGTGTGTGTGTGGTGTGTGTGTGTGTGTGTGTGTGTGTGTGAAGGAGAGAGAGAGAGAGAGAGAGAGAGAGAGAGAGAGAGAGAGAGAGAGAGACTATTAAGAATTCTAGTAACCTTACCTACTTCCCTAAACAAACAGTCCGATAATATTTATTCTACGCTATTAAAAGAATTAAAAGGCTGTCGGACGTTTGGCTTGAAACTTTTGTTCGATAAAACAATCAAATGAGGCAAAATTCCCAAGCAAGCTGAAGTCAAACCAGTGCGTAAGAAAGCTAACAAGTAAAACCGATTCTGGAAACTACAGACCTGTTAGCCTCACATCGGCAGTGTGTAAGATTGGCAAAAGTCTGATTAGAAATATTTAAATGAACTTTTACTTTTAAATGTAAAAAAAAAAAAAAAAGCATTCGGGAAATCAATAGTTTAGCGATGTATCAGAAAGAAACTCTAGTGAGAGTTTGACAGCGGATATCTTCGCTTTTGTTCATACTCGACCAGATTTAGCGCGGAATTCTTTACGACAGCTCAATTGTCTTTCGTGTTCTGGTCCTCTTCTTACCAGAAATCCGAGTCGAGAGGTATTTCATGAGATCACGTGCTCTCTGAGGGGAGCGAGAGAGAGAGAGAGAGAGAGAGAGAGAATGTGTTTGTGTATGTGTGTGTGTGTCCTATTACATGCGATAATGTATGCCAGTAAGTAATCTCTTATGTGACCAGAACATACTTGCAACAACCCGTGATAGAGCATGTGGCATCAAACGGCATTTAACAAGATTTGTGTGGTGGGAAAAAACACGTCTTGACTTCAAAAGTGGCATGTGGTTTATGACATGACAAGACATGACAAGGATGTGGCACTAATCATACGTGGCGAATGTCATCTGACAATTAAGCGACATAAATGATACAAGATACAGCAACACATGCAATATAACATATGATATTAAACGTGACATAGTGTGATGAAGCAAACCATCTGCGGGAACAAAGATCATGGGGAGCAATTAAAGGCTTTGGAGAATATAGTCTGAGACCTGGCCGTGGAGTATAGACAGGGGGAGCATTATTGTGGGAATAGTTTTCAACCTGGGGAACTAGATTCGGGGGAACATAGACCAGGGAAAATATAAATTCACTTGGGACTACAGGCATGCATCTGTTTGGATGATACTCACTCACAAAAAAGTACATACACGAATTAAAAATCACCAGTTTTCTTGTGTTTAAAAGAAAAGTGGTAGTAGTAGTGGTAGAAGTAGTAGTAGTAGTTAGCCCTTGCCTATTTGAGCCTTGCATTCCTGAAAATTTCGTGTCAAGGACGCACTGTTCCCATAATCCTCAGAAGCCCCCCCCCCCCCCCCCCCCCCCCCCCCCCTCTCCAGTTTTTGCTGCTTTCGCGTCTGGTGAGGGCTCACCGTCACTTCATGTGTGTGGTGTGGGAGAGGCCGACAGTGCCTCTGGCCAGGTCTGCAACTCCGCATTGTCGCTGGATTGGCCCTTGGGTTACTTTGGTCCCCTCATCAACCAGATACAACAGGCACTTGCAGAAACGACACAGAGTAGCCTCCCTTGACACACGCTGTTTACCTTAGCTGCCGCTACCTCGTTGTGCCAACAACCGTCGATTTAGAGCGGAACATTGCTGTGGTTGGTCAGTGATACGCATGATCAGGTTCTGTCACCCCCTGACAGTGTCGGTCTGTGAAGGTGTGGACGAGAGTTTTACCAAGTGTGCGCACATTTTTAACCCACAGTGCCTCGTCACGGTGTGACATTTATCATTCAATGTACAGGTAGGCATGCATTCATATCGAGTTCTCTAAGACCGCTTTCAAGTTTGATCTGAAGATTCTATTACTGTGCCGGAGTTTATGGACAAAACTCTCACATATATATTTCTCCCAGAGAGATCCATTAACAAGACAAACGTCACAAAGACTGTGGAAGGGACAGGGAGGAAGGAGGGGAGGGGGCTGCTAAAGTATGACTCTCCTTCCCACATTCCCAGAAGAAAAGAGTTTGCATAGTTTAAACAAAAAGAAAAAGCTGACTTGTCTACTTATTTGCCATTTGTAGAACATTTACAGAGGTCTTTCACAGCTTGGACGACTGGCAGATGAAAGTCTGATCGAAATTTTGGCGGTTGTATATGCAGAGTTGAAATCTTAAAACTGTTTTTTGTTTCTCCTTCCCCAACCCCCCCCCCCTCCCCCCCCTCTCTCTCTCTCTCTCTCTCTCTGCCTCTGTCTCTGTCTGTCTGTTTGTCTGTCTGTCTGTCTGTCTCTCACTCACACACATGCACACATGCACACACACTCATACACACTCATACACACTCATGAACACACACACACACACACACACACACACACACACACACACACACACACACACACACACGAACATGCACACACGCACACACATACACACACACACACACACACACACACACACACACACACACACACACACACACAGAGCCAGACATAATATACAGACACAGACAGACAGACCACACACACACACACACACACACACACACAC
>CM031597.1:81256570-81261570 GCA_018398815.1 Conus ventricosus
ACAGGGCTGATAACTGGGGGAAAAAACCGGACCAAGTGGGAGAGCTTCAATGTGGACGACTTGATGCAGGCTCTGGATGACGTGGACAGAGCACAGCAGGGGTTTGATGTCATTGATTTCATGGCCAGTGACGTGGTGCCTGTCGTTACGCCCAACACCAAGGTGAGCATGGCGTGCATGTAGCCAGTGACTTGTGAGTCATGCCGGGTGAGACATTGCAGTGTAGATGAAACCAATGTCCATTTTTAGATTGTGTGTGTGTGTGTGTGTGTGTGTGTGTGTGTGTGTGTGTGTGTGTGTTGTGTGTGTGTGTGAGTTGTGTGTTTATGTGTGTGTGTGTGAGTTGTGTGTGTGTGTGTGTGTGTGTGTGTGTGTGTGTGTGTGTGTGTGTGTGTGGTGTGTGCGCGCGCTCGTGCACATGAGTGCATTCATGTGTATTAAGGTTAGAATATCTGTGCATGTAAAAACGAAAAGTAAGAGGAATAGCAATCAAATACCTTACCATTCACAGAGAGAGGATTACAAGAACACTGCGTTTAGTCTCTGTGTGTTAGCCATTGCACAAGACAGAAATGTGTTTTTCCAACTCCTTTGCTTCTGTCAATGATCTCTACATCCATGTTGAGGTTCACTGTGTCTGTTTGTTTGTCAATGTTAAATTTGATAGAAACTAATCTATAGGTTAGGTAAAGGCATAGGTAAAGAAATATTGATCTAAATTTTGACGTGTGTGTGTGTGTGTGTGTGTGTGTGTGTGTGTGTGTGTGTGTGTTGTGTGTGGTGTGTCCACCAGCGTAAAGGGTGGCGTACAGTCCGTCTGTTCATCAGCAGTACCTTCAAAGACATGCACAGCGAGCGGAACACCTGATCAAGTTCATCATCCCCGTGCTGCGGCAGTGGTGCGAGGAACGCAAGCTTCACCTCATCGAGTGCGACCTGCGTTGGGGGTGCCTAAAGATGCTGATCCAAGGGAAACGCTACTCACCTGTCTGTCAGAAATTGACAGGTATGGAATTTTTGTGAGGATTTCCTTGCCTCTGTTGATGTGTACAACCAGACTGCAAGTTTGGTGTTGTCAGTATTTTGTGTGTGTTCTTGGGTTTGAATACATTACTCACCTGTCTGTCAGAAATTGACAGGTATGGAATTTTCGTGAGGATGTCCTTGCCTTTGTTCATGTGTCCGACCAGACTGCAAGTTTGTTGATATTCTACATGTTTTCATGGGTGTGAGTATGGCTTTCGATTGAGTTGTTCGTAATTCAATTTGTCTTATCCATCTATTCATGGATCAGGCATTGAAATCACGGACTGAAAGAAAAAAGAATTGTGGACAGAATTTGCCATCCTTGGTTATATTTTTGAAAATATATATTAATCAAAAGTGATCTATTAATGTGATCTTTGTTTCAAAATCATCTCTCTTGAAAAAAAACATTTTCTTTTCTGTCAACCGTTTTATTTGAAAAAAAGTTGTTCGATTTGGGGCACATGCAAATTTTGAAGAAAAGAAAGGAAAGGTACAGTGGATGGAGAGGAGGAAAGTGACAGATGGAAGGTTGGGTTTGTCAGACATGTGAAGGGTGCATGCTTCTTGGAGATACATGTACGATAAGCTTTCACTGTGATTGGTAATTGAGGAAGGCAGGCCTGGGGAGTGTTCTTAGGATGAAATGGACACAGTTTGCTCAGCTGGAGTCTCCCATGAATCTAGCATTCATCATTCCAAAGAACCTGCAGGAGCACATACAAAAAAAAGAGCGAGGCATATTATGAAAATAAGATTAAAAAGACCAGTGATACTGTATAGCGGAAGGCCTGCCCAGTGAATTGAGAGAACGCTTAGGTCAAACTTTTGGCCTGCAGTTAGTACTTTACTTTATGTCCTTTTATTATGTGACCTTTATGTATTCATTTATTTCATCCCATTTGTACTTGAGATGTCATGAAATAGCAGATGCTGTGTAGCATAGTGGGCCTGTCTGCATATTGTGATGCCTCCTGGATGAAACTGAAAGGGAAGCTAGGGAAGCCGAAACAGAAACCAGAGAACACTAACTACAAGAGTGTTCGGGAGAGTGCAGACCTCAGCCAAGGTCAAGTGGATCCTTTGATTTGGATCTGCACCAAAATGGATTGTGTTGTCATTGGACCACATGCTTTGTTTGTCATTGGACCACATGCCTTCTCACCAGGTTTCATTAAGACTCGGTGTCCAACACTACCGCCCTCCCCTCCTGCATCTCCACTCTCACCTGTACCCCCACATGGTGCACTTCTTCTGTAAATTTGCCAATTTCTGCAAATGTAACATGAGAATCTGTGGAAAAGATTTGCGATGGGGAAAAAAAAAGAAGAAGAATTTCAGGTTAAGAAAAAAGATGGGAGAGGAATCTGCGCTGGGTGGTAATGTTCATCTGCATGCGGTAGATGACACTGTCATTAAAAGCTTCCTTGTGAGAGTTTGCGATTGCCAATTTACCTGCTTGACTGAAGACAAAACAACGAAAAAAAATATGCGCTGAGATCAAGCTTGCATTGGCCAAGATTTTGCAGAAGTGAAAGAGACTCTTGAAACTGTACAAATGAATGGCCCTTGCTGTAGTTTGACCAAAAAAATGGATGATGTCCATATGCTAGACTTCTTTATGTTGCCAAATTCCATTTTGAAAGAAACTTTCAAAATTTGATCAAAGGATGGAGAGATTCCTGTGCAAAGTTCCATAGAATTTCAACAATTTTCCGTTTATCTCTTGTCTACAGCCTTGCTATTCCATACCCAATTTCTAATTTCGGCTGTGATTTTTTTATTTTTCTTACATTCTCCTTGATTGGCTGGCTGAAAAGACTCTTGGGATGAAGTGATAGCTGCTGAAATGTTTGACAAGAAACTCTGAAGTCTTTGGAGAAAGGAGCATTTTGGGAATTTGGATGGATTTCAGATTGTACGAAAGTGGAAGTTAGATTTTATTTTCAAATTCTGGATGGATTTGTTTTTTGAGCCGCGAGTCCCTTGAAGTCATGGGAGAGGAACTGTCATTTAACAGACGGATTCTGAAGAAAACATATTTTACTTTTGGAAAACGTGTGTCATTTGTCGTATGTTGTTTCTCAGATTAATGATGCATCTTCCCTTTTCTAATCTTGTGAATCTGTAGCCATAATGACAGATCAAAATATAAAAGAAAAAATAATGAACAGATAGAGCTTATTTTATTGTTGGGTACATGATTTGTCGTATGCTGTAGCTGTTTATCATTTCATTTTTCTCAGTTCTGTCTGAGCTTCTTTGCAGATAAATGGAACGGGGAGCAGGGTGCGGGAGATAGAGGCAGACAGAGGGTATTAAGAGAATTGTCAAGAAACTTAGCCTTAGAAATTAATTGTTGTTGTTTTTTCCTGGTCTTTTTGATTTAATGAAAATGACATTTACTTTAATATTAACATTAATATTTCTTTTTGTTTCATCTGTTTGTATGTTGTGGTGTGAGTAAGGAGAGAGAGAGAGAGAGAGAAGAGAGAGTGTGTGTGTGGTGTGGTGTGTGTTGTGTGTATGTGTGTGTGTGTGTGTGTGTGTGTGTGTGTGTGTGTGTGTACATGTGAGCACATGTGTATGTGTTTGTATCTGTGTGCATGCATGTGCATGTGTATGAGTGTGAGGGAGGTGTGTACATAATGTGTACATGCATGTATTCATCCATGAGGTAACCCTCACCCTGCTACCCTCCCACCCATTATATCAAGGTATTCCTCTCTCACTCTCTCTAACTCTCTCGCTCGCTCTCCTTCTCCCTTCTTTTCTTTTTGAAGATGCCGTCAGGAGAACGAATACCCTTATTTCCTGAGCATGCTGTCTGAACGCTATGGCTATGTGATGGAGCCTTCGCAGGTTCCAGATGACATCAAGGCCAGGTGAGTTCTCAGGCATTGTTCTTTGGTACCAGTTCACAGGTTCACATTCTTGTTTGGGTTGGCTGCAGCATCTGTCTTGGCACACTATGTAACTAATGTTTATGCTGCAAGTGTGTTTCTGTCAAGATAAACCATGTTCTTCACTTTAGAAATGCTTCTCTAAAGTTGAAAGTATGAAAACATTAGAACTAAATCAATGGTTATGCAACAGGTCCCCTTCCACCCACGCCACACACACACACACACACACACACACACACACAACACACACACACACACACACACAACACCACACCACACACACACCTTTCTCTCTCTCTCTCTCTCTCTCAAAGTTACCTAATGCCTTCCTTTGTAATACAGTGTGACTAGATTTGAAAGATTTATATAACAACCAACATTTTGACACAATAGGACTTACCATCACACCCCTCCTCCCCCTCCTCCCACCATTCCCCACTACCAGCATCAGCATCCAACCCTTCTGAGGATGATATGATTTGTGGATAATGGTGTATTAGAAAGCATCTCTCTCCCTCGCTTTGTTTCTTGGCTGGAAGATTGAGGTTCCCCAATATTGAGATTTTTGCCAAGATGCAACCATTTTTCACCCCTATGTGAATGTAGTCATGATCCACATTAGAGGATGATGTCTGAACATGTGTCCAGGGTGGAGGTGTTTTCTTCTTATGTCATCCACCCCACTGGCACATGATAGCCCCTTCTCTAAAAGGAGAAATGGAATTTAACACTGTCAACACCACCTGCTATACTCCTCTCTGTGGTTTAGAACTCTGCAGTCACAGCACACACACACACTCTCAGGGCACACAATTTTGCTTCTTTTTTTATATTTTTTTAAATAATAATTTACATAATTTTTTCATTTCACACAACTACAAAACACAGTAGATAAGTCTAGTTAATTTGAATGAAATTTTGGGAAGTCTAGTTAATTTGAATGAAATTTTGGGAAGTCTAGTTAATTTGAATGAACTTTTGGGAAGTATAGTTAATTTGGATGAAATTTTGGGAAGTCTAGTTAACTTGAATGAAATTTTGGGAAGTCTAGTTAATTTGAATGAAATT
>CM031597.1:81264070-81286570 GCA_018398815.1 Conus ventricosus
CTAGAGTCCTGAGTTTGATCTAAACTCTGTTGTGGTCTGTTTCAGTTTTATTTGTGTCAATAATTGTCAGCACAGACAAACTTGTTCCAGACAAAGACGTTAGGCAAGGGAGATCATCTGTGGCATGACTGTATCATTGATTGTTTTTTTTTTTATTCGGATGTTGACTGTATTGCTATTAGTATATCCAGTTTTCTTCTCCATTTCCCCCCCCCAGATATGCTTCATAATGATGGCATTATATTCATGTTTTATTTTCAGATAAGATAGCGAGCCGTTTTCCAAAGAGAATGAAGGAATACGACTGCAGTGTGGAAGGGAAGAATGAAAAGCAAGCTGTCTTAGGCAGTCTGGATTACTTCGGGCAAACTGTTCTGGATATTTCAAAGAGAGGATAGCTGAGCAGTACCCAGCCATCCCAGCTGAACAAGAAATGACCCTCACAGAAATAAAACATGCTGATCAAGAGGAGTTTATGCTCCAAAGATCTCAGGTATGCTGGCATGGTTGGCTGTTGAGCTGGACAATTTATGGCTGTTTTTTTTTTTTGTAGACTGATGTTGCATGTGGTAGCTGTTGTAAAGATGTGGGATCATTGTGGTGGGTGAATGTGTACAATGTGTAGGCAGTCATTAAGTTTTGATCTACACATACGCATAACTGGCTGTTAATAACATGAATTGAATTGACATATAGACGTTCTAACACAAAGATACAAACAGATGCACAATGTAGCATGGCGTGTGCATATGCACCCACATACAGAAAAACAAACACACATACATACGCACACTCACAGACTCACACACATGCACACACCGACTGACTGAAACCAATTTATTGTCAGATTAACTCATGGTTGTACTGACATTTAAGAAAACATTATGAACAGAATGTCAATGTTTTTCATTCAAAGAAAAGGAACATAATTAACACACAAAGACACACTCACACACACACATGCATGCACGCACGCACGCGCGCACACCCCACACACACACACAAACACACACACACACACACACACACACACACACACACACACACACACACACACACACACACACACCCACGCACATAATAAATACACAATACACACATATATATCTATACAAACACACCCATACCCTCAAATACACACAAACATGCACCACACCACACCACACCACACCACACCACACCACACCCACACCCCCACACCACACCATACCACCTACACACAGCCACACACTCATACTCTAGCACACGTACACGCATGCATTCACTCTCACAAACACACACATACATGCACATACACACTCGCACACGTGCACACACACACACACACACACACACACACACACACACCACACACACACATGCACACACACACACACACACACACATATGCACACATACACACACATGCACTCACACACACACACACACACACACACACACACACACACACACACACACACACACACACACAAACACTCACACAGACACACATGTGTATACAGACACACACAAACACACACACATTCACACATATGTGCTCAAACACACACACACACACACACACACATACATGCACATACACACGCGCACACACAACAACACACACACACACACCACACACACACACACACACACATGCACGCACGCATGCATGCAAACGCGGGCACACACATTCACACATATACACACACATACAC
Source organism: Conus ventricosus (assembly GCA_018398815.1). Classification (NCBI taxonomy): domain Eukaryota; kingdom Metazoa; phylum Mollusca; class Gastropoda; order Neogastropoda; family Conidae; genus Conus; species Conus ventricosus. Next base: position 81,265,768 of record CM031597.1, read on the forward strand.
TCACACACCACCAGCATCACCACCATCACACCCACCACAAGAAGACAGAGGTCAAGTAGCATGTGACAGTGCAGATTCAAAGTAGTCAACTTCACCACAAAGTCTGATGCTATGCCGGCTATGCTTGGAGTACAATGATATTCCATGCCTGTCCTGTCTGTGCCTGTGTGAAAGGTCAAAGGGTGCCTGCCAGGACCGCTCAGTGGTAGAACACAAAGTTCACAGTCAGATATTGCAAGTTTACATCCTGCTCATCCCCAGCATGACATGCCGTGTTTTCAACAAGCAAAGATGTCTTTCAACATGTTGCCTTCCTGGTGGTGTTTGGGTAGTGCTAGAAAAATCACGTTTGCCCTTTTTTTTTTTTTTTTTTTTTTTTGAATGGTTAAGTCTGTCTGCTGTTTGGTTTGTGTGGACATTGTGCTGTTTGATATGCGTGGACATGATCACTGAATGACAATTAAGGATATCCACAGCTCATGCAAATGAACTAGTCTCTTTGCCATATTTTGGATCGTGCATGGTAGCAAAGGGTGTAACAGTGGTGGGGGAGGTTTTGGATGGGAGGGGGGGGGGGGGAGGGGGGAGGGAAGGAAGGGGATTAAAAAAAAGGAGGTGGGGGAGAGTAAACGAGTGATAGGGGAGAGGAAGGGAGGAGGGAAGGGGTCTGGAAGTGAAAAATAATGACAACTACACCCTGGCCACACTTCTGATCAAAGAGGTATGGATTGTTACTGCATGTTCATTGCGGCTGTCCCACACTGATGGGTATGAATCGGATAATTTGATATGAATACGAATATGAATGTTCATTCAGTTTTAAGGCCAAGGCACCATTCTGAAGGGGTATACGTACAATCGAACAAAATGAATTAGACTAAGGTACATGTAGAAAAAAATGTAATGAAATTCATGACAATAATGAAAATACACCATTAAATGGGGTATTAGGTAGCAGAATGCAGTCTCTTTTGTGGTTCATGGACCTATTCAGCTCAGATAATTTGATACATGAGTAAAAAGCAGAATTAGTGGACAAAATCATTTCAAGCTGGTATATGGGCACATGATGATTCTTCAGACTCTCATCTTTGCGACAGTATTATGGAAAGATACACATTCTGCAGACTGTTTTGAAAAAAAAGAAAGCCATTTTTAACTTTCGCATAGATTGAACTTTTCTTTTATGATGTCCAAAACTTAACACACAGTTTTCAGAGAATATTTTTAGACCTTTTTTTTTTGTTAAAACAACCATAGGCTGGTACTATTTCTGTTGATTAGAGGCAGTTTGCATTGTTGGGGAGGAAGTAAAAAATATTTTAAGGCAATTTAAAGTAAACAGAAAATGACAAGATGGGCAATGGTGACATAAGATACCTGGTGAAGGATGACAGACTAGCAGAAGGGGATGAGAAATTGTGACATGGATGTGAGTGAAGTGCATTGCTACAGAAGATCTGCAAAACCTGGCATAGTGCTCTCCCTTTTATCTGATTTGAATATAATTCATTTTAGGTAAAATACAGTTATCTAGTTGAATACAATGACTGTTAAGGGATATATATATATATATATATATATATATATATAATATATATATAATATATATATAGTGTGTGTGTGTGTGTGTGGTGTGTGTGTGTGTGTGTGACGTTCATGTCATCACTTTTCTTTTATAAATCTTTGTTTGTTTGCTTTTTTTTATCAAGATGTTATTTTATTTTTGCTCTGTTTAAATAATGTAATTATGTAATATCTAACAATTTAATAGCTTTCATAATTTATGACATGATTTAGCATTTGTTGTAAGTTCTACATAATGACTAGCTTGAAGTCCAGTTTTTATCTCATATTGCTCCAACAAAAGAACAGTATTGAATTTAATTGAATTCCAAATCACACCATAAATTTGGTTCATCATTTCATGCAGAATGATTTTCTGTGACCAGGTACTGTGGAATTCCAAATTACACTGTAAATTTGGTTTGTCGCTTCATGGTGAATGATTTTTCCGTGAACAGGTGCTGTTAGGACGTGACAAGGAGATCAAAGAGATTGACGACTACATCAAGAGCGATGTTCAGACCGCAAACCTGCTGGCGTTGGTGGGTTACCCGGGGCAGGGAAGAGCGCCCTCATGGCCTTCTCTACCAAACGCTGGCTGGAGGATCCCACATGCAAGGTAGGTCCACAAGAAGGTGAGCGAGGTTGTGGTCAGTCATTTGGTATGGTGGGGTGCATAGAATGGCTGCACTTTTGGGTCCGGTACAGCTCTGCGTCCTATTTTTTTTAACGATGTTTGTGAGTAAAAGGTAGGGCAAAGAAATGTTTCTTTTCTTCTCTTTTCTTTCTTTCTTTCTTTTTTTCTCGTTTTTTCGTGCTCATGTAGTACATGTTTTTTTTTGTTTTTTTGCTCATGTAGAAGATTTCATGTCCCTCAATGTTTTCTTCAGTGTAAAAGAAAAAAATAAGATAGTTTGTACAGGGTGGGGTAAAAAGTTATTTTTGCATTTTTTTTTTTTGGTACCCTTTAGTAGCATTGTGTCCATGCTGCTCATTATAGATCCCCATTCACAGCCACATTCAGGGCTGTCCTGTCACAGACAGAACGCCATGGGCTACTAGGAACAATCAGTATTAGGTCACCAGAGGAGACACTGTACAACATCTGAGTTGCTTTGGTGAACAGCACCTATAAATAGCTACAAAGTGATGACAATAAGTGTCAGAGCCAGCGTGACTGAGTCTCTCCCTCTGGAGGACATGACAATGTCCATCCAGTGATGTTCTCCATGAATGCATCGTACTGACAACTTTGACATTAACTTACAACAGGTATATCGATCCTGATGACACCGTAAGACCAGGGCATGATGGGCCACAAAATCGGTGATTATTTTTTTTTATACGATCATCATTAATGATGAAGATGATGCCATGGAGCACCACTTTGGTCTGAGACCTAATGATAGGACAGTACTCTCTAATGATAGGACAGTAACTCTCTAATGATAGGACAGTACTCTCTAATGATAGGACAGTACTCTCTAATGATAGGACAGTACTCTCTAATGATAGGACAGTACTCTATGCTTCCTTTATAGGACAGTACTCTATGCTTCCTTTAAAGGACAGTACTCTATGCTTCCTTTATAGGACAGTACTCTATGTTTCCTTTATAGGACAGTACTCTATGCTTCCTTTATAGGACAGTACTCTATGCTTCCTTTATAGGACAGTACTCTATGCTTCCTTTATAGGACAGTACTCTATGCTATCCTTTATAGGACAGTACTCTATGCTTCCTTTATAGGACAGTACTCTATGCTTCCTTTATAGGACAGTACTCTATGCTTCCTTTATAGGACAGTACTCTATGCTTCCTTTATAGGACAGTACTCTATGCTTCCTTTATAGGACAGTACTCTATGCTTCCTTTATAGGACAGTACTCTATGCTTCCTTTATAGGACAGTACTCTATGCTTCCTTTATAGGACAGTACTCTATGCTTCCTTTCGTTATGTAACCCTGACATAAGCCAGGCCCAAGAGATACACACACCTGCAGTGTTGGTTGGAAAGTTTTAGCAGCACTCTCAAGATAAGATAAGATAAGTTGCTTATAGCCCAGCCGACCGCAAAGGGCCACATCAGGGCTGAGCACTCTCAGAGATGCATCCATGAATGGCATGAGAATGAAGTGAGTGGTCCCGGTTTTCCCTGCTGAGCCTACAGTACATTAGATGCTGGGTAAAAACCAGCTGGGACTGAACAATCCGGGTGATGAATTTCTTTTCTGGGAAGCACATCCATAACCCCCCAGTCTGCAAGCCCGCAATGCAAATCACTGCACCATATGACTAATGGGGAGACAAATATATCTGTGTTATGTGTGTTGTCCTCTTTTTGTTCTGTTTTTCCTTCTCACCGTTGTACCGATTCTGCAGGTCTCCTACATGCTGTGAAATGCCAGCATGGCAGCATTGTCAACATTAAACTCTGGATGAAAAAAAGACAGTCTGACATTACAAAATGTTAAAATGTTGTTATACAGTAAGGACACAGATGTGAAAACTGTTTTCATGGTTATGACGTAGAAAATGCTTGATTCATTTGTATTGCTTTTTGTATGGACTGAAGTGACTACCTGAACCAGAATGTTGTGATAGGAGGGTCATAATCATCTGCCTTGAACAGTGCCATGCCATTTCTCCTAGTTCTGCTGAGTTTGTGCACATCTGAGGATTCTAGAGAGAGGTATTTGCTCGGGGAGAAAGTCTGCATCTTACCCATGAGCTTCCGCCTTCAGAATACAGCACTGTAATGCTTTTACAACCTTGTGGTTCAAGACTGCATACTCCTCACTATTTCAGTCACACCTGCTCCCTGAACATGCATGAGAGATCTCTCCTGTTGGTTGAACTATTCTCGTCTGCACATTTGGATATAGGAGTTCAGTTTTATCATATAGATAGATAGATAGAGACAGAGAGAGAGAGAGGGAGAGAGAGAGAGAGAGAGAGAGAGAGAGAGAGAGAGAGAGAGAGAGAACAATGCACAAAAAGAAAAACTTTGTGAACTCCAAGACTGTTTTTGCCCATGATTCTTTCTGTACATGATTATCTTCTTCACAACATGCCGCAAGAATGATAGCGCGCTTGACTTACCACTCAGTGACGTGGGCAAAAATAAAACGCGGCAAGTGATCTGTCACTCAGAACATGTCGCGAGAATGATAGCGACTGTCTTCTAAAAATAAATATGATGGAATTTCCCAGACAATTTTTAACCAATGGTGTCAGCATACAGATACAGTCCTTCCTACATCATGTCATACCAGTTAGCAAGCTAAATAACAGTCAATTTCATTGGTGAATTTGAAGAGGAAGCAACCAACCTTTGGCACCTTCAAGGACTGAATCAGTGCTCCTTGGTCGAAAAATGTCATTTTCAACTCATTCAAACAAAAACAAAATAATTATTGTGACTTTTAAAACATTTATCATCAAGAAGATGAAAGATAACTCTATTTTACTGTATAAAAATAAATCAGTGTCGAATGTAGGCTTTTAAGGAAACTTAATTAAAAATGGTCACAATCAGGTGTCCTGAGGGAATTTCAGTGCTGTGACTGCAGTGTTAACTGGCACATAGAGCAGAACGAGGGTCTGTGTTAAAAGAGTTACTGATACATTAAAGAGTAGCCATAACTGTTCTGAAATTATTCACAACAAGAAAGCAAATACTTTTGACTAACATTTGCTCTATTTCCAGTTTGAAAAGTTTAGATTCTATTCAAGATTGTTTGAGAAGATTTATGAAGGACAGTGTGACTCTTAAAGATTACAAGATCCTGTCTTTCATCTCCATTGACCAGCAGAAATTGTGCTTGTATTGTTTGAGAAGAGTGATATTTACTGAATATCCTTGAGTGTGCACGAATGGATCCCAAAAATCTAGACAATGATTAAGGGGAATTTCTGGTGCACATCTTCAAATGGTCATCCAGACAACATCTGACTTTTTTGTGAAAGCATCTGTATTTTAGTCTAAGTTCGTTTTTTTTTTCTCAAATTTTCATATGGTCACTTTTGTCTGCTGGTGTTTTATGTTTAATAGTCTTCTGTTCTTTTCACAGGTGTTTTTTCCACTTTATCGGGTGACCCCTGACTCCACATCTGAGTACAGTGTGTTATCCCGCATTTATCGTGAGTGTATGCCTGCTGACCAGCAGGACAGCATGCCTTTGGACAATGATGACATGGTCAGGTTCGCACACACCAATGTTTCAAGAAGCTTCTGCTGAGACTCAAAGAGCAGGCTTTCAGAAGCTTGTCGTCTTCATGTGATGCCTTGAATCAGCTGGATGACACAGGTAAAGCTGCATCAGTCATGTCATTGTCGTTGTCAGGGGCAGCAATTACCATCACGTCCATTTACATAATTATCATTGTCATTCCCTTCATTTCTTTGCGTACAAATATCACTGTCTTGAAGCGCATGCATATTCATCAGATTCAATGTAATGAATTCAACATGAATCAGTGTATGAGTTTCTATATTTCATTTGCCAACAATCTCACTACTGTAGGTAACTTCCATATTATGATACTGTCTTGAGACAAGGGAACCTGTTCGTTATTTTTTCCAGATTTGTTCCAGTCATTCAATGAAAATAATGTTTCTTTTACAGTGGAGATGATTTCAAGGGAGATTAATCACATAGACTTACTCCAATAGAAGAAATGTTGTTTAAAACGGTGTGTTTACTCTCCGGATTAGTTGATTTTGTTAGTGAAGCTTAAGAGTAAAAGCCATTGGATGCTGTTAAATCATACTTAGTTGCCAAATATGCAGTACCGTTTATTCTACTTTTTTTTTTTTACCTGTTCAGGAAAGGCCCACAAATTAACATGGCTACCTGGAAAACTTCCCCAAGGGATGCGCATTGTGGTGAGCACTTAGAAGGCCAGTGTCTGGATTCTCTTCGAAGCCATCCCTATCCTGCGTGTGAGCTGACCGTCAATCCACTAAATGAGGAAATCAGGAAGCACATTGTGGCGGAATGGCTGCAACCATACAACAACGACTTGATGATGAGCAGGTGGGTTGATAACCAGATATCAACAAAACAAAATCAGAGTATAGATTAAAACATTTTACGGAGACTTGCTATGGGGTCCACTTAACTCTGGGAACAGTTTGAGGATGTGTCAGTATAACACCTTTCTTAAGGAGCAGATTGATCCAGAAGTTGGAGATAAGTGTGATTGGATCAATGTATTTTTTTTCTGTAAAGGGACAATAAAGCATTAAAGAGAGAAGAGAACCATGCTGTCTTACTGTGCATTTGCTGTTCCAGTTGAAGATCTTGGTCAGTAAGTCGGATGCAGGGAGACCACTGTTTCTCAGTATTGCCTGTGAGGAGTTGCGAGTCTTTGGAGAGTTTCGGAAGCTGACCAGCAAAATCCAGGATCTCTCAGATGGATTATCAGGTCTGGTAGAAATTGTGAGTATCGATAGCTTTTACCTGCGCATATAATTAAATCATGTCTGAATCACATACGTAAATAGTAAAGAAATTTACAGTCCTGGGTAAGAAAAAAGAAAAGAAAAGAAAAGAAAAGGGCAACACATGGAATTCAACAAAATGTTGTAGTTAATCCTTTCTTTATTTATCGACTGATCTAATTTAATGATGTATTGTAATTGTATTGACTGGGTTTTTTTTAACTCTGTTATACATTTTGTTGTTGAAGAGAAAACTTCCTCGCAAGGCTTGAAAAATATGAAAAGAAAGAAAGACTTTTAGAAAAAATAGAAAAACAAGTGACCAAGCAAGCGAACATGTAACCTGGCTTCTGAATGTGGTTAAGTTTTCTAGTGCATTCTCCACCCCCCATACCTCCACCCTCCTCTTTTTCTTTTTTCTTAAAATTTTTTTTTTTTTGTTCATATCTATATGTTTGTTTGTTGATGAAATTGCAACTGACTATAAACTATGTTTTATTTCACTATGTGTAATTTGTCTCCTCATTCTAGAATTCAGCCTCTCTCTTTCTTTTCCATCCTTCTATCTTTTCTTTCTTCAGATTTTTGGTTGTGTTAAATCATTCATCTTTCTGTCTTTTTTTCTATTTTTATTTTGCAGCCATGTTACATGTTTTTGTTTGTTTACTTTATCTATATTATGAATTTCAAATGCTGTCTGTAATTTTTTACATATGCCACGCTCTTTTATATGCAGTCTGCAATGATTGTAGTGTTTGTGTTGTTTCTTTATTATTTTCACATGCCATACTGTGTAGATGCCATAGGTAACAATTTGTTGTGTGCATTTCTCTTGTGTGTGTTGTGTGTGTGTGTGTGTGTGTGTGTGTGTGTGTGTGTGTGCTGTGCGTGCGTGCGTGCGTGCATGCATGCGTGCGTGCGTGCGTGCGTGCGTGCGTGTGTGTGTGTGTGTGTGCGTGTGTGCGCGCACTTGTGCGCATGCATGTACATCTGGCATGATTTTTCTGTCTCTCAGCATCTTTTTGCTTAATTATGGTAAACATTTGTTATGTGGTACTGTTTACATAAGTCACTTACCTCCCCCTTTTTAACCTTTTCCCACTCACATCATTACCATAACGGAGACAGGAAAGTCTCAGTTTCGTGAGTATGTAATCTACGCACATGTATAGACATGGACATGTATGAATATGCAATCAGCAGATAACCCTGAGAGCATAGCATGTCCATGCGCTTCCTCTTGATCTGTCAAGACAACATGCTGTGTGGATCTTCCTGTGCCTGAACTGAGGCTATGAGCATAATTATGCAGGCAGAAGAGAAAGTCTTGCATGATAAACATTCTGTACGACCCATTCCACAGTAATTTTGAATCAGTTTTGGTTGTGAAAGAAAGGATATAACCCCCCCCCCCCCCCCCCCCCCCCCCCCAAAAAAAAAAAAAAAAAAAAAAAAAACAGAAGAAAAAAAGAACAACAACAACACAAAATTCATAAAACACAGCATTGTCCACATTCTTCCTGTCACAACTGGACATGTGTACTGGAGCTATTTCAGCTGGGTATTAGTTGGATGTTCTGTTCTAGTATAAGCTTTAACATCTGTAGGAACATGCTAGTAATGCCAGTGAAAAACACTTCTGATACTCTCTCTCTTCTCTCTCTCTCCTTCTTCTCTCCTCTCTCTCTCCTCCTCCTCTTTTCTAGTACTTTTTTTTTTGCTGCCCATGTAAACACTGCTATGACTCCAGCCAAGCGCCCGTTTTCTGCTGATTTTAGTGTGATGGTGTGGAGGGTAGGGTGGAAAACAAGGGAGGAAAAAAAATAAAAAAACGTGGATTTTTCTTCTTTATTTCCTCCCAGGGCAGACTCAAACCAGAACACTGCCTGGGAACTCTCTCTCTGTCCTCCTCTGTCTCTCCTCTCTCTCCCTCCTCCCCTCCTCTCTTCCCTCTCTCTCACTCTCACTCTCTCTCTCTCTCTCTCTCTCTCTCTCTCTCAGCACTCAATGAACTGAGCACGCTCTAGCGAACACTTTTGGCAACACTCCTCGGCAACACTCTAGGCAACACTACGGGCGCTGCGAGCAGGATCGGAGACAGAGGCCCAAGGAGACACAGCCCAAGAAGACCAGACACCATGGCCAGCCAACTGGAGACAGAGGCCCAAGGAGACACAGCCCAAGAAGACCAGACACCATGGCCAGCCAACGGGAGACAGAGGCCCAAGGAGACACAGCCCAAGAAAACCAGACACCATGGCCAGCCAACTGGACACAGAGGACCAAGGAGACACAGCCCAAGAAGACCAGACACCATGGCCAGCCAACTGGACACAGAGGACCAAGGAGACACAGCCCAAGAAGACCAGACACCATGGCCAGCCAACTGAGACAGAGGCCCAAGGAGACACAGCCCAAGAAGACCAGACACCATGGCCAGCCAACTGGAGACAGAGGACCAAGGAGACGCAGCCCAAGAAGACCAGACACCAAATGGCCAGCCAACTGGAGACAGGACCAAGGAGACACAGCCCAAGAAGACCAGACACCATGGCCAGCCAACTCTCCCTACCTCTGCACCCTCTGCATCAGCTTCCAAAGATCACAGGCAACGAGAGCAGCAGGGAAGTGACGACTTCATCCAGGAGGCCAAGCTTGCCCTACACCTCAGCCCCCTGGATGATAGGACAGCCCGCCCTCTGGCTGATTGCCGCCCTAGGTGGCCGAGCTCGCCAGGAGGTGATCAGGCTGCCAGCGACAGATGTAGACTCCCCAGCCAAGATCTTGACCATCTTGGAGGAGAACTGGGAGAGCAGCGTGATGTGGTCACCCTGGCCACAGCGTTTTCACCAGGCAACAGGGCCAGGACGAGACCATCTGGGAGTATGGCTCCCATCTCCAGTACCTCTGAAAGAAGGTCCAACCTGGCTGGGGATGGAATTTTGCCTAGAGTGTTGCCGATCAGTATTGCCAAGAGTGTTGCCTAGAGTGTTCGCTAGAGAGTGCTCAGTGCACTGAGTGCTGAGAGAGAGAGAGAGAGAGAGTTTCCAGGCAGTGTTCCTGGTTTGAGCTCCTTGCCATGGGAGAGAAATAAAAGAAGAAAAACTCCACATCGTCCTCTTGTGCCTTCTTGACTGGCTGCTGTCCCTTGGTTCCTGCACTTATTACCATCTGCCTGTCTTCACCTGCACACCCCTTACCCCTCCACTCCATCACATTAGTTTTTGTGTTGTTTCTTTATTATTTTCACATGCCATACTCTGTTAAATGCCATAGGTAACAATTTTGTGTGTGCATTTCTGTGTGTGTGTGTGTGTGTGTGTGTGTGTGTGTGTGTGTGTGTGTGTGTGTGTGTGTGTGTGTGTATCAGTGTATGTTGTGTGTGTGTGTGTGTGCGCGCGCAAGTGTGCACACGTGCGCGCATGCCTGTACATCTGGCATGATTTTTTCTGTCTCTCAGCATCTTTTTGCTCAATTATTTGGTAAACATTTTTCATGTGGTACTGTGTACATAAGCCACCTACCTCCCCCCTTACCTTTTCCTACTCACATCATTACCATAATGGAGACAGGAAAGTCTCAGTTTCGTGAGTATGTAATCTACGCACATGTATAGACATGGACACGTATGAATATGCAATCAGCAGATAACCCTGAGAGCATAGCATGTCCATGCGCTTCCTCTTGATCTGTCAAGACAACATGCTGTGTGGATCTTCCTGTGCCTGAACTGAGATTATGAGCATAATTATGCAGGCAGAAGAGAAAGTCTTGCATGATAAACATTCTGTACGACCCATTCCACAGTAATTTTGAATCAGTTTTTGGTTGTGAAAAAAGGATATAACCCCCCCCCCCCCCCCCAAAAAAAAAAAAAAAAAAGAACAACAACAACAACAACAACAAAAATTCATAAAACACAGCATTGTCCACATTCTCCCTGTCACAACTGGACATGTGTACTGGAGCTATTTCAGCTGTGGTATTAGTTGGATGTTCTGTTCTAGTATAAGCTTTAACATCTGTCAAGAACATGCTAGTATATGCCAGTGAAAAACACTTCTGGTAATCATCTCTCTCTCCTCTCTCATCTCTCTCTCTCTCTCTCTCTCTCTCTCTCTCTCTCCCACCTCTCTCTCTCTTTCTCTCTGTATTTTTTTTTTATTTTTTTTGCTGTCCCAACCTCTGCGCCACCTCAGAGGCAGTGCACCCACGCCGCTCATTCCGACACCCCGTCCACAGCCACAGCCCGGTCGGCCCCGCCACAGCCCTGGCACCGGCAATCCACAGGGAGCAGTCAATGTCAAGTCGTCAAGAGGCAACCCACCGGAGAAGACACTGCACTGCTGCCGAGTCACTTCGGTGGTGTTCAGTGGCGCCTGTTCTGATCTAACATACGCAGGACACCACCTACTAAGCCCCCTACTGACGACAATAATTGCTTAGTCGCGGAGCCGACGTGAGTGAGCTCTCCTTCCGGAGGGCGCCACCACGTCCGTCCAACGACAGCCCCCATCAACGCGATACCGGTGACCCCGACGGAACCAAACCAAGGCCATAGACGTGGAGAGGACATCGAAATTGAGGTCACCATGAGAGCAGGGCATGAAGGGCCACAGAATTTGAGACATTTTTTTTATGCTGATAGATGAGGATGAGGATGATTAAGATGATGCTACGGAATTCCATTTCGGTCTGAGACTAACATGACAGGGCTGTACTCTACGCTTCCTTTCATAATATATCCCGGCGTCAACCAGGCCCGAGAGATACATGCACCTGCAGTGTTGGTCAGGAAATTTGAGCAACACTCTCAGAAACGCATCCATTAAGTGGATGAAACTCGACTGTGTGGTCCCAGTCTTCCCAACTGAGTCCGCAGCAAACTCAACTCTGGGTAGGAGCCGGTCGGGGGAGAAAAACCCACATGACTTCTGATGGGATTCGAACCCACGACCTCCCAGCCGGGAGTTTCTCTCTATATCTATCTATCTCTCCATCTCTCTCTCTCTCTCTCTCTCTCTCTCTCTCTCTCTCTCTCTCTCTCTCTCTCTCTCTCTCTCTCTCTCTCTCTCACCCCTCCCTCTCTCTTTCTCTCTCTCTCTCTCTCTCAAACACACAGACACAGACACACACAGACACACACACACACACACACACACACACACACACACACACACACACACACACATACACACACACACAGACGCACACATCATGGAAAATCTCACTTTTGATCTATCCATTGATATAAAGCAACATGAATACATGTGAACAGACAAGCAGGTGGCTGGACCTCACTGTGAAAGATTTCTGTGCTTCAGACAAGCATGTAGTGCAGCTGCCTCACACGTTTCCTGATCGCGTTTTGCTATGGGCGTTTTGTCATGTGGTTTGTTTGAAGTGTAGCTCCAAGTATAGTTAATCTCTCTCAAAGTCATATTTTTTAAGAAAAATGTACATCTTGTCAAGCTAACCTATATTAGCACACAGATCATACCTTCCTCCCCCCTCTCACCCCCCATATAAAATATGATTGCCTAACTGGTTGGAGACGCTCACGTAGGAGAGCCACACATCATCATATATTTATGGGTATATTTGGGAGCAGTGACCTATGACCCATTCATTGGAAGGGCATTACCAAGATTGAAAAATGCACAAGGCCATGCCGGTCATTGGTAGTGAAGTGTCACCACCAAACATTTAGCATGAGCCATCTTCATCTAGCTGTGCTGGATCTCACTGAACAGCCTGTTGGGCTGGCAGATTTCTGAAATGACCATCTTTTGGAGGTTATGTTCAATACCCTGCACTTGCCAGTTCCAAGTTTTTCTGAAGGATCCTGTCACCACAGCCACCATTGACCTATCATCTATCTTCCAGCAAACCTTGCGACATGAAGAACTCCTTTTCCTCAAGTGCCATTAACAGGTTCAACTGCCTTCCACCATAGGTAGTGACATCATCCTCACTGGAAATCCAGGATCTAAATCCAGGATCTAAATCTCTCAGCAGTTACACCTTACCCTCTCTGGACCCCTTTTCTTTCCAGCTCCCACTGCCTTGTGCAGGTCCACTGTACTCCTGCCTCATTCCTCATTAAACTTCAAACCTCAAATGTGCCAGCTATGGTCTTCTGGGCAGCATTTATTCCCCAATCATCACCCAAACCATGAATGTCTTTTACGACAATGTCACATCCGTCAGCAATGCGATAGTAAGCCATTACAAGAAAGACAAGAAGAAGGTGAATACAGAAGATGACAGAAAATGAAATGCTTGAATTACAAAAAAAAAAAAAAAAACACTTCTAGACACACAATAAACTTGCTTTTCACTGTGTTTCAGGTTCTGCAGCGCACCGTGCAGGAGTTTGGGGGCGATCTGGTTCAGGCCACTCTCTGTCTGATTGAGACCTCACACTTTGGGCTAGAAGAAGAGGAGCTGCTGCATTTGTTGTCTGCACAACCTGTCCTGCCTACCTCCCCCAATGACTGCTCTCCTGATGACTTCAAGGACAAACTGCATATGGCTGCGGTGAGTACAGCCGGCTACTTTACTTAGTCATAGACCTGGAGACTTCCACATCGTCCGACACAGGTCAGTGAGTATTCTGACATTGCTGGAGCTTTTGTGCATGATCTGGACATTAGGCTGAATGGTCTGTTGCCAGTCTGGCTTTGGCTGTCTTCTTCATTTTCTTCCTTGAGGTGTCCACCAAAGCTCCATCATTAAATATCCAGGACCATGTTTTATAGGTTAGAATGCTTGTGCTTACCCAAAGCTCCATCATTAAATATCCAGGACCATGGTTTATAGGTTAGAATGCTTGTGCTTACTGGAAGAAGATTAAAATGACTGTTTATGATAAAGAATAGTACCTGTGCTTTTGGCAAGCAAGTTTTTGGGTCGGTATTTGAGAACATGATAACTGGTCATGGTTACAGAACAAATCTGGAATGCCAATGACTTAAAAGTCAACGTAACTGATATACCAGTTGGCCACAAGCGTGATTACCAAGACTCTTTGCCACTCTCTTTATGCATGACTTGTCCATCCCAGTGATGAGTTATTGACAGTGTGTATGAATATAGACAGCAGCTAACATGTCTTACTTTTCTTTTTTTAATATTGGCTTAGATCATGATGCAGGATGGTTTGTGAAATGACCTTGAACATGAGATAGTGTTTGCCAATTCTGATTCTTAACTGAAAAGCCAACCTTACGAGCTCAGGAGATCAAAGAACTGTTGACTTAGCTGCTAGACCAAACCATGAAGGCCTCTTATTTTGTTTGCAGTGGGGCTTTGTGTATGTGGGCTTACGTTCCTTCCTGCGACCCAGTGGCTCTGTCGGCGAGGGCCGTGTGGATTTCTACCATCGCACCATCAGCAAGGTCGTGCGCAAGATGTACCTCTCAGATCCTCAGAGTCGGCCAAATGGCATGGGCGTCTGATCCAGTTCTTCAAGGGATGGTGAGAATTAGCGCATGTAGTTTGTGACCTCAGAGAGCATGGACTCCTTTTCTGTTACAATGATCTTGTTCTGTAAAATGTGAATCACGACTTGGGAGACAAAGTGATTTACACCTATATAGTTATATTCCCTTGGGCGATTTCAAATTTACAGCTGGATTTTGCGAGAGACTGTGAACAAATAATGGTGTCTTGTGCTTAAGCTAAAGTTTATAGCTTTGACGAAAAGTACTGTAAAGAAATCAGTTGCGTGTTCAAGTGACAAACATGTTTTCCTTCTCATTTTGTTCTCTCTTTTTTTTTCCTTTTTTTTCATTATCATGACAAATATCCATGTTTTTCTTTTTTGATAAAGTTATTATTGAATATAAAGAGGCTCAGTAGTCCTTCCTCTCCACAGTTCAAATATCGGGCGGAAGGTGGAGGAACTCCCGTACCACTACATGGCGGTCGGTGACTTGGAAGGTCTGCGACAGTGCCTCCTGGAGCGCGGCATGTTTGAGTTCCTGTACACGAGGCACAACAAGCAGCTGTTGATGCAGTACTGGCAGAAGGCTGGGGATATCCACTGGCTGCCAGCTCCTACGTGGATGCCTTGAAAGATTATATGGCTGTGAGTGTGTATTTTGGGCTGGTAAAATAGCCAGTGATTTTGTTTGTTTTGTGTGTGTGTGTGTGTGTGTGTGTGTGTGTGTGTGTGTGTGTGTGGTGTGTGTGTGTGTGTGTGTGTGTGTGTAGTATTGATATTCAGTTTGGCTCCATAGTTAATACAAAAATGCATTCATACTGCCATTTAGGCCATAGCAAGTTAGTTGAGGTGGGTTTTTTAAAAAAATGTAGCAGCAGGGTATTTAACATAGATAAGTAAGGGAAGAGATGATAGGAGGATGGAGGATGAGAAAGGGGGTGAATCTGAGTAAGGGAAAGGAGGGATATTATGGAGATTTGCCCGTCCCCACCCCAACCCTACACTCCTTCCCCCTCCTTGCCTGAAATCCCCACAAGCATGTTAAAAAAAAAAAGCAAAATGAAAAATATGTTCTGACCACTTCTCATCACCACCCCCCAAAACACCTTCATCACTGTCCCCCCGCCCCCCCCCCCCCCTCCAATAGCTGTCTCTGTGCATAATTTTTACCACCACACCTCACCACATGTCTGTCACTATGTGTTATTCAATCTCTCATTACAGATTTCTGTCCATTATTGTTTTTTACCACTACTCCTCCTCAAATAGCACATTGACAGTGTTTATGAGTTGTTATGTATAGTAATATTGTGTGGACATTATGTGCATGTGTGTGCATGCATCCAGAGAGGTGTATGTGTGTACATCCACATGTGTGCATGCAAGTATAAGCTTGCATGTGCTGGTACCAGCATGTGTGTTTTTTCTGTGTGTGTGTGTGTGTGTGTGTGTGTGTGTGTGTGTGTGTGTGTGGGGTGAGTGTGTATGTGTGTGTGTGTGTGTGTGTGTGTGTGTGTGTGTGTGTGTGTGTGTGTGTGTGTGTGCATGTGTGCGTGTGTGTGTGTGTGTGTGTGTGTGTGTGTGTCACGTGTGAATACACCTGACAGGGGGGGTTCTTATACAGGGAATGTGCAGTGGCAGAAACGGAGCGATCACTCAATCCCTCACACCACCAGACCACAAGAGGAAGAAGTTTAGACAATATTTTTAATTTACATTACAATCATTCACTCGCACTAGCACTCCAGATGGGGTATGGGTCATAACAAAGAAGAGAAAAGATAGCCGAGAGAGGAAAAGAAAGAAAAAAAATAGGGCATAGAAGAGAAAGGCACTATTCAGCACTAACTGACTTAGGGGACAAAGTAAACTGAATAGACCACAAAAACCCTCCAATATCCCGGGATCCCGCTACTGTCCCAACCTAACCCACTAAACCACTACAAGAATATTCAGCACAATGGCAGAAGAAAGACAGTATTAGAAACAATGCTACATCCAACGGGACCTACTCGGCTAGAGTTAAACCAAAAAAAAACAATAACAAAATGAATCAGTGACCGGCTTTAGACCCACGCACACGCACGCCAGAACCACACCCACACCACACAAGATTACACTCAACTCGAGTCCATGCACCGAGGAGGTTCACCGAGGGAGGTGGATCCTGTAGAGGGTGGCGTTCGTGGTGGGCTGGTCTTCCAGGCCGAAGTGAAGCAAGTGTCCCACCAGTCCACAGGTTTGAGAACCGACTGGTGCCTGGACACAGGATGATGGCTGCAGGGTCTATGGATGCAGGTCGTCCAGCCAGCCCAAGACCGGAGCTGCAGCTAAAGAAAAAGGCGAAAAATCCCGCCCTACGGCGGAGATCAGTCTCCAGATGAGAAGTCATCTCCCTATAGTCCTTGTCAGTGTGTGGCAACATAGTGGGTCTGGCAGTGCGTCAGTGCGAAGGGTCACAATGACGTAATAAGGTCAACAATGTCTTTGTCACTACAAAAGGGCAAATAAACTATAATAACTTCTTTCCCTTTTCCTTTTGCTTTTATTTGACCTGTACTAAGAATAACTTCCTTAGTCAAAAGCTCCAATGAATAAAAACAAGAATTCATCCACACATCTGTCATACAAACATATAAGACAAGGACACAACGAGAACGGAACCACATGTGGGGCGATACGGCAGGAATTCCACACTCCGCGGTCTAAATGTTTAGCCGTTCGCACGCTCATGCGTTCCCCGATCCGTCTCGTGTCTGTGAAGCAACAAGGAAAATGAAACTAACATTTCTGATATCCTTCCGGCCCAAATCACATATTGAGCGAGATAAGCATTGACTCAACCTGTGTAATCAGAAAACAACAAACACAGCTTCCATTGACCGAAATGAAGGGATATCATATAGTAAGCGATTTTCAACTTAGTCCAAAGTAACAGAACCCCTAGCCGCTAAGGACCGAAAACACAATTAAAGATAATGCGTTTCTACAATTCTACAACAAGACGCATATCTCGATACCATTTCCATACCTGCTCCCCTTCTTTGGAGCAGTTACACACAGAAAAGGTGTGTCCGAGCCAACAGCACATGAAGGCAGAAGAAAAACCTCTCAACCGCTGAAAGGTTAGAAAACCCAAATAAAACAAAACTGTCCAAAACAGACCATATAGTTACCAAAATGGCGGGTGGGCGAGGTGAGAAACGGTTCGCTCCCCAGTCCAATGAAGGATGGCAGCCATGACCGTGCCGGTCCACACCGAAGGGACTCCAGGTCAGGGACGACCCAAGGTGGTTCTTCCAGCTGGCAGGGATAGGGATCCCAGGTGTCTTGTGGAATACTTTCCAACCCGCTGAAGGGCGAAAGACTTTTCCACGAACTCCACACCGAAGTGGATAAAGAAAAGTGGAACCAGCTAGCAGAGATGGAGATCTCTCCGACTCGACGGTCCGTCAATGAGTGCCACACCACTAGCCTAACAAAGATGGCAACAGGTAACAAAACAGCTCACCTGTGGCACCTGACATCAGCTGATGAATCACGTGGAAAACGATAAAAGAACAGAAAAAGAAAGCTTTAAAAGAAAAAAAATGAAGAGAAATATTGGAGGATGGGAGCAAAATGCACGGACGTAGCGCACCCGGGATGACACAAATAGCACACTGGTCAAAACCCGGCCAATGTAGTAAAGATGTCACTGGTAACACTCCACTTTATACTGGGTTTGAGAAGAAATGATTTATCTTCTAAACCAAAAGTATGTACGTCCGTGACAGTGTGTGTGTGTGTGTGTGTGTGTGTGTGAAAGAGCAGCAGCAGAATTGCCCCTCTCACTGCCTGTGTACAGCAATATCGGCTGGAGGGAACAGTGGAAGGAGACGAACTGTCCACCAAGGTGGCTTGGTTCCTGGTGGAAATTGGGGAATACGACACCGCACGGGAACTGCTGGACACAATCATTGGCAAAATCTCCTCACGACACGGACCAGTGGCTGTGGAACTAGCAGACCCACTGCATGCCACCATGGAACTGCTGATGCGTAAAGGTACCGTAGGAGATGATTGAGCATCTGTGATGATGTTTGGTCAGTGTGATGGTGCTGATGTGAAAGGCGAGGTGAGGACATTGGTGTTGGTGCTATTGGCATGAAAGGCCGGAACGTGAAAAAGGTTGCAGCCGGGCAGAGCAGAGGGAGGAAAATGATAACTGAGATTTTTCTCTTTCTAATGCCATCCATCCATAGAAGACCATGAAGCACTCTGAAAGCAGATGATCTATGCGTGTGTAATTCAGGTTTGTTCTCTGTGGTTTTCATGCATTTTAACCTCATTGACTTTTGCAACAATGCTGCTCATACCCAGAGAGACCATGATGTTTTCAAATGCCCAAACAAAAATAGGCAGTTCCAATTGGTATATTTGATTTTTTGTTGCAAGGAACTTGGGTGATACTTCACAGACGTATTTTTGTATGAGAACATAGAAATCAGAATGAATAATTGTATAATGTGGGCTATTTTTTTTAATCTAAAGCTGTGAGACAGGTAAGTTTAGCCTATTACAAGGAAACTGAAATGTTACGTAGAGAAAATGGTCCAGCTGTCAAGTAGTTGACTGTTTGATACTATTATGTTGTACTGGGTTTAATTTTGTTGTTTGACACATTATTAGTCATATATACATTTCATATCACCTGAGTTGTGGCCAGCGTGGTGCTTAGCTTTGATTTGATGGAATGTGTGTGAAAGTTTTCAAACTTTTCTTATCTATAATTAACCAAAACAGCTGGCCTAAAACACAGCCTATTTTGGGACCATTCCTTGATTGGTCCCTGTTGCAGTATTCATTTTCTTTGCCTGTGCAGGCAGTACGTAATGAGAAATATACATATGCATTATACAGTTAGGAGCAAAGGAAAAAAACTGAAGTGAGTTCGTACTTCATGTATTTCAAGCAGTCAGGGCTTTAAAATCTACACAAAGAATGGTTCTCTCCTGCAAATATGTTCACACTGATCTGCTATCAAAAAAAGATTCAGTAGTTAAAAGGGTTAAAGGAAAATAATATTTATCAGGAGCGCAGTTTGTATGTGTGGTACACCAGATCAGTTAGAACGCGGAAATGTAATCAATCAGGCTTGAGTACGACAAGGTGAAGTATATGCCATGGCCCTTGAGTGAACTCTTGATGCACGTGGGATGGTGAGTGCTGAGTTGATATGAATACTGAAAGCGTGTGTAGATCACATACCTTCATGTTCTATGCCCGTAGTATACTCTGGGTGCTGAAACTAATTTAACCACAGACTTGGACACTTTGAATGTTAAGATGATTAAGGGCTTGTTTATGCATGGCCCAGTATCACACAGCACGGCTCAGCATGGCATTGCTCACCGTTTTACGTTTACAATAATTTCCTGGCTAGGAGCGAAAGTTAAGCTGCTGGAAATGGAATGCAACCTGGTAGTGGCCAGGAGTGGGCCACTTCAGAGGCAGGGTCTTAAAACAGCCACAGCTCAGAATGGCTTGGCAAGACCCAGGTAGTGTAAATGTAAAATAATGTGGCAGCTCCGGCCATGGGCTATTCCAGTTCGGGGGAAAAGTAGTATTGTGAATGGCACCCTGGTTAGAGCAGGGACCACAGAAGGAAGGATAACCCACCACAGCAAGTGCGCTTTACTCAGCCTCGTGGGAATTCTTGGACAGGCTGTTTCGACAAGTGTCAGGGAAACCTGTTATGAAGTTCACAGTATGGAGTGTTGATTGTTGTGGTGAGTTGAGTTGAATACTTGCAAATTAAAGAAAAAAGAAAAAAAGAAAAAAAAGTGTGTTTAGAGAGAGCCTACTGCTAAAATAGTGATGGGTAATACCCTCCTAATGTGTCATTTGTTGTGTGATTTTTTTTTTTTTTTAGCAATGATGAGTGCCGTTATGACAAGAAGACTGAAACAGATTGTGGCATTGTTGAAAAATAGAATACAAATAAATACATGAAAGATATCACTTTAAAACAGTATTTGAAACATGATTGCAGGCAATGATGTGAGCAAATCGTTGCTGTGCCTGGCTTGAATAAGACATGGAAGCAGTGGATTGGTAGGAATGGTGGATGTGGTTTTATGAAATATACAGTGAACATGTTACAATTGTGGTAGTAGATGTTAAAGAGTCTTCCCTAATCTCTATGAAGCCGCATTCCAGTTGGTCAGTATAGTTTATTTCAGCTAGCCGATAATATTGACTTTAGAACGACTACACTTTCTCCAGCATGTGGCACATAATCTCATTCATCAGCTGTATCAGTGTATCTGTCCATTCATGATTTCTTCCCATGTTTTGAAT
>CM031597.1:81291570-81331570 GCA_018398815.1 Conus ventricosus
GGGGTTTTAATCTTGACAGTGCTGCGGTGGCCTTTGGTGTCCTGGAGAGGATCTCTGGTTTGGATCCTTCACCGCTAATGATGGATCCCAGATAGAGGAGTCGTGGAACTGATCCACTGACATCAGTCAGGAAAAGAACATTACGCTGGTATGACCCTGTAACCAGATCCAGTGGCCTGCTGAAACAGTGCTCCTGGACACTGTTGAAGGAGGGGACTGACAACATTGAAGTGCGGACAGGGAAAATATTTGTTTGGACCCAGGCCCTGGACTCAACCAGCAGAACTGGAGGAATCTTGTGAACTGTTCATCACTGTGGTACCCAGTGACCTTCCATAAAGTTAAGAAAAAAGAAAGGGAGAGAGAGAGGAAAAAAAAAAAAAAAGAGAGAGAGAGAGAGAGAGAGAGAGAGAGAGAGAGAGAGGTTGGTCATGTTATTGTAAAAACTATGACAAATTTCTCCGTACAGTTTTCAAATGCCAGGCTACTCTGACAGCAGACCCACTGTGCTTTGTTTCAGATGTGCCGATCAAGTTGTTCAAGGAGTCTCTGGCTCTTTGCAAGGTGTACTTTGGCCTGTTTCACCTGAACACAGCCCGCTGTGTCCAGCTGTATGGACAGCTTTACTGGAACAACTGGATCAGCAACAGACGTCAGGACTGGCTGGAGGAGTGTCTGACGCACTACATCTTGGAACTGGACATTCTGCAGGTGAGAGGATTTCTTAGAGTTCAATTTGTGTTAGTGACATGGAGCTGGAAATTCTGCAGGTGAGAGGATTTCTTAGAGTTCAATTTGTGTAGTGACATGGAGCTGGAAATTCTGCAGGTGAGAGGATTTCCTAGTGTTCAATTTGTGTTAGTGACATGGAGCTGGAAATTCTGCAGGTGAGAGGATTTCTAGGTGTATAATTTGTGTTTGTGGCATGGAACTGGACATTCTGCTGGTGAGAGGATGTGCTAGTGTACAGTTTTCATGACATTGCATTCTTCATTTGGCAGGCGAGAGGTTTCGTTAGTGTATGACGTGTGTTCATGACATGGACCTAGACATTTAACAGGCGAGGATTTTTTTTAGTGTATTGTTTTCATGACATTGCTCTGGTCATTTGGCAGGTGAAAAGATTTGTTTGTGTATAATTTGTGTTTGTGAATGGAACTGGACATTCTGCAGGTGAGAGAATTTGTTTGTATATAATTTGTGTTGGTGACATGGAACTGGATGTTCCACTGGTGAGAGGATCTGTTAGTGGGTTCTTTTCATGAAATGAAACTGGTCATTCAGCAGGTGAGAGGATTTGTTGATTTTGATTTGTGTTTGTGACATGGTACTGGACATTCTACAAGTGAGAGGATTTGTTAGTATAAAATTTGTGTTCATGATGTGGAACCAGACATTCTGCAGGTGAGAGAATTTCATAGTGTATGATTTGTATTTGTGACATGGGAGGGGACACTTTGCAGGTAGAGGATTTGTTAGTAATGGTTTGTGTTAATGACATGGAACTGGATATTCTGCAGGTGAGAGGATTCATTAATAGTTGTGACACAGATTTAAAATGCATTGTGTTGTGTTATTCCCGGCTGTTAGATTCTGCTGCACATGTGATCCCTCTTCTCACAAATAACCAGGAAACAGGAGCATTTCTGAATTAAATATATTAAAATACAGGCAAATTACACTCATTAGTAAATAACCAAACTGGGGAAAAAAGAACAGTAAAAACCCCATAAAGACGTCTATAACAGTAGGTTAATGCCATATGCCAATGGTGCACTTTGACCCATTGAATTGCAGGCTCACACATATACTTTTGTTCCAATCTCATTCACTGCCAAACAAATAATATCTGCTCTGAGTTTACCTAGTTCAGGCAGAGGGAACAGAACAAGTGAAGCTGCGAAAAAAATGATCGGCCCTGTGATAAACCATGCAACCAACATTGCCTTGATGGGTAAATGACTTAATATGCACCCTTCTGATTGCTTTGACTCAATGGCAACATAGAATGCTTTCAGTCTGAATCAGGCACTGCAGTGCAGGACATGATTGTGGAAGTCTGTTTCTGTGGACAAGGTGATCCAAGTCGTATCACTGGTGAGCTAAACAAATCAGCTGTGGGATGAATTTGCCATGGTTATTTTCATGTGGACTACTCTGGGCAATCTGAATGTAGATTTGAGAGAATCTTGCCGCTGAGATGCCAAATGTGTGTGTAGTTACTGGATCTGAATGTTTTCTCAGCAGGTGTGTGTGTGTGAGGGAAGCGAGTCTGTGTAACTGGCCAGGTTTGGCAGGCTGTGTGTGGTTTGGCCTGCGGGTCCTTGGTGCTTGCGTCAGTTGTTGAATATTAACATTGCCTTTTTTCTCATCAGCTATAAATGCTAGAGGTACCAAATTTGGTTGAAAGACAGTCACTAGCAGGACCCTTTCCCATCCTATACTCAAAGATGTCATTCGCCATCTCTGTAGTAGAAGCAGTTGTAGCAACAGTCAGAGGTATCAGCTTCAGTTTCATCAAGGAGGTGTCACTGCGTGCGGACTAGTCCATGTACGCTACACCACATCCGCTGAGTTTTGAGGCCACAGTGCACATGATTTTAAGCTGATGGATAAACAAATTAATGACCAAGACAAGAGAATTTAAGAAGAGGGTCTTGTGGCTACGACTTAGCAGATGTCTGACCTATGCATTAGCCCAATGCGCTGGTCAGACCTTGAGAACCTACCTAACATTTGCACAGCAGTTATGCCTAACATTTCATGATTGCAGGAGAT
This sequence comes from Conus ventricosus, assembly GCA_018398815.1. Taxonomy (NCBI): domain Eukaryota; kingdom Metazoa; phylum Mollusca; class Gastropoda; order Neogastropoda; family Conidae; genus Conus; species Conus ventricosus. Next base: position 81,294,349 of record CM031597.1, read on the forward strand.
TCTGGGCAATGACCACCCCACCACAGTGAGGTCTCGGGAGGATGTCATCATCGTCCTGCAGAGTCTGGGGCGGAACGCTGAGGCTGACAGATATCTGGCAGAGCAGCCGGACACACGGGATGGCATTGCATAGATGAAAATGTGTGTGTGTGTGTGTGTGTGTGTGTATGTGTGTGTGTGTAGAGGGATGAAGGGATAAACAGGAGGGGAGATGTCTGCAGATTTGAACAATATGCATATATATAGAGTTTTCAAAATGCTGCTGAGTGTATTCACATCCATATTTTTTAACCCTTTCACTTGCAGCATTCTAGAACTTGGGGATAACTTTTTACAAGTGTCATGGAACTCATTCTAGACTAATGAGTTGTTTGAAAATATGTGTACATTTTGATTGATAATTGAATGATGTATGTTTTGGACCCAGTAAGCAGGTTCAGCAGGAAGTAATTCTTCCTCAAGAGGTGGTAATCCAGTTCTTCTCCTTTCTTTCTTTTTATTTTTTTTTAATTGTGCAAACATTACTTTTGAACTTTTAGTCCATTATGTTTTCTACTTTGGTTGAAAAAAAAAACTTTCTTTATGAATACAAAATGCATAATAGTTCGTGTATTTTGGTCTGCATAATTTGGCACATTATATATGTCAGTGCAATCTTTTTTGCAATGGTAATTGTTTGGACATATATGTTAATGCCACCCTTTTTCGCAATGGTAACTGTTTGGATGTATTGCGCTATTTTAACTAAACTAATCTGATATTACATCAATTATAGCAGTAAGCGGGTTATAACCGGGGCTGTGAAATACCAAGCAAACACTGCACAATGCTCAAAAATGACTTGATCAGCACACCAATACCTCAGTCAATGCTGACATAAAGCCTTTATATTCACTGGGCTGGTCTTTTTCATGTGTTATACATTAATTTTGACTTAATTCTGCCCCTTGTCTAGCGCAGGGAAGCTTCAGATTTATCTCCAGAAATTATTTCAAAGTTAAGTCTTCACCCCCAGTCCACACGAACTTGACAATACAGACGACTAAACCGCTAAATACATGTTCACGAGAGACTGCTATGTGGAGAGGACATCTGAACATGTCAACACATGTGGATAAGAACTTTCTTTGCGCTTTACTTCTTTTTGTAATACATGTCTTTGATGGGAGATCAATGAAACAAAGATGTGTCACAAAGGTCTGTTTGAATGGTGACAAGGGTAGCTAGATCACAAATAAATGGTAATCTAAAGGCATCAAAGAGAATCTCACAAGTTGTTGATATTCCTGTTAGAAATGGATCTGAATGAAATAAAAATGTAACCTGTGCATATGCTCTTCTCATTTTTGCTATTATACTTTTTTTTGTTGATGTTAAAATGGACATGAGCTGTCCTTGAAAAAACGCATAAATCAGCAACAGAGGGTATTTTTACAATGATGCTTATGTACAGGTGAACTGGTCAGATTTGAAAAAAAAAGTTGTTGCTCACTTTGAACAATTCTTGACTAGTGTCACACTGGCATAATCCAAGTTTGACCTTTTTACTGGTATGTTTATGACAACAGTGTTGACTGTACCGTTGCTGAATATTCTGAAGTGAATGGGTTTTTCAGGTTTGTTTGTTTGTTTTTTAACTGAAGTTTTCCTGTACAATTCCTGTGTTGGCTGTACAAAGTCCGTATTGCTCATTGGACATTGTTGAATGTTTGTGCTGAGAAACTAGTACTCAAACTACCACTAACGCTGTACAGGAGAGGGAGGGGAAAGCCCCCCCATGCAGAACTTCAATCCGGATCCTTTGGGTCCATGGGATTTTCATGGTTCCTAGGGAAGAGCATCACTTACTTGGCCACTAATTAATTAACTATTGTTGCATTTGTGGAGCATGCAGCATTGTAGAGCTGCACTTCCATCAGGTATAGAAGTTATACAGCCTGTGTAAAACCTAAAGCATAATTCCATTTTGACAATTCAGATAATCTGAATTAAACATCCATCCAACCGTGTACAAGGTTTTTGAAAATAATGTGATATTATACTGAATATTGGCCTACTGTTAATGCTGTACTGTATTAATAACTGCTTCAGTAATCACACAATTTATATTTGTATGAACAAAAATCCATAGTACAATTGTACATATGTATAATAAAGATTGTATACCTTATTAGTGTTAAAATCTACCTCGGGTAATGGCACTTTGCCATCTGTGATATTATTTTGCTCTTTTTTAAAATTTTCGTCAGCATTATATTTTACTTATATCTGGTTATGGTTGCTGCTCTAAAGCATTGATGTCTCATTTTGAACTCATCTATTGCATTTCATCATATAGCTGGATGACTTTAAAAAAAAAATCTTTCTACTCAGAACAACTTCCAGTACCTTGCATATAGTGATTCCGTGTCATTTCATTTCCACGGTCAGGGATCATGTGAATTACAGCACTGTGATATTGTAAACACAATTTGCTCAAATATCCTAAATCAAAACTACACATTTTATATTTTATCGTTGCCATGGTTCATTTTTAAGCATTGTAAAGTGTTCTGATCACTAGCGTACATTTGTGAACTTGGTTGACCTTTGCCCTACTTTCTGAGTCGCTCACGACTGAGAGACATAATAGAATTATTATATATATACATCTTGCACTACATAAAATTTTGGATGAAATATTGGAAGTTTGTCAAAAACTCAATTAGCCAACTGTTAGCCATTTTTTGTATGTATGCAAAGAGAAAGATATAATGAGTTGGGTCATTTGAACTACATACTTCCCATATTGCAGGTCATGGAGGACCTTTACTTTATAGGGCAGTGCATCGGATACAGCAGCACACAGAGTAAGGGTTGAGAGCAACCACCATCTTTAGTTGAGGTATGAACTCGCGAAGACTCTTTGAAAAGTATGGCCTTTGTGGGCGACACGCATTTTTGGCATTATGTAATCAAAGTGACGTCCAGTAACGGTTCATGGTATTACAAGGGTGCAATATAATTATATATACATATACATACACATATATATATATGGGTTGCTCTCACCTGAAGGATCACACTTTTTTGAAATCAGAGGTTATTGCCATCTATTTATTTCAACGAGTCCAATTATTTTCTGTTACAACCATGTTTTGATGCTTATTTCACTTGTACAGCTTTCTTTGTATTCAGATCTCTTTGGCGTCGTAGAATTGTTATTTTCACTGTGTGTGCTGTTTTCTTTTTCCCCCTGTGTTTTCTTCAAGACAGCCATGGCCTCAGGGTCAGTTCATTAAGGCAATGACGTCTGAAATGGGTTAAAGGAATTATAGTCATTACATTGCTGGAGTGGTGGCAAGTACGATAAAATTGCACACTGTTGTCTTCACAATATCATCATGCACTCAATCTTGCACCCAAATGTGATTTCATGTGTATTGTTCTCAAATATTTTGAAGTGTGAGCCTTTGTCTTTTTCCCCTGTAATCGGGACCATCTCTTTCAGAGAGGAGTGGGGTGGGATTCCACTTGTTTTACATTGGTTAAAAGATCCACAGTGCTAGCTAGACTTGATCTTAAAGCCGAATGATGGCAACAAGTCGTTGATCTTCCAACTGTACTAGTTCTAGATTGGATACCCTGATATCCACATTCTTAGTTATGCCACACATTCCTGACTTTTTTGCCTTTTTTCTTTACAAAAAGAGTCTGCAAATACTGCTTTTGCTGATCCAATTTTTGATTGGGAGATGCATACCTTTTTTTTTTCTTTTCAAACTAATGGGTGCACATGTATATATGTATAACTATATATAACTATAACACCCTCTCTATATGTGTGTGTGGTGTGTGTGTGTGTGTGTGTGTGTGTGTTGTTCTAAAACTTATCTGCGCGTGTATATACTTAAGCGAAGGAGTTGGGATATTATAATAACCAGATGTAGAGATGCCTGTTACTTTTGAAAATAAGCATCTTAAGATAAAAGAAACACACTTTAACAGTGAAGATCCAACACAGAACGCTTATGGAAAGGGACAATACGTTAACAACAGACTTGGACTTTCAATCTACTTCAATATGATTAAACAACAAATTCAAACTAAATGCAGAAAGAAAGTGAACACAAATGCAAGTGCTAGTTATTTGCAAATACCTAGCCCAATTTCCATGTTGCAGATAAATGCTTAGAAACAACGGACAAACTTGTTAAAAGGCCAGTTTTAAAGCAAGTCTTGGTGCGTCTCATATCATGGAAATAAATGTCTATTGAACAAGTAAATCTGGTCTAAAAATAAACTGCAGATGACAGCTGACAAGCTTTGTGAATACATTATCTGACTAAAGATGGAAAGACTGACTTATTTTACGAGTTAGCAGTAAGCAAGATGCGAGTGTTTGAGATATCTTCTCTGAAGATAAGAAGCAATCAATTTTTTGTAAACATGTGTTATAAATCCACTTTGTTGCAGTGTATCACCTAAGTTCTGTGCTCTACAGAAAAAACCCACAATAAACATTGTTACACATGAGTCAGTGTTTGTGTGTGTGTGTGTGTGTGTGGTGTGTGTGTGTGTGTGTGCTCATACATGTGTACAGCAAACAGATCTACGAGTAATTGATGTGCACAGATGCATACCTGATTTTGGCTCTCTGTTTCAGACCATTTTGGTCCTATGGACAGTATGATAATGAATTTATCTGCTCTTGTGGACCTTTTTTGGAGGGGATAACTATGCAATACGATTACTTTCATAACTTTCATTTGCAGTCAAGGCTGCTTTATGGTTGTGTATCTTCAGAGTTTAGCTCCCCTTTCCTAACCAACACTGCAGGTGATGACTCATTCTGGCCTGGATGATACTGGAATACGTGAAAGGAAGCATAATACAACCTTGTCATTTGCTTCAGTTTTGTAATATCCCAGCTAACCACATGGAGCCCTTGTCATGTCGTCCAGGCAAAAACTGAACTCCATAACATCATCCTTCTATAATGAGTTTTAAAAGTGTCATTGTCTAGAGTATCTGCAGATTCCATGGCAGTGCTATTAGACAGACATGGTGGTGGTATTTCTCCAGAGAGGAATGTTCATGAAGTCCAAAAGATGTAATGGGGGCAGGATCAGCATCTTTAACTTTCGCTGACTGGAGTTCCACTGTGCACACTGAAGGCATTCACCACTTCCTGTTGATCTGGTTGGCTCTATGTCTGCCTCCTGTTTACAGATCGGCTGTCTGTCCACGGCACTTTGTCACCAAATGGGTCATACGGTCAAAACCGAAGCACACAAACAGCAGTTTACATGTAGGCAAAGGCTATGTGCTGGACGCAGATGCCAAGAAGATGGGCCACACAGGGGGCAGCTGGAGAGACTGGCCCAGGACAGAGACAGCTGGAGGGACCTTGCCGGCGGCCTATGTCACAGTGGGGGCGATGGGCATAAGTAAGTAAAGGCTATGTGCGCATTGTAAGCCAACCCCATTAAAGTATACACTGATACAAGATGAGGATGGCATATGCATTATCTGAGAGGGCAGGTCAGCAAATTTGACAATTCTGTCACCTGGAGGCAGTCAGTTACTTGTGTGAGTGAATGGGATTCAGATGAAGGCGAATAGTGGAAAAGGGAAGCAGGATACCGATCTTTGCTTAATCCTGCTCAGTTAAAAAGTTATTTTTCTTGCTAGCGAGGGGCTTATTATGTTCTGTCCTGTGCACATCAGATAAGAAACAAAAAAGCCCTGCAACATCTCCATAAAATCAGTTTACATAACAAACTAGCAAATGAGAAGAAACTCTTAGCTTCGAAGCAGACAAGTAACAATTTTTTAAAAATACAATCACAAATGCACATCAGCTCACAGTCAACTCTTCTCAATAATTTACTCTTTTAATTCCATGACATATAAAGAAAAATCAAACCCCAGGTCTAGAACAGAACAACAGTTTTAGAATCGCAACTCTCAGAGCATAAGATTAAACAAAAAAAAATTTCAACAGGCACCACTGAACACCACCAAGAAGACTTCACAGCAGTATAGAGTCTTCAGTGGGCGGCCTCCTGGTGACCTGATAATGACTGCACCCTCTAGACTTCCAGTGCTTGAGCTCTGACATGATGATCCTAGGAAAATCAAATCCGACTTTTTGGGACTACAATTTTGAAATTCAGAAAAAAATAAGGGATTCTGGGAATGATACTAAAAAAATGAGCTTTCTAAAAACTTCATGAAGGTTAGCAGGCATGCAGATGGTGCGGATATTCAAAGTGCTGCATTAGTTCAATTTTAATTGCACGATAGCTCAGTTGATCATACATGGTCTTTTCAGGACTGTTGCCACAGAGAAAAAAAGAAAAAAAGACCTTACTCTAGGCTGTGCCAAATCTTTGAACACAATTGCCTGCCCTTAAAAAAAAATGCAACCAGTACCACAGATCCATTTACAACATTATTTCATATTATATCTTCAACCCCTTAGCATCTATGCGATTGCATATTAGTATTATTACTGTAAAACTCTTTAGAGTATTGAAAAACATTCATGCTTTTGCAGCACATGCAACGCCATAGCTGAAAAGTACCAAAATCAGAACCATTCTTTTGCAGGTTTAACCTTGACCTAAGTGTGACACTTTCTTCACGGTGGGCGTTTACAAGCCAAATCTTAACATATGATGGAACGTCAGGCCTTACTAACAGACAGCAGGCTAGGGTGGGTATGGATAAACCTTGAGGATTTCCAGACGGTGAGTTGTGGCTGAATGAAAGGGTTAAAGGTTGGCAAGACTAGCCAATGATGAAGGCTTCAGATTTTTCACTTATTTTTATCCCCTGACTTAAAAAAAGGTAGAAAAAAAAATTACAATGAATATAACAGTGCCACCAAAAAAACACATTAAAGAATCAATCTCATGTTGTTTCTTGCCATGCTAACTACTGGGAGTCATAACAGGGCTCACACTATCAAAGTGTATGCTGACGCTGCAGAATGGACAACAAGTATCAGCTTTGGGCAATGTTGGGATGTTCACTGTGTCACCAGATTTCAAAACAAATATAAAACAAAAAAGAAAAAAAACAACAACAAATAAAACCCCCAAACCACCTCAACAAACTAAAACATGAAATGTTAGTGACTGAAAAAAACCCGTATAAACATTTTTCTAGAACAAAGATAAATAGAACACAGAATAGAACACTAGGTTAAAAGTAAAGATGAAAAAAAAAGGACTAAAGAAGACAGAAAAGAGGATATTCCTTGCACTGGTTTTTCTTTCTTCAAAAGGCAGAGAGAGACAGAAAAGAAGAAATCCCTTGCACCTAAATTTTCAGAAGCTGGACATAATTCTGTAAGGAAAACGGCTTCGGCATTCCAGTAGGGATGTGTTCAGGCAAGGGAGACAGGACAAATGCAAGGAAAGAACAAGCGAACAGATGAACATTTCATCAATATATACAAAGCACCACAGCCATCAATTCACACAGATTCAGGATAAATCCCTTGTGCCTATGACTTTCTTTCCTGTATCAAATTTGACTACTTTGAAAAAAAAAATTGCTCTCAAGATTTCAGCTGCCTTCCACCCCAGCAATTACCATAAAGTCGGAATCCCAAGTATTACAGGTCTGCATTCCACAAACAAATCTGAACAAAACACACCATTCTTAAACTGGGGAACGATAAAGTTTACTGACAATATATTCATCCTCCACTGTTCTTTAGCATCATATTAAAGCATCACAATTTTTCTCTTACACTAACAGACATGAGCATAAACTTGAGATATTCTGCAAAGAACACGAAGCGTTTATGACAAAACAATGAACTTAAAGAAAATACAGGAGACAAACAAAAAAAAAAACCATAACCAAAAAAAAAATAAAAAGGGAAAAACGAAGCATAGATGCTGGTTGCATTTTGTATGAGTTTGAAATGACACAATATTGAGATTAAAAAACAAAAGAGATAAATGAAAGTTAAAAAGTACCCATAAGGCCACTGGTCCAAAGCTACAGCTGTAAAAAATACAGGAGTATCTGTGCCACATCTATACACATTTTGTAAATGACATTTAGAGACCAATCCCATAAACACAGGATAACAGGTTACATTTGAAAACAAACAAACAAAACAAAAACAAAAAAAAAAAAAACAACAAATAAAAAACCAAACACATATTCGGTAAAATGCACTCACAAGGAAAGATAGCTCTATTCCACAAGACAGCAATCCTGCTCTTGTGTTCAGCAAGCATCTCTCAGAACTACTCTCCCAATAAACAGCATGCAAAGTTCTGTCCGCATGGAATACTTTGCATTCATCAAAACTATAACATCAAAAGTCCAGTCCGATTTATACACAATAACAGGTTGTGTTTGATAAAAAAAAAGTTTGATAAAACACTGATTCCTCTTATCATGCTATAGCAAACATCTCTCAGAACAACCCTTCCCAAAGTCAGAACCAGCAACTGTTTAAATGGAACAAAAACATAACAAGAAAAACAAACAAAACCAAGCCACAGACCAGCATCAGAAATGCTGCGATCCTGAAATTGTAGGTTAGTCCATAAAGCTTGAAGTCTCACAGCATTATGGCCTTTGGTTTGGGAGCACTGAACTTGTTACAGAGTCACAAAGTCAAGGACGCAGTACGACGGAAGACAGTGCTCATTCCTCTCTTTCTGCTGCCTAAACCTTTTCTGTACTGAATCAGGTGCATACTTACTGCTGGATGGAGAAAGAGGGTTTAAGGCCATGTATTCAAACACATGACTAAGGCCAAACACACTAACCATTTGAAAACTGGCCTCTCTTGAATCGTACGTATAATAAAAAAAATGGCTTGGCTGATAATTTGGACAACTGTTGATCATACACACTCACATTACAAGCCCTCGTTATGGGGTGGGAGGCGGTGGGGAAAGATGTAAAGGGGAAAAAGAATCACCCACAAGGGACGGATGTGTGGTGCATTTCATTTTATGAAAACCATGACATATCCCTTTTGAATGATGATATAAACAAGGCCCCCAACCCCACCCTACATAAATGCAGCACGGAACAATTCATAATAAAAATCTAAATCACATAGAGATGAGGTATGGAAGATTCATCTTTCATCTATATATCACTCAGCAGCTATCTATTTATATATCTCTCTGTTCATGCATGGAGATATTCCTTTCCTCACATCCCTTGGCTCTTAACCCTCTCTTTTCCCCTCCTCATTACTTGCACATGCATCTCTGGATCCCTAGTACCCACCCCTTGCTGCCCCTGCCACTTCCTCCAGTAACAATATGCCTTGTCTTCACACACACACACGCACACACGCATGCACGCACACGTACGCACTCATATACACACACACGAACATAAAGCACTTTTTTTTTCCAACCTTCACAGTAAACAAAACTATAATCATTACACTATTATCCAACATTCTTCAAAATGTTACATCCAGTGTCATTCCATACAAAAATGAAGTATAATACAAAGCACTTATAAAAAAATCATCATGCCCAAGGATACATTTCACTGACAGCATAGCCCCGCTGATAAAAAAAAAAGGGGGGGGGGGGGGGCTTTTTCAGGGCAGTCATCACTTTAAAACAAGCCTACTCCAGTTTGAATAAAAACACAGTCAGGTATATATATACACAGAACAGGCAACAATTCAAAACATATCAGTTAAGATTTGGATAAACTTGAGGCAGATAAAACTTGGCTGCTTTCGATGAGCCAGCCATTTCACTAACATAGCAATCAATTTTAAAAAACCCTAAAAAACGTAAAAATTCAAAATCATTTCAATACAAAATTAACAACAAGAAAAGATAATAGGGAAAAGAAACAAAACAAAACAACCCAAGACAAGACCATACAGCAGAAAAGACAGGTAAGAGTTTAATTCTTGTGACCTAGATGCAAGGATACAAAAAACTAGCATGCAATATAAACTGCGGCAAGGGAAATTTTTTTTTAAAAAGGCATCCCAGAGCAAACACAGGTGAATGGACTACAAAAGCAGAAAATCGATGGATCAAGACTGTGACAATAAAGAAAGCTTAAAAAAAGGTGAGCACTATTACACAGGAAATTAGAAACACAGAATTTCTAGGTGACAAACCATTTCATACTGAAAGAGGCCTCAGCATCCCCAAAGGTGTGACAAAAGGAAATCAACAAAAATTATGTTTACAATTTGTGATATTAAAAACACAAACTAATTCTAACCTGCTTTACATTAACATTCTGGACCTGGAACCTTCACTTTACATTTTTATCACCCCTTGTCTGCCCATGAACGACGCCCTATCGTGTATCTTATGTGCACCAATTCATCAGTAGAATTTCTCCACAAACTAAAGGTGGGGGTATTCCAACATACTTAGTAAGCTGGCTGATTCATTTGCTTCAATCATACATAACCACAGACCACAGAGATCCAACTGCAGCTGGAGGGAATCCACTTGGCCACTGAGCACTAATCCTGCACGTCATTCATGACCAAATGTTTGGTATGACCCAAAGGTTTTGTGATCACGGGTCTCATAATGCTGTCACACTCTAAAGTGGACATTTCTAACAGTATCTGTCATGGAACAGAGTCTGTTGGCAGTCGACCAACATGTTCAGCAGACGTTTAGCTTGAACTGGCATACGATCACAGGACTTGAAGTGTGTTGACCCACATGAAGGGGAGGCACAAGGAAGGGGATGAAGGGGAGAAGTGGGCGAGGGTCCAAGCATTTTGTTCATTCACTGGTCTCATAAAAAGCAGGAAAGTATGAAAGTACAATGGTTTTTGTCTCAGTTCTGTCTACAAAATGTGAATTGGCTCTTTTTTTGTTGTGTCTTACTGTTCTCACAGTTGAAGGGGTTGAACAGAAATTCAGCTTTCACTCCAGTGTACAGGACCATCACAGGACTGTAATTTTCTGGCAGTGAACAAGTTAATTTGAAGACGCTGAATCTGGAAATTAACATGTAAAAGAACTTTTGGAAAAGCAGGCATCTTCACAAAAATCTGACATTACTCAGAATATTACATATTCAACCTTTTGCTGTCACAGGAAAGCTGTCACCATAGATTTCCACGATGTGCATGTAAGCAACACTGTGCTACTTTTAAACAAATAACTGTGTGTAGTTCCATGTTGGAACTGAATTTGTGGCTTCTATTTTCAGCACTCTGTGAGAGAACTTTGAGGATATATATATATATATATAGAATGCTGAACAATTAAGTAGTGGGGGAAAACAAGTGCAGGTCAACAATTCTTCAGTCGTTATAGTAATGACTTGGCAAAGATTTGAACTTTAAAAAATAAAAAAAAATAAATTGAAGATGAAGAAAATGGGGGGAATATATTATAACTATGAGAAGCCCTTCACTAGCTGCCTGCGGGAACCATCGTAATCCCTCTCGAAGGCGCATTTATTTGTGTTGCCTGCTCCGAGGCCTTACGTCCGCTGGATCGGACTCATCAGGGAGACACGGCTGATTGTGTCTGTGCTCTTGGTGTCAAATAGAGACACACCACAGTCCATAATTCTGTGGTGTTATCACCACCAAGGGTTCAAAAAAGAATCCAACAGCACCCCCAAAGCAGCCAGTGAAGGGTAGTAAAATGGAACAAAACAAAGGTGTGGAGAGGAAAAAAGTTACTGAGAAACTAAAAGCATTATTGAAACAGTATAAAATGTAGGGGACAATCTTTGAGCCTATGCTTAAGGATCCATTCAAGGATGCAAGGGAGATCAAAAGATATGGAACAGTCTGAGTGGTCAGCTCTGCTGTTCAATAACCCCAGCATTGCGAGTGGCTAAGAATTGTACAGAACAACCTTTACTTGGATCTCCTAAGAGATGCAATCTCCCACTGATTGACCAAACAATAGAATGCTGAACAATTAAGTAGTGGGGGAAAACAAGTGCAGGTCAACAATTCTTCAGTCGTTATAGTAATGACTTGGCAAAGATTTGAACTTTAAAAAAAAAAAATAAAAAAAATAAATTGAAGATATACATAATATATATATATATAAGAGAGAGAGAGAGAGAGAGAGAGAGAGAGAGAGAGAGAGAGAGAGAGAGATTCAATAAGTTGGTGGCAAAACTCACTGAATGATTTGTGTTGACTATCAGTTTGAAAAATTTCACTGTCAGAGTTAAACTAACATTTCTGGAGACCAGCTGCCATGGCCAAATGGTTAGCATCATGGATACCTGGCTGGGAGGTTGTGGGTTCCATTTCTATCAGTACCATTTATTTGAGGGATTTTTCTGCCCGGACTAGCTCCTATCCACAGCTGAGTTTACTATAGGCACTAATGAGAAGCTTCATCCACCTGATGGATGCATCTCTGAGAGTGTTGATCAAATTTCCTGACCACCTCTGCAGGTATCTGTATCTCTTAAGCCTGGTTGATACTGGGATACGTTATGAAAGCAAGCATAGAGTACAGCCCTGTCATGTAGTCTTTGACCAGAATGAAAATCTGAAGTATCATCTTCATCACTCGATCTTTAAAAAAAAAAAAAAAAAAATCTAAATCTGTGGCTATTCATGCCCTGCTCTCATGGTGACCACAGATTCGGTTGCCTCTTCACGTCTATGCCTTTGGTTTAGTTCTGCTGGGGTCACCGGTACTGGAAAGTTCATGGGGACTGTCATTGGTGGTGCCCTCCGGGCGGAGAGCTCGCTCACTCTAGCTCTGTGACCTAGCAATCATTGTCACCAGCAGGGGCCTTAGTAGGTGGTGACCTGTGTATGTTGGATCAAAACAGCCACCACTGAACACCACCAAAGTGATCTGGCAGCAGTGCAGTGTCACTGTGGAGGGTTGCCACTTGCCTGGTTCACACTGACTGCTTCCTGTGGACTGCCAGTTCCAGGGTTATCGCAGGACAGGCCAGATTGTGGCTGTGCAAAGAGGGCCGAATGGGTGCAGTACCACTGAGGTGGCACGGGATATAACAGAGTTTAAAAAAAAAACCAACTTATTTTGGCAGGACCTTTTTTCTTTTTTGCCGACTCTTTCAAATGGATAACTGCAGACAGAAAAAAGTATTACAATGCCAGAAAAAATATTACAATTCCTTGGGTGGGCAGGTGTGGGGGAGCTTTGGCGGAGGGGTGTTCCTGATTCTTACAAATGAATGCTCTGTGAAAAAAAAAGAAAAAAAAAAATCCTGGGGAGAGAAGAGATAGTTGGTGAGTTATCCATTAAGTTTGAGCATTAATAACCCCACAACTCCCTCCCCCTCCAAAAAAAAAACCCCATTATGATCCAAAGATGGAGAGATGAAGTGGTGCAAACTGGATTATAAAACGAAGCCCAAAAGTTAAAGGTCATTCACCAAAGAGGCCATACCAAGACAAGAAAAACAAATGGATTTGAACAAAGGATTATCTTCCGAGAAAGCAAGTTTACTGTCACAGAATGCCTAGAGCAAGAAATGTTTTATTCTAATTTGACATTCTGTCTATCAGAAAATTTGTTTTCCATATGTATAAAAAAAAATAATCAAAAAACATGCATCTTTTAGAACACAAAAGATCCTGCCATCTTCATCTTTGCTGACACAACCAAATGATAACTAACACAGCACTCATCCTTCAATGTTTCTTCTTTTATTTTTTAAAATCTTGTTGATAATGTACCAGGGATTCAATCCATACATGTGCATAAGAGTTGGTTATTTCATCATTCAATCAAATAATATCTGAAAATGAACAATTGGTGAATTCCAATGCAAATCTTCATTGTCGTTGTCCACCTGTTTAGTTTGAACAAATCTGTTGAGTATGCAGAAAGAAACATTAGGGAGATAAAGCTTTATTACATTCAAGTTCTGGAAATGATAAAGGATCCTTTCTTGTTTAAAAAAACAGGTGTCTGACACTGAACCCCCCCCCCCCCCCCCCCCCCATCAAAACTTAAAAACAGTAGTATAAAAAAAAAATCTATTGTACTGGTACAGTATCATCCTCATTTGCATGTGTTTTCATGTGTACTGTCAAGCAGTCAGAGCGTCTGAACGTGGCATTGCATTTGACACACACAAACGGATTTTGACCAGAATGCAGTCTCATGTGCACCTTTAAGCTTCTGGACTCTCTGAAGGCCTCCCCACAATCTGTGCAGGTGTATGGCTTCTCCCCGGTGTGCTTCCTCATGTGCACCTTCAACTTGTCAGGTTTGATAAAGGCTGCCTCACACTCTGTGCAGGCAAAAGGTTTCACACCTGAATGCCGCCTCATGTGCACTGTCAAGACATCAGGTCTTGTAAAGGCTGCATCACACTCTGTGCATGAATAGGATTTGGAGCTTAAATGCTCCTTCTTGTGTGCTTTCAGTTCACCAAACCTAAGAAACACTGCGCCACACTGTGTGCATGTATAACGTTTTTCCCCGGTGTGCCTTTTGAGGTGGTCATTTAGACTGCTTGAGGTCACAAACACTGCTTCACATATAGAGCAAGAATACGGCCTTTCACCTGTGTGGATCCGAAAATGTACTTTCAAGTCACTGGACTGCGTAAAGGCTGCATCGCATTTTGTGCAAGCATAAGGCTTTTCTCCGGTGTGTTTCCTCATGTGTATCTTCAGCTTATCTGACTGTTTGAAGGCCGCTGGACATAACGTGCAAGGATAAGGCTTCTCTCCTGTGTGTATTCGCATATGGATTTTCAGCTTGCAAGACTTGGCAAAAGCAGCTTGGCATTCAGTGCAGATGAATGGCTTTTCACCCGTGTGTGTTCTGACATGTATCTTCAAGTCATACGACCGTGTGAAGGCTGCCTCACACTGTGGACAGGAGTAGGGTCTCTCTCCTGTGTGTTTCCTCATGTGAATCTTCAGCTTGTCCGACTGAGGGAACGAGGCCGGGCACTCTGTGCAGGAGTAAGGTTTGATCCCAGTGTGCTTCCTCATGTGCACTGTCAACTGGTCTGACCGTATGAAGGTAGCTTCGCATCGGGTGCAGCTGTAGGGTCTTTCTCCAGTGTGAGTTCTGAGGTGGATTTTCAAGTTGTTGGAACTTGTGAAGATCTTGCTGCATTCAGTACAGGGATAGGCGTACTGTCCTAGGACCTTCCTTCTCTGCATCACTGGGGGTGCAGGCATGGTCAATATTGCACCAGCATGAGAACCCTGTGGATACACCCCGCTGTTAACGACTTCTGGTTTCACATCAAAATCACCCGCAGCCCACACTGCACTGCTGCCACACATTTCTTGCTCCACAGCAAACTCAATATCTGAGGTATCTGTACCTTGTGTGCAATTGGTCTTATGGCTTGCACTATCATTCTGAGCAAGCTGGTTCTCGTCACATTCTCCATTCATCTGGTCAGGATATACCAGTACTCCTTCATTTCCACTGGCGACTGGTACAGCCTCTTGTTTGAGCCCTCTTAAGGTCTGGACCCATTCTGCAACAAAACCAAAAGACGTGGTGATTTAAGAATGAAATGTGAAACCAACCTCAAAATTAAAAAACTCTGCTCTAATAGTGACCTAACTTTCCATTTCCCCTCCATGTTCTAGGCCAGTTTATGTCATGAGTTGCCAGTATCACAAGATCAAGAAGACCGACTGGCACAGTACGGAGATGCTCTTTCAGGCTGACTCCTTGACTAAACAATCATTATCTTTAGCGAGGGACTAGTTCAGTCTCCTTTGGTAGGTACCCTCGTGAATAGCCGATACTGAGGCTGTGACAGGACTATCTAGTCTAGCTATATAAGGAGTGGACAGAATGGGTGCCATGGGAGAAATGTCACAGTGGGTGGGTGGGTGGGTGGGATGGTAGGGTGGAGGTGGGGTTGGGGGTGGGGTGGAGGTGGGGGTGTCATTGAAAATGAGACCCATTAAGAAAAAAAAACAAAAAAAAAGCAAAGTATGCAGCTCACATCGGCTGGAAGTTGGCAAGATTAAGATTGTTTCTATACCTGATCGAATCTTCAAAATCAGAACAGGAACATGCTATGAGGAACTTGCCATGTCTAGGTCTTGAAACAATCACTGTGGGTGTCATCTTCTCCTCTTAATAAAAGTTTCAGATCAGCATGCCTATTGAATGTTCACAAGGAGGTGTACATGTACTAGCGCTATTGCAGAAGAACAAAACACAAAAAAAGACAATCAAAAAAAAAAAATTGTTCACACAGCCAATAACAACCGGACATATCTGAGAGATCAATCAAATTTCAATTTCTTTTAATCAGAATGACACAAGAAGACATGTAACAATATTATCAACAATGCAAAAAAGAATGACCTTTTCGAGGCAAAATCAAAAAGCTGCAAACATACTCGCATACAAACCTACCTACACTTTTTTTTTTCTGCCAAAAACACATGCAAGCTCACACATACATACATACATTTACATATAGGTGCAACTCCAGAAAGGTTGCGTCTTTCTACTGTTCTACTGAAAATTGATTTTGCACTGACAAACTGTGTGTTTCGCCCTTACCCCTGGATTGTCCTGTTCCAGACAGCTGCTGCTGTTCCAGGTGACTGGTGGTCTCATTCTCTGTTTCTCTGCAACGCGTCATGAGAATTCACTTTTTGCATTCTGCCGAGGCATGAGGATAACACAGTTAACTAGCAAACTAATGAAAACAACGATGAAACAATCACAGAGATACAGAACTTACGGGAATATACCCCTAGTCCACTCTTAGACTCTGCACCGCATTTTTGGGGATGGGGCTGATGTGTGGGTGGGAGCTGGGCTCAGGAAAAGGAAAAAGAATATGCAAAAAAAAAAAAAAAAAAAAAATGTAAGCATAAAGAAAAGTTAGGCAGACATACCTAAAATAGCTCATCATGAAAAGAAAACTGACATCTTTCTTTCTCTTATCCTCTATAACCCTCCCCATGGCACCACTCATACACCCTGGACACAAGACTCAAATGAAATTTAAGTGAGGTGCAACAGAACACTGAATGTCACAGAAGAAATCGCAGTCTTAGGATGTCACAAAACCGCAATGTTGACAGAGAAACAGAAACAAAAAATAAATCATCTGATCACACTGGCAAAGTTGTGCATTAACAAATACAGATATGGCACAAAACAGAAAATAGACCCAATATCGGAAAAAAAAAAAATTTAAGATCAGATCTGCTGTAGACAAGAGAGAGCATGAGGGGAGAAGGGGGGGGGGGGGGGGGAGAGAGAGAGAGAGAGAGAGAGAGAGAGAGAGAGAAGAGAGAGAGAGAAGAGAGAGAGAGAGAGAGAGAGAGAGAGAGAGAGAGAGAGAGAGAGAGAAAGAAAGAGAGAGAGAGAGAGAGAGAGAGATAACACTTACACAATTTGTCCATTGAATGCATAGAATTTGTTGATCTTTATGTGGCAATCTGTTGTTATTTTTGGACAAGGCGATAGATTTCACACACACCCTCCAACCCCCCCCCTAAAAAAAGGGAAAAAAAACTGTAGGGAAACAGGGGAAATATGATGACAAACTGCACCACACACACACACACACACACCACAACACACACACACACACACACACACCACACACACAATCCAGCACACTTAACTGTCAACAAAAAATTATAACAGGAAAACCTGAAAAAGAAAACTTACATATGAAGACAACGATGACAAAGCAGAAAAAGAGGAGGAAAGAAGAAGAAGAAGAAGGAAAAAAAGAAGAAGAGATGAATGAGGACGAAGAGGAGGAAGAGGATGAGGAGAAGAAGAAGAAGTCAAAGACGAAGAAGAAGAAGATGATGAAGATGAACAGGAAAAACAAGAAGAAAAAGAAACAAGATGATGAATGAGGAAGAAGATAATAAAAAAAAAAGAAGCAACCACAACAAGCGAGAACAGAAGATGAAAACAAAGTGGAGGGAAAGGGTAAGAAGTGCGCTAAGAAACAGGAAGAGTAGGACTCAACAACAGCCATACAGCACACAAAAGCACAAACACATATCACATGTTGGACTAATTGTGGTCCAGTTAATCCCTGATGAACGTATAAAATGTCTGATTTTCCTTAAACAAAAACAAAACAAAAAAGAAAACACTCACACACCCATCATTCCATCTTCCCCCATAAACAATTACACTTCTGGGGACTCATTGCAGAAATCTTCTTTGTCTTTTTCGCCCAGCTCAGAGTTTCGAACTGTCTTTCAGCTTGTCTTTTATGCCTAAAACCTTGCTGTCACTTCTGTCGCCCAGACCACGTTTCTTTCCACCCTGTCTGTCCTGCTCACTCTTACCTCTCTCGTATTGTGTTCTCTTTTTTATATCGTGGCGCTGTTCTCTCTTACCCGATCACTCTAACTGTCTTGACACACTCTGACCATATGTGCAAGGTCAGGGTGCTAATGCTAATCGGCCGATTACTCATTTCTCCACTACAAGCAGATTTCTTGTCATCAAAAGCACTTCAAGCCAGTTGTGAGAGGTTTCACTCTCTTGACAATCTGGAGAGGGCAAAAAATGTGAGGTCAACACAAGAACAGGACTTAACGGATCACAGAATTTCATGTTCTTTTTTTCAGTGATTATCAACAATATCATCAGCTTCCCTGCAAGTCTGAGACTAAATGACAGGGCTGAACTGTATGCTTCCTTTCCATATACAAGAGTCTATCAGGTCTGAGAGATACAGACTCCTGCAGTGTTAGAGAGGTATTAAAGAAAAAAAGAAAAATCAATAAGTGATTTGAAGTCAAGAGTCAGTGGCACAGGCAAAAGCTCTAATCTTTTGACTGTGGGCCCCTAAGAGAGGTATCCAAACTGGTAAATCAAACTTGACAATGCATAATAATCTAATTTCAGTGTTGCCACAGCAGACAACCAGAATATGACTCAAGGAGGAGATAACTATACATTTCCTGCAGTAGAACACTGTCAGAGCAAACAAGATACCTGTCATGTTTAGATAAAAAAAAGTGACAGAAGCAGTTTGAAGTTCAAGCAGTTAGGAATGCATTAAGAAGTAGTGGATCAGTAGGATACAATAATATGAACTCATGAAAATGTATACTCATAAAAGAACACCTGCTTAGGGGGTGAAAATAATAATAGAAATCATAGAGCATCTGTGGTAAAGCTGTGGTCACCTTGATTCAGGAGGTGGAGACTCTCCCTCTTCTTCATCTTCTTTCACATCAATTGGGTTCAGGAATGTGACACAGGGCTCCCAGTCTGAAAGATGAAAGAGAAATTGACAGAAACACAGAAACAGTGCAAGTGAGTGTGACAGTCTGAAAGATGAAAGAAAAATAGACAGAACACAAGACAGTACAAGTGACAGCGAAAGAGAAAGAAACAGGAAACAGGAGTAAGTGAGTGTGACAGTCTGAAAGATGAAAGAGAAACAGACAGAAACACAGAGACAGTACAAGTGAGCGTGACAGTCTGAAAGATGAAAGAGAAACAGACAGAAACACAGAGACAGTACAAGTGAGTGTGACAGCCCAGACACCCACACAGAAAAAGAAAGAACAGTGCAATAACGATACACATCAACAGTAATTACTGTAACAGAAGAGAAAAACAACAGTAAAATGAAAAACATAGTCCAAAACAATAGGAAAAGTTGTATTAAATCTAACACTGCCCAATGATAACTCAGCACAATCTTCAGGCTACGCAGCAACAATTCAATATTCATACACAATTTCGGTTATTTCCTTATGAACAAACCTTTACTTCAGATTACATCTCTTCTCAACGGGAGTTAAAGAAATCATGATTATAAGTTTACACAGCACATTGCGAAAATGTCAGCATGAGTCCATACAATCAGTCCTTCGAATGAGACTATAAACCGAGGTTCCGTGTGTGCGCACGCATAACATCTTGCACACACGTAAAATCCCATCACCAACTTTCGGAAGAGAAGGCCAGTTTGGCCGTTGGTATGGATGACACGTGACACATAGCATGCACCTTCCCCGAAGATGGAGTATGGCTGCCTTAATGGCGGGATAAAAAAGGGTCATACACACAAAACTCCACTGCCTGGCTATACAGGGAGTGTCCGCAGGAGTATCAGCCTGCGTACGCAGAAAGAAAGTCCATACAATACTGTCAAATTTACACACAGGAAAAAAAAAAATCTTTTAAAATACCAAAATAGCAACTACGCCTGAATGTGTCTGCAGTCATTTCAGATTTCAGTAGCAGTGCGCGAGTGGCCAAGAAGTGGGGAGTTGGTGTTACTGTTATCTATTTTTGGAATGGTGGAAACTGACGAAAATGGTCCATTCTATCAAAGAACCAGACCTGCACAGCAAACCACAACGACTCCACAATTTACAAAACCAAGTGCACTTTGGACTTGCACAATTTTGGGGGTCCAAAATTTAAAGGGTTTGTCCTTGTGTCATTCCATCTTTCAACTTAATTCAAGCAAGTTTTGTTGAACCGGTTCAGTAGATTTGGATCATCTTGCTAACAGACAGATAAACAAGTCAAAAGATGTAGATGAAAAGTTCAAAACATTACTTCCTTGGTGGAGGTAATTGAAACTGACATCAGCAATCTCAACATTCATTGTCAAAAGTGCTATGCCCTGCATCTCATCTTGATATCCTGATTCTTTGAAAGGCCTCACCATTTTATAACAAACTATTAATATTATCAACAAGCATCAGAATGCTAACAGTCATCGCTTACAATTCTCAGTTCTCAAAACTGAAAGAAGACTCTCTGTATTTGAGTATGTACATGCCTGATGTCCAAAAGGACCATTAACATGTAGAGGTCTTTAATTTTGTGAATGTTCTGTTCAAGTAAAGTTATGCCATAAGAATCAGGAACAATATGAACATTCTCTTCAAGTCAAATCAAATGTTGGTTTATCTTTTTTCGAAAACACAACCACTGATCATTTGAAAGATAGATTTTAGAATGATAAAATCCAAACAACTTACCATGCAGATCACTCTCAATCTCATTGGTCCAGTCCTGCTCCACCTCTTTTTCATCCTCAGCACAGTCCTGTTCTGTTTTTCCGACATCTTCAGCCCAGCGCTCTGCAAACTCTCCATCAACTTTTGTCCACTTCTCTGGCAGGTCTCCGCTGATGTCTGTCTGTACCTCTGATGTTATCAGTGACTTGTGTGGCTCCACCCTCTGGCTGTCATCTTCATGACCAGAATCTGGGCAGATCAGTTAGTGTACGTAGTGAGTATGTAGTATAAAACTTCTGTATTTTTTTCGCACAACTTTCCAAATTCTGCAGTTTCTCCTGTCACAAATCCAGTTACTTGAACCTCTGTCTAATTCCTTCCAAGAGAACACCACGCACACACACAGACACAAACAGACATGCACACAGACACACAATGTGAGAAACAAAGATCTAACAAATTTGCAGTGCTCAAGTCTTTTGCTGAGAGCATGAAGCCTGTCAGAAAAACAAATGGACTGCAATCAAAAGTTATAAGAAGAGTAATGATAGCACACGTGCATTATATTCAGGGAAGACTCTTGAGATGCATCATTTTACGCATGATTTTTAATCGAATCCATCAAAATTATGGCCTTATGGGTCAGTGAATGCAAAAGTCCCACCCTCCCACCTCCTCATCCAACCTGCTGCCACCCCATCCTTCCTTCTCTTATGCAGACCTGCAAGACTGGAGAGTAAAAGCTGTGGGCCTTCACAAAATATAAAAAGCTGTTATTGTAATCTGTGCTGGTTGATTGCAGGTAACAGGAACATTCTTTAAAGTTAAATGCCATAACAATGAAAAGTCCTTGTTTTCCCCTGAATTACTAGTAGCATGCAACGGTGATAATTTTTGTTTTAAAACTGTAACTATCTACTCCACCACCTACCCTTTAGAGTCTGTGCTATTCATCTCCAAACAATGTTACAATCATCCATGCATTTTCTCACTGATGACTGATGTCTACTTGCATTATATCATACAGAAAACAGCATAGATCCCCATGAAAAAATGCTGAAGCAGAAACTGACATTCCACTTATCACAATCGATGGAGTGGGAACAGATGACAGAGCTGCTTTGAGTTTGACTGGCCTCAAAATCTGAGTGGATATGCAGTTCTTGGTCTCTGCATAACGCTGTTGACTTAACCTTCCCAGCCATGCTGGTTGATGTGTGTGTTTGTGTGTGTGTGGTGTGTGTGTGTGTGTGTGTGTGTGTGTGTGTGTGTGCATGGTCTGTGTTGTGCATGCGCGTTGTGTGCTCCATGTGTGAATGTGTGCGCACGCACGCGCGCGTGTGTGTGTGTGTGTGTGTGTGTGTGTGAGTGTGTGTGCGTGCGTGCATGTGTGTGCGTGTGCATGATCTGTGCTGTACATGTGTATTGTGTGCTGCATGCGTGAATATGTGTTTGGACAATAGCTAATTTTACCTGTGATAGCATTTACTATTTCACTGATACTGCTTAGTTTATCAAGATTCCTGCATCCAGTTTTTGCCTGCCATTTCTTTAAATCCATTTGCCACTTACTTCCAACCAGGTTTGAAAAAAAAAGTCAGTTAAAAAATAACCAGTGATCAGAAGCAAGCATGAAAAAAACAACAACAAACCCTGTGAATTTAGAACTCCCTAAAGGGTGACAAAATACTATATATAGATCACAACTTACGGACACCTTTGAACAAAAGCTTGGGCAGGGATTAGGTTCCTTTCAGTTGCACTCAAATAAGCAGGAAACTGATTCTCTACACTCTAAGTGGGAACTCTCAACTTTCTGTAAAATGTCTTTTTTTAAATTTTTAATTTTTTTTAAAGATTTGCCTCCCTTCAATGTAGGGAAAGCAAAAGCCAAGGGCTATGCTGACTGAGGCTTAGTCCTGCAATCTGCTGTAGTCATGGGACAGGACGGGATCAGATACCTGAGTAAAACTTTCAGGTACAGCTTTGACCTCTCTTCTAGGTTAGCTGCTCCATTTGGGTAAGGGACAGAAACTATTTTCCCTTTCTTGAATATATCTGATGTATCTCAGTCACCTGTACAGTGACTGTTATCAATATGTCGCTGAGGGATCTGCCTTAGAGACCAACACAAAATCAGGGGTCTAAATATTCTATTATTATTTTGAAATGTGTTGACAGAGTTTGCCCAAAAGATAGAAAAGGGCAGGTGTTCATCAGTTTAAACAACCTGGAAGCAGAATTGTCTCTTGCAGTTAAAAGACATGTCCAAAGCAAAACAAAAATACTGGTCAGCCTTTCTTTCCAAGTTTTCTCTCTCTGCTAAAGCAGCAGCAAGCTGTATATTCATCAGCACTGATGATATAGTGCACAAAGTAAGGGAAGATACATTGGAGATGACTCAAATTCATGTGTTCAAATAATGACTAAACAAAACTAAAAAGTATAGATTTCAAACTCACCATATACGTAGATAACTGAACACGTGTCATATTTAAAATTTTTTTTTTTTTTACCTGTCAGCACCTGACTCGAACTCCCCTCGTCAGATGTATCAAGTCGTAGGTTCTCTTCTGTGATATTTCCAACAATGTATGGCAACAGTATATCCACCTCTGCATATTCTTTATGGGTCATGAAGAAAATCAGTCTGTTTCTCAATGACACTGGAAGCAAGCTGCGCTCCTTGAAGCCAGTGCTAAAATGCTGCACCAGAGATGGGTTGGCTGTCATCACCTGGCGGCTGCCTCTGTAGGCCCCAGGGAGTTTCCCTGCTGGATTGTTTGACAAAGAACTCAGAGCTTGAAGCTGGACCTGAAGACTCTGCTCTGCAGACAAACTTCTCCGGGAGAACTCTTCCTGATGTATTCTTGCTGTCTCTTGAAGATGAAAGTCATATAATGTCTTTTCAACACACTCCCCTTGATCTGCTACTCCAAAAGCATGAAAAAACCTGTAACCAAGATGAGATGATGCATCACCTGACAGCACATTCTTACAGTATACCTGTTTCTAACATTTTATTTAATGCGAACTCATGAAAGTAGTGGAAAGGTGAAATAATTCTTTTCTTACAGTCTCTCCTTTCTGTTTCTGATGTTTTTGTATGCTTTTTTTTTTGGTGTTGTTGTTGCTTTTTTTCAAGCTCAAGTGTTTTACTCATACCATGCTCACCATTTAAAACACTACAAGTTGAATAAAAATCACATCTGCAACATCTCCTAAAGCTCCATGTCTGAAACATACAATATACAATATTTTTCCATGCCCCACTCCCAGCACTTTCTGTGCGTTCATTCTTTTGGCCATTAATGCCAGCCTCTGGGAAGCAGTATTCATAGTTTTGTTGTGGAAAAGGTTCAGAGGAACAGTGTGCCTCTTCCAACTGAGATCATGGCCATGGTGGCCAGGAGGCAGAACCCACTTCCCTGGAGGGAAATAACCCAATGTACAAACATGCTACCATCCTGAGATAAGAACACAACAACAAACCAACGCCAGTTCCCAACCCCCTCCCCCAACATTTCTTTTTCTGATTATTAAAATATTGTTGAAAACAGTACTTTTGAACAGGCACCTGATGCATGGAATAAATCGGTAATTGTTGGTAGCAATGCAGGGACTGATGCATATCACTGGAATATGCTAAGGCCTAAAAAAAGTTAAAAGCAGGTCACACAACTGACACAACAAAGAGTATCTAACAAAAAGGCAGGCATAACAGCAACTACTACAAGAAAGGACTCAAGCTCAGTCAAACACAAGCTTAATGCTTCGAGTTGAATTCAGAACAAATCATTCATGAATGACTCCAAGGTACACTGTTCTAGTATTTCACCACATGTCAAAAGCATGTTTGCCTCCCAGGACTCACCCAGCCAAGCCTAAACTTTCAGAAGTTGGTTATTTGCAAATGGGTCATTGATCCAGTGATATTACAACAGTGCAGTGAACAGAGTGTGTGAAAACATCACAGTTTGTTTTCCTTTCATTTATGCTTGGCCAACCACAAAACCCCTTGTATTGCTGTCACCAGATAAGGGAGAAAAAGTGCAACAAGCCCACAGAACTATCTACAAATAATTCACAGCAAATGATAAAAGCTAGATGATGACTAATATCCTTTGGGCAGATAAAACAAAACTATAGTGATGACACTTACCTTTTCATTTATCACTCTTAAATGAAAAAAAAAAGAAAAAAAAAATGAATGGATAAATGTAACACTGCTGTTTAAAGGAGAAAATAAGCGCAGCACATGAAATCAATTGACACTGAAGAATGGACAGATAGTTCCTATTCTGAGCCTTGTAAATAGTGTCAATACTTATTAATTAGACGACAACAAAGAAACTGTGTGTGTGTGTGTGTGTGTGTGTGTATGTGTCTGTGTGTGTATGTGTGTGTGTGTGTGTGTGAGTGTGTGTGTGTGTGTTAGTTAGTTCTTTAGTTTGACATCTATTCACCATAAGTGTTATTAGACAAAAAACAAAAACAACAAAAAACAAACAAAAAAATGTATGATTGTGTGTGTGCGTGTACGTGTGTGCATGTGTGTGTGTGTATATGTGAGCGGCATGTGCTTGCATGAGTGCATGTTCATTTGTGTGCATGCATGTGTGAACATGAGTATATGTATGCAGTATGTGTTTTCGTACCTGTCCTCTCGATGACTGTTTTTGCTGTTCTTGAGGAGAAACAGGAGGCCTCCTTTAAGACACGTTCCTGCAGTTGCCATCATCTGCAGATTTTCTAAAAGAGGTTTCAGCTGCTGCAGCTGATGTTTGAACCTTTCAGTGCTCCGCACACGCAGTTGTGCTTGGTCTGAAATATACCTAGTCATAGCCATTAACTTATACACCAAGGTCATAGAATGAACTGAGAAAACTTGAAACAAATAATCAACGAAAATGATGCAGTAAAGTCATTAAAAACATGCAAACAAACTTCAAGTCAGCATAGTATGTAAAATGCTTTAAAGCACTGAGCATTTACAACTTGATCAAGAACTGACCTCTTTTACCTACATAAAATCTTCCAAAAACACAGTGACTGATAAAAATCTGATCTGTTTGGTAATGCTGATGATTTACACACATTTACATGAAACTGCTAACCTGATTTTTTTCGCTTCAGAGAGAGCTGCCTGCTTCGTTCATCCACCCGGACGGCAGTGTCAGTGATGTCTGCTTTAGAATACACTTCGTATAGTAACAACCCGTTGTCACTGCACGTTTCTTTCAACACTGATAAGCATTCTTCATCAGTGGAGACACCTGTGCAAAAAAAAAAAAAAAAAAAAAAAAAAAAATTAGTAAATCAACCATCAATCCAAATCAAATGTTACCAGCCTAACTGCTACAAAGAATGAACATACTGATTAAAAAAAAATGAATTTCAAAGATGCAGAGATACTGAATTCAATAATCTTTTTTTTTCTCTTTGTGCTTCTTATTTGATTTCACTGCAGTATTTGTTTGTGTGATTTTTTTCCACTCTATATGTTTTCTTTCTTTCAATCTAACATATGATACTCTTTTTAGATGATGTCCGCAGTAATAAATTTTACTAAAATTATATTCACACTTGACACACTTAAGTTACAACATCTCAATCTTGATTCTTAAGGTTCAATCAAATAACATTTAATACTTTCTCAAGAATTTTCAAAACCAAAAATACTTTCCCAAACCAAAAATAAAACCAAGACTCAAGTGAAAGCATATATATGAAAGTAAAGAAAACTAAAGTAGTCAGAGAGGGGGGAGGGTCTACAAAGAGAATTTTGCTTATACTTAATTTAATCCACACATAACAATCACAGTACAGGCACAATAAAGTCATAGACATTTGATAAAACATACATGTTGAATTGACTCGAAACTTTCCTGGCACAGCAAACATTTCATTTTCTCAATGATGAAAGTTCCTAAAACCATTCAGTTTCTGTGCCTTGATTTCAACACTGGCTTGAATTGAAAAGGCTTTGCCCAGGTTGAGAACTACAATGGCTGGTCATATTTTGAAATAATCACAGAGTATACGCATTGAAATCTGGTGACTAACATGCATATATTGGATCAAAGTAGGCACAACTGAACACCAAAAAGTGACTTGAAGCAATACAATATCTCCTCTGGTGGGCTGCACCAACATGATCTGATATTACCTGTGGACTGCTGGTGCAACAGGACAAACCTTGGTGTGGTTCTGTTCAAGGCAGCAGGAAAGATGACATGGGTATGCAATTGGGAGAGCAAACCCTTTCAATCACTTCTTCCTTTATATTTCATTCGACAAGGTGGGAAATGGGGAAAGGGAAGGCTGATAGATACTAAGATAGTCTGCTGCGAAGTTAAGACAGGCAAATGGGTGTTGGAATAAGGGGGAACAGGGAAAAATTGAGGAAAGGAAATGAAGAGAGGAGCGATTATAGGAGAGCTGCAATTCTGTACAGAATGGATGGACAATGGATACAACTGTTTGTCTCACTGTTTTACCTTCAAAGCAGCCAGTCTCAACAATCCTGGCAATGCTGTGTTCACCATGGGAGTAAAATGTTGTGTAGAAAAGTCCTTGGCACACACCCTGACCACCAAATTCGAGAAGGCTTTTCTCCAGCTTCGGAAGAAATGTCATTTCTTTACTGATGATGCCATCTGTGAACATGGCTTCTTCATGGCTCCTGATGAGATCCATTGCTGGCGCACAGCACAGGAGCTTTTCTTTCAGCTGCATATCTGTGAAACAGAAGGAAGACGCTGACCTAATTTTCACATTATCATGTTCAACTTGAAAGAAAAAGGAACACATTTTGCGTCTGCTGTATAATAATTTAATATCAAAATGCTTTTCTTCCAATAAATTCTTAATGACACAATAATGCATACTTGTGAAAAAGAACCACATTCTGCTTTTTTTCCTTTTTTTGTGTACACAAAAACATTTGTTATGCATCACAGAGAGACATCACCTTCACATGATTTATACAGACTCTTAAAACATTAAAGGAGTCTTCATGGATATTTCAAGGAAGATGCTAAAAAATTCCAATGTCAGGTAAGCTCAAAACCAAAATTCTTTGGAACTGTCTGACACCTGGCTAACGACATCCTTTTAATATCTATGTCTCATCCCTTGGATGATTTTTCACTATGAGACAATGAGCCAGACTTTTTCTCTCCCTCAGTCACACCCACAAGAAAAAAAATCACATCACACCCACAAAGGAAAAAAAAAATCACAAAGTCTTCAATGAAAAAGCAGTCCAAAGTTATAACATTCAATGAGGCTTTCTTAAAGACAATGGATTTCTCCAGTTTTCATGATGCTTTAAGGCTTTGACAGGAGTACAAACAACTCAAGGACTTGAAGGAGTTTCATGAAGTGCATGAAACCTGTTTGAAAAACAACTGGTATTAACAGTACTTACTTTCCATTTGAGCAGAAGCTGGTTCAGCTTTTTTAAGATTGACTACGTTTAGATCAGGCTGTCTGGAGGCTGGACCCTTAACTTGCTTCATCTGTCAAATTATATGAATGAAGTTCTGATGAACACTCATGCTTGTGGTTGCAATAATACATTCACTGATTCAGTCTGCCTCTCTCTAACACACCCATAGGAAGACATTTACATAAAAAAAAAAAAAGTGCAGGTATGCTGTGCCATGTTATATAAGAGATGTTTACAAATCAATCAGCTAAAAAAAAATAAATCCTAAAGCATATTCTTCTTTTTAATGTTTAATAGAGAAAGTTTTTTTTTATATATCACTCTTGTAAAATAATGTGTGTATGTGTGAGTATGTATATTATGTTTCTTTTTCATACATAGGGATTACTGAAAACACTTTCAAAACCAGATACGCAAACCATAAACAGTCATTCAAAAATGAAAAAATACAAAAATCAAACAGAACTGAGTAAATACATTTGGAAACTCAAAGATAAAACAATAGACTACAGCATATCATGGAAAATCATAAAAAGAGCAACACCATACAACAATATTTCCAAAAAATGCAACCTATGTTCCACAGATAAGATAAGATAATGTTGCTTATAGCCCAGCTGACCACAAAGGGCCACATAAGGGCTGTATGTTCCACAGAAAAATGGTTAATATTATGCAAACCATACTTAGCAACTCTGAACACAAAAGTAGAAATAGTGAATAATTGCAGGCACAAGTGGAAATCTTTGCTAGCACATTCCACCTGAACAGGCCCTAACAAAACAAAAACAAAAAACAAAAAAACAAAAAAACCAACCACACACACACAGGCCCCAAGTGCAGCAAACGAAACCGGCACACACAGAGACAAGATCAGGTCCGGCATGCCATAAAAGACCGTTGGAGTGCCACAAAAAAAGTCATCCTGAGGAGAGAGACATATCTTGAAACAAGCTTGTAGATGAATTTTAGCACTTCATTTTAATAATATTTTTAACAAATGTTGCTCCCCAAGGGGTTGAGCTTTTTCAGATTTTTAAAGGACGTTTTATACTGTTTATATATATATATATATATATATATATATATATATATAATATATATAATATATATATATATATATATTGAATTATTAACAAAGCTTGCTCTTATGTCTTAGATTGAAGAAATAGGGGGAGATAAGCATTCATATCTGCAGTGGTAGATGATTCTGCCTAACTAACAGTATGTGCTTGAGTGGGTGAATGGGAAAGATAAAATAAATGCTTCTCAAAATGAACCTTCAGCAAGCTTATAGTCTCCAAGGGGCACTTGTGTCTTAAGAGGATATCTTTTATATATATTTTCTACTTTTCAAAAAAATGTAGCTTGTTTTGCTCTTTCGTGATTTTCTTCTGCTTCTTAGGTGGCACCTTTGGTTGGTTTTTTGAAAACTCAACAAGCATACTATGGTATTGCACACCAGCCTTTATGGGATTGCATTCTTTTTAAAACTGAAAAGGCAGAGGAGTCAAATTACCACTTTCCGCGGTCACTGAGGAGAAACCACCAAGTTTCGAAATCTCGGTATATGACCACGAGTTATATGTTAGTGAGTTTCCCTCCCTATTGGAGGGTGTCTCCCCCTTGGAGACTATAAGCTTGCTGAAGGTTCATTTTGAGAAGCATTTATTTTATCTTTCCCCATTCACCCACTCAAGCACATACTGTTAGTTAGGCAGAATCATCTACCACTGCAGATATGAATGCTTATCTCCCCCTATTTCTTCAATCTAAGACATAAGAGCAAGCTTTGTTTATAATTCAATATTTCTTGCAGTCATTGCAACACCAAGCTGCTCTGTAAGTTGCTGGAACGGTGCCCAGTACTTATCCTTGGAATTTATTAGTTTGTTGTATATATAATACATATATATATATATATATATATATATATATATAGATATCATACATTGTTCAGCATCAAATCTGTCATCATTTATACATAATTTAGTCACACAATTATTTATACAACACAAAGATAAACAGATAGATAAACATAGATAGATATGGAGAGGGAGGGAGGGAGGGTGAGAGAGGAGAGAAGAGAGAGAGAGAGAGAGAGAGAGAGAGAGAGAGAGAGAGAGAGAGAGAGAGAGGCATGCTAAGCAATTGATCTTCAATGTATTTTTCTCTCAGACTCTCTCATACTCATTTAGATCTGCATTAATATCTAAATTAGATTCATCTCATACTCATTTAGATCTGCATTAACATCTAAATTAGATTCAAAGTTAGTTAGTTAGTTAGTGTTTATAGGGTCCAGCGGACTACTAGGAGCCAAATCAGGACCTCAGCTATCATATCTAAGTCTCTAGATACAAATACCCACACTAGTATTAACACATCGCTTAAAATTTATGAGGACAAAAGCACAATTATCTGTTCAACTCCAACGACACCTGTATACATTATTAAAACACTATATTTTATAAAATAAGTTTACCTCTTTCAAAAAAGAAAAAATAAGATCTACTGAAATCTCACGAAAAAGAACTGATAAATCACTGGTGGAATAGAACTTCTCTCTGATACACATCAAATCAGCACATTCTGTCAAAAAATGATTAACACTGAACAAGCTGTCACAACGCAACACACCATGGGGGGTCTTCCCTTCTGAGTATCCAACTGTGCGTTATATAGCTGTGCCCAATATGTAACCGTGACAAAACCGATTCCTCTTTACTGTTACATACCACCGATGGGAAAGGACTGGTTAAATCTGGGCAAATTTTAAACAATTTATTATGAATTTGATTACACCATTCACTCTGCCACAGTTCACGACAATACAAACTAGATTTATGACGTAGATCAGAGTGAGGAACAAACTGCATAGGCCTCCTGGAAAGACTTGCACCCAGAGCTTGTCTGGCTGCTTTGTCCACCACTGAGTTACCATAGATTCCCATGTGGCTGGGGACCCACAAGAAAACTATATGCTTTCCCGAAGAGACAAGCTGAGTATGAAGATCATGAATATCAGCCAAAACTGGATGTGAAACTTCTCTTGTCGATAAAGCCGACAATGCTGACAATGAATCCGATAAAATAAGGAAATCATTCTGATCTGACCTGGACACCGCACTGAGGGCCAGATTTAAAGCCTTCAGTTCAGCAGTATAAACAGACGACCAATCCCGCAATCTTAACAAAGTAGGCTCCTGAAAATTGTTATCACACACAATGGCAGCTGCAGCCCTCTCAAATTTTTTAGAACCATCAGTAAAAATCTTGATAAAATCTTTATAAAGTTCACATTGCCCAAGATAAAGTTGTTTATATGCAGCACTCGAGGTGACCTCCTTTCGAAATTGAGTTTTAAAAATATAAATTAATCTCTGGATTGGCGACTTTCCAGGGAGGTAAATCAGTCTGTAATGGACCGTCATCAACAGCATCAAGGTCAATGCCAGCTGCCCCGAAGTGGGGCAAAATACGAATACCCAGTGGAGGAATCTCATTTGGCTTTAAGTCATATTTGGCTCTAAAAGGCGGGTTCATGACAATATCATAGGCAGAGTTTTCTGGATTAGCCCTCAGTTTCAGATAGTAATTCATGGAAAGACACAACCTCCTTAGCTCCAGAGGGGGTTCACCAGATTCAACATACAAACTCTCTTTTGGAGATGTGCGAAGTGCTCCCAGAGCAATCCGCAGTCCTTGATGATGAATTGGATCAAGAGCTTTGAGGTAAGACTTTCGTGCAGAACCATATACCACACACCCATAATCTAGCTTTGGTCTCACCAAAGCCCGATACAATCGCAACGATACAATCGCAACAAAGTTCGCTTGTCTGCACCCAAATCAGTGTGACTAATAACCTTCAAAACATTTCAAACCTGACTGGCAAGATTGTTTAATGTACTTTATGTGAGGCAAAAAAGAAAGCTTATTATCAAAAATAACCCCCAAAAATGTCACTTGTTTGGAAACTTTAATTACCTGACCATTGAGACTGATAGCTGGTTCTAAGACCTGAGATCTTTTCCTATGGAAATGAATACACTCTGTCTTAGTAGCTGAAAACTTAAATCCATTTTCAGTAACCCACTGCTGAACACGATTAACACACAACTGAAGTTGACGCTCAGCTGCAGCCAAAGTTTTCCCCTTGGCAGAGATGGAGAAGTCATCAACAAATAATGACTTATCAATTCCAGACTTTACTGACTGGACGATGTTATTAATCTTGAGACTGAACAGAAGTGGAGAAAGGATGCTACCCTGAGGGACACCCATCTCCTGCTCAAAAGGATCCGAAAAGGTCAGATTCAAAGTGAGACTCTACAAACCAAACACTGATAGAAATAAAATGTGACACAGCAGTTCCACTAACTATCTAAATTTTTATTACTTTTGTACTTAGTTATAACTTTACTGATTTGCTGATGTTCATGATCAGTATTATGTAATTGTGAATGTTTCTGCTTATTTTCCTTTCTGTGTAACATCACAATATATAGTTAAGTAAAACCACATTAAAAGATTTACTCATTCCCACAGTGCTCAAGACTGCCAAATGTTTGGAAACTGTGCTTTATTAGGCTGAATGTTTTCCTGGGTTACTAGAGTGTATATGTATACAGCTGAACGTGCGCAAGTGTGCATATGTGTGCTTGCATGCGCATGCATGAGTGCGTATGTGTTTGTGAGTATGTGCATGTGTGTGTGTGTGTGTGTGTGTGTGTGTGTGTGTGTGTGTGTGTGTGTGTGTGTGTGTGAATATGAATTTTCAAAACTCTCTAATCTCACAGTCTGACTTTTTCAACTTCACCTGTCAACACGTTGATGATCCTTTTGTAGTCATTTTTACACACACTTTGGGATGTTTGAATTTAGTACCAATCTGTGTAACAGTCCTTCTTCTTTTACACAAACCACAATTAATTATTTCATTATTATGTCACAGGAAAACAGTGGCTACATTTAAAGCCAAAATATAACACTGTATTAGTGAACGCAGGGGTAGATCTACTCAAACTAAATTGTAAAATTCTGTCTCAGTATGAATGAAGTACTATGGCATAGGACATGATGTAGGCACACACTTTGGGAAATACTCAAAATTCAATTGTCTCGACATTAATTATTTTACTTGTCATTAAAAGTCACAGTAAGTGCTCAGTATAAATGGTAAAAGTGTGGCTGGGAGTTCTAATTAAACTCTTAATACTGTGAACATATTATATGTATTGAAACTGGTCCTAGTTTTAGAACCATACTTTTTCAAGTCACTATATGTGCCCAGTCTAGAAAGTGTTCGGTTATATAGTTTTGTTTGGGACAAATCTTGCAAAACAACCCTTTCTTCTTCTTCTGTACTATGCATGGCCTCACTGACAATCAAAAACATTTTTCAACGGAAGAGATAGGCCTATACACTGACAGTGACAATGTTGGTGGAAAATGTGGGGATTTTTTTTTTTGTTTTTTTCTTTTTTTAATTTTTTTTCTTTGGTCAGATAATGCCACCATCCGTAAGTTGCTGCTTTTGACACTTTACTGTATTTCCTTCCATGATATCCATTTCACGGATGCAGGAACCAAGAAGGATGGATTTCACCGATTTAGTGTACTGACCGTAAAGCACCAGTCAGCTGAGCGGGAGAGATGCTCATTTTGAGGTTTCATTTAAAATCTCTGCTTTACTCTTTGTATATCAATTCATTATAACACCCCCCCCCCCCTCCCCGCGTCAATCAGATTGCATATTAATGGTCACTTTACCTCTAACGGCCGAAGAAAACGTGCTCAATATTTCAGATGCGATTCGACTTCTGATCCAGTTTAAGCCGTCGTTTTCATTGCGGTGCTCAGATGGCAGCCATGTTTACGCTGTCTCTTTACCATTAGAAACAAAAATGGTATCCGAAAACGTCACTTACGCCAAATTCATCACATCAAACATGCGTACTTTCACTTTTAGCATCTTCATATCACATCATATCATATCTGTAGTGTTATTGTTGTCAAATCTGATCAAATACCATATTTCCTTTTAACAGGTAGCAACTGACAGTAACCACCTTCAACCCTGATCTTTATTGTTGCAACAGGGTCGAAGAGAGGTCACAAGAAAGAAAGACAGACAGAGAGAGGGAAGGCTGACCCTGCCAGTCAGAGCCCGATCAGCAGCAGCCACATCATGATGCCGATTCAGCCACTGGTTGCAGCTGAGAGAGAGAGAGAGAGAGAGAGGGGGGGGGGGGGGAGGCTGCGGTTCTGCTAAATCCCTCCTACAGAAGATGTCCTCCTGTCAGATGGAGCTTAGACACTGAGATTCTCAGTTCACTGGAGATGTTCCAGTCTCTAATAGTGCGGGGAAAGAAGAGGGAATTTCGCCTGATCTGTGTGGGAGGGATCCTGCAGTAGTGCTGATCATCGCCTTGCCTTGTTCGAGTTTCAAGTGGCTTGAGGTTTTTACACTTCACGTGCAACTGTTCACTGTGAATTTGGATGATTGTGAGGCTGGCGGCAGTCTTTCTCGTTTCTGGGGTGGACCATTTCAGTTCATCAGTCAAAGCAGACGAGCTTAATGTTGGTCGAGTGTCGCTTCTGGCAAAGCGTGCTGCTCTGCACCGTTCAGCAGGATGTGCAGGATGTTTGATATTAAACCCCACATACCATGCATGCATGTTCACAGGCATACACATATATTTGAGCACGCGCGCACGCGCGCGCGCAGCAGCACGCACACACACACACACACACACACACACACACACACACACACACACACACACACCCATGCGAATGCACACGAATACACACACATGCATATCCCTACGCCCATATACACAGGCACACACACATATACTCATACTGACTGACTGAAACCAGTTCATTGTCAATTAACCCATAGTTGTACTGACTAATACAAACATACATGTGCAGAGCACGCGTGCAGTAGCATGCTCACACAATCCCACAGATCACACACACACACACACACACACACACACACACACACACACACACACACACACACACACGCCCCGCGCGCGTGTGTGTGGTGTGTGTGTGTGTGTGTATATAATATATTAATGTGCACATCTGCACAGTCACGTTGGGCTAATGCGTAGTCAGACATCTGGGAAGTGGTAGCCAAGAGACCCTCTTCTCAACTTTTCTCACCATCGTCAATAATTCATTTAACCATGAGCTCTAAAATAATGCCATTTTGGTCTTAAAACTTTGCGGATGTAGTTTAGTCCGCGCGCAGTGACACCTTGATGAAACTGAACGTGAAACTTACATCCTGTGATGTAGTGATCAAATCAAACGTGCATCGGCCTACAGGCCGTAGGCTCGATCGCTATTTTACCGCCTGAATGCTTACAAGTATCGCGGAACCGAATATGGCCGGCGCAGTGTTGTATTAAACAGATCGAGATTGCTCTTAACGGATTTATAGCCCAGTCAATGCTCCCAGTGCTTGTCCAGTGCAATTGAAAGCTCCGAGTTATGGTTCTCGTAATTTCCGAATTGTCGGACAGGTTATAAATAATTGTTATATCAAAAAAGTGTGCAAACACATGTTGGTGTTGTAATGAGATAGTTTCCTTAAATTCTAACTATTGGCCTCTAATGCCTGTTAAGACAATGATGGGAAACACGGTTAAAAATCGTTGACAATTTCTAATATTCTGATATGATCAAGACTCCTTAAGTGTCGTCTGGGTAAGTTTTAGTAAGCTGTTATGTTCGTAATTTAGATGAGTCGTAACGTAGGTTAACTAAGTCGTAATTTAACTAAGTGTAAAAATGTCGTACCTAGGTTGGTAATGCTATGGAGCCTAGACAACCTTTCTGTATTCTAAGACAAATCTTTCCAGAGTCAGTGGTGCCAGCATTATTGGTTTTATAAAGGACACCACTCCCTTAGTTGCAGACTTTTTTTCTGTTCTTTTTTTTTTTTCTTTTTTTTTTCTTTCTTCTTCTCTTCTTCTTTTTGGTTGTTGTTCTCTTTTTTTCCTTTCTCTTCTTTCTTTTTTTCTTCTTTTCTTGTTTCCCCCCTTTCAAACCGAGCTATTGATAAGCTGTCAAAGTTCAGGTAATATCAGTATCACCACAACCTGTGTCCCTCAGCTGAACAATCTCTAAATATCTTAATATATTATATATATATATATATATATATATATATATATATATATATATATATATATCCACTCTTCAAATTATAAAAAAAAGAAAAAAACATCGGAGTATTTTTAAAATCCAATTTTGAGTTATTATATTATCTACTGTTCGTCTCTCCGTATGTAAAAATGACGAATGCTGTTCTGTTAACATAATCTGTGGCCATAACTGGTAGAAACTATACGGTGTGAGTTTTTTTTTTTTTTTTTTAGTCTGCAAAGATCATGGTTAGATAATTAGGCTATACCTTATCAGGCATGTCACTTACGAAATGTACCTACAGAAGGGCTAAGATCATTACTTTGTGACACCTCACTGGTGACAGGTAAATTATCAGAACATGCAGCAAAACTGATATTGAATAAATCGGATCCTGTCATTCAGAAAATTATCATCCCTGAGAAGTAAATTCACTGATTTATCCCAAATCCTTTAAATTGTTAACACTCATGTTCAATGGGTAAACTACTCAAAGGCTTTTTTTTTTAATATATATATAATCCAAATCAATGACCTCAACTAGTCCACCATTGTCTGATATACCATTATCTGATATAGACTCATCTATTCACGCAATGCGCTGAGTAACTAGTTAACACAGCAACTACATGTGGTAAAGCTGTGACAATACTGATGATCTGATAGTAACTGAAACTTCGCGAAGTGGTCATTAAGTGTAGTCAACG